>JAJKFI010000006.1:28668230-28681568 GCA_029204185.1 Lerista edwardsae
AGAGAGAGAGAGAGAGAGAGAGAGAGAGAGAGAGAGAGAGAGAGAGATTAAAAGAGAAGGTGTCCCATTTGTTTCCTGTAAATGCAAGTGTTAAAGGGAGAGAGTCTGAACTCCTAAAGAGGTGTCTAAAATGGCAGGATTGTCCAACAGAACATTCACATTCTAGGCATATGGACTTTCATTTTCAGTGCAATGTGAAAGTAGAACTGGGGTACAGAGGAAGTCTGAGGGAAAAATGTAAAACAGGACAGTGAGAAGATGGTTTTAGAAGTACACATAGGAACTGAAGATAGGGAGGCAATTCTAAAATGGGAATGAGACACTCTAATTTCTGCAGATATGAAGATTGAAAATGATTCTGCAGCTTTGTTCCATTATTTCTTTATGTGCCATTGAAGAGAAATTGCCTATTGTAAAATTAAAGCAACAGTTCACAAGAACCCTTCACCCCCCAATCCACTGTAACTTTTCTTAAAGGCTCCACTTGTTTCTCCTAAAGTCACATCATTGCTCTCATTATGCTCTTGAACCCATCTCCTTAATCATACTTTATCACTCAACACTACCTACTAACTCATTGCTTCACTTTACTACATTCTTCCCAATCTTTTTTCTGACACACTACACAATTCCTGCAGAGTATTGTCTCTACCTTATATTGCCACAAACTATCCTTGAAAAGTTCTCTTTGAAATCCCTGTGATCCATTAATCCTTACTCACATACCCTTTGGCCAACTTGAAAACAGACCTAATGTCAGATATTCTGAACTCCTAGATAATAAATTATAGTAATGAAGTGTGACTGATTCATGAACTTATTGCCACTAAAAGGAAAACATGTATCCTATAATTTATAATGTACAAATGAGAGAAAATTCCATACTTTTTGTGTTTACTTTTGAAGTACAGACAAAGATTCATACACAATGTTAAGAGTTTATAAATTTGGGATAAGACCCAGCTGAAGTCCCAATAAATTTACCAGTTGAGGAGTACACACATGCTTAACTCTCTTATCTACTGAAAACTGTTACTTCTCCATGGAATTCATATTTAAAAAATGGAACTGATGAACATACAATGTGGTTATGGCCACTAGTTTAGACAATTCTAAAAGGGGATTAAACAAATTCATATACATCCATCATTTTTAACCCTGACAGGTTAATGGAGCTTCTACATTAAGCAGCTGCGTACTTTTTTTTTTTTTTTTGAGGAGGGCAAACAAGAAAGGACAGCTATTATATTGACTTTATGTCCTGCCTGTGGACTTCCAGGAAGTAGCTTGGCTAAAATTGGAACAAGATGTTGGAGAAGAGTAAACCTTCGTCTGATCCGTCTGTTATTCTTAATCTGCTGAATTTGGCTGGAACCTTTGAACCTTTTCTCAGTATACCTAAATTCTTAGTTTAATGAAGTGCAACTGATAACAGAATGCTGGTAAATGTGATTTATCTATACATTGCTGAGCCACTACTGAAACAAAATCTTTCAATGCCAAGGGGGCTATTAATTAGTTTGAAGCTCAAAATCACATCAGTACAAGTAGATTCTGAATTCTGATAAGTTTTAATTATTTATAAAGTTGCTTACAAATAACTATATACAAATTATGTAGTATATTATAAATTATTCATCCCCCCTCATTATCCCAACAGATTAAATACATACCTGGCTACAGCTTCACTGTATACGAAACCAGCATCTGCCCTCTTTACAATTTCAAAGCAGAGATCTGCACCATCCATACTACAAGCAAAAAGAATATATATGTGAAAAATATTTTTGTTAGATCAGAGATAGCTCTTCCAAAACTAATGCTGCATCAATTTTACACTTTCCATCTGCATTGCCAGGTGTCCTGTTCAGTAGTTGGCTGGGTTTGAGTGCCTGCATGTTGTGTTAACAGAACTGGATAGGATTTGGATTCTGTTCGGGTTCTGCTTGCCTCGCTGCTCAACAGTCTCCCTGCCTGAACTGACAGGGTTGATCTCAGGGGTGGCATTGGAAGTCCCCTCACCTATTATAGTGCTGGGGGACTTCATGCCAAGGCCCCTAGGGATGGTGCGACTCAGGATTTCATGGCCACCATGACAATCATGGGCCTGTCCCAGAAGATCTCAACCCCAACACACATACTGATGATATATAGTGGATTTGGTGTTCACAGCTGAGCAAGAGGGTGGTTATTCGGATGTGGAGATTAAGATCACGCAATTGTCATGATCAGACACTACAAGATTTAGGCTTGTTGCGGCTTCACATTTTCATGGTGTGGTAGCGTCGGGTGTGTACTGCGCTGTACGGTCCTCCCCTAAAGACAAATGAATCCTGAAGATTTCCTGAGAGCTCTGGAGGATTTTCCAGCTGTCTCACCTGTGGCCCTAGTTGACATCAGGAATGGGGAAAATGGCCAGGGCAATGGATGAAATGGCTCCCGAATGACTTCTGCCATGTCACAGACTCAGAGTGGCTCCTTCGTTTATTGAGGAGCTGCAAATGATGAAGTGGCAGGGTAGACATCTAGAGCAACAGTGACAGAAAATCTGTGCTGAATGTGACCAGTCATGGATTAGAGCTCATTATACAGCCCATTCCATGGTGATGATAACAGGTAAAAGAACTTTCCTTTTTTGTATCATTGCATCGGCAGCATTCAACCGAATTGTTCCATGTTGTGCAAGGCCTACTCCACCAGGTCCCTCTGACAGATCAGGAGGAACACACGGTCACCTGCTGTTACATGTCTGCAAAGCATTTTGCAGTTAAAATTGTTTGTATGTGTCATGACTTGGATGCTCCTTTGGAGTGTGAGGCCAACTGCCTGCCTGCCTAACCCTCGTCCAGCTTGGCTTATCGGATCTGCCTGGAATGGGCTGGCTGAGTGGATGGGAAAGGTGGTCAACTTTTATTTGATGGATGGGGTGCTGCTGCTTGCTTTGAAGCAGCTGGTGATTTGACTTTGTGAAGAAGTCCACGACTCCACTATGTTGTTCAACTACTTAAACTCCCATTTCTGGGCAAAGTGATCGAGCGGTGGTGGTGGTGTGTGTTTCAACTCCAGAGGATGCTGGATAAAGCGGATTATCTGGATCCTTCTTAATCTTGTTTCAGGACAGGTTTTGGGACAGAAACCACCTTGGATGGATAACCTACACTGGGGAATAGACTGGGGAATGCATCCCTGTTAGTACTGCTGAACCTCTCAATTGCTTTTGACACAGTTGACCATGGTTTTTTTCTGGGCCAACTGGATGAGTTGGGACCACAATTTCGCAGTTGTTCTGCATCTACTTGGCAGATAGGTCCCAGATGGTGGTAATAGGGGAAGTCTGTTCCAACACCCTGGCCCTTAAGGTGACAGGGTTCCATGTACATGAAACCGCTGGGAGAGATCATCTGGAGATTTGGCGTGGGGTGCCATCACTATGCTGATACCCAGCTCTATTTCCTCCACATTCCAGGGTGCCAGATTCCAGGTCATGCAGACCTGGCCACGGTGATCCATGCCATTGTGACACTGAGGTTAGACTATCACAATGCATTCTATGTGGGGCTACCCTTGAAGATGGTTCAGAAACTGCAATTAGTGCAGAATGCAGTGGCCTGGGGTAGTCAATGAAAGTAGGTCGCTTGACTCTATTGGGCCACTTCAGAAAGCTGCACTGTTTGCCAATATGCGTCTGGGCCCAATTAAACATGTTGGTTTTGACCTTTAAAGCCCTAAATGGCTTGAGGTTAGGGTCTGAGAAACCATCTCCATACAATCTGGCTCATCCACCCAGGGAGGTGTGAGGAGCAGCCGTTAGAAATAGGGCCTTTTCAGGAGTGGCACCAACTATATGGAACTCCCTCTCTTTCTATTTACAAACTACGCCCTCCTTGGAGACTTTCCAGAGAGGCCTGAAGACATTTCTTTTCAGATGAGCCTTCTGAGTTCTTAGCCTTTTAATGACATCTGGCTTCTACAGGCTTAGATTATTTTTAATATGGTGGTTGCGACTACTCTTATGTGTTACTGCAGTTGTTTCCAAACATTTTAGCACTGGGGCCCACTTTTTAAAATGATACTCTCTCGAGAGCCACCTACCTTTACAAGACATTAAAAACTTACATTGAGCAACTTACCAGTTGCTCAAGCCTCTGTTTTTATCCTTTTTACTGTGCTAGTGGTGGGGCACTGCCTTCTGGAGCATTTGCTGAGCCCCATGGTCATGGGATGTTCCATGGTCAGTTACCATGTTCTTTGCCTGGCTTTTGATAGGAGCTGAGGCACAATCAAATACTCACAAGTAAATGCACACAAGCTGTTTTGTTTAACTTCCCATTGGATTCAATATAGGGAGCCCACAGATAGAACCCATTATCTGTGGGTTCGGAATCTGCAGGTTTCATTATTATATCTGGAAATGCAAACTGGGTGTCATCCTCCCCAAAACCTGACTGGAGTTGTGCTCCAGTTGGGTCCAGAAAGCTTTCAGGCCCACAGAAGCCAGAAACATTTACAGGCTTCTGTTTAAAACTAGAAGTCAAGTCTGTACTTTTCCAGGCAATATCCTGAGGCCCACAGAGGCCACATGCGAGTTTGGAGCGGGGGGTGGCGCTAGAAAACCGGGGATTTCAATATCCATGGTTTTCTTTATCCATGGGGGTTCCAGCTGTTTCTGCCAGCTATGGAACTTTGCAGACCACAATTTCTCTCCAAATAAATATTTGATGGTTGTGATAATTGTTTGTAAGATAAATATTGCATGTAACATTAAAGACACTTTTCCTTTGTTGAAATGAAGTCCCAGGCATTTTATGACATAGTTAACCAAAAAGATATACAGATACTATAAAGAGGTAAGTATATATCAACTTAAAATCTGTGGTGTAATTAATTTCTCACCAATAGATGGAGACAGACTCTCAGTAAGAGCAGTTTAGTTCTAGCAATTAAGAGCAATTTAGTTCTCCTTCCACATGAGAATTCCCCGAAATAAGAAAATGCACTTTACAAATTCATCCAAGGACTAGCTGTCTTAATTAGGTCTTAAAATTTTAATTCTTTACTCCTTCCTCATACATGTTTTGTCAGTGAAAGAAAAAAGGAGACAACTTTTAAAATATCATCACTAGATAGAAAAGTTCATGCTTATTTAAAACAGAGCTGGGACCTGTGTGTAACACTGCACAGCTAATCAATTGTCTAGTATGTGATGGCAATCCATTTAAAAGATTACTAATTGGTGAAATTGGTGAAATCCTAATTGTCATATCAGGACCAATTATGCATCTTAATTTCCTCCATTACCAGTGAAGTGGAAACAATGGTCAGACAAAATTAATATTCAGGAATGTATTAATACCTATACATTGGAGGGTCTCCAACATTTCTATCTATAATCTGTTTAATTTTTATAAAAATATTTTAATGCATCAGTATTTCTAAAACTACAAAACCTTTGTGCACACTTAAGAGTTTTCACAGGGTCAGTTACTATTATGGTTTTTAAAAAGGCAACTATGTTTACACTAGTAGTTGATGTTAAACTACAGCCTGATCCTACCACTTGTAGGCATACCACTGACACTGTGACTGCAATGCCAGTGCTAGGTGTCACAAACATGCCATAAGGGAGTAAGAGCGTAGGCCAGGGAGTAAATGGCACTTGGGGGGGGGGGCGGAGATCTCTGGCAACCTGATGATGCCTCAGTTGAAGCCCGAGCCACCACCAAAGAAGTAAGCACAGAGTTTTGGGGGGCATGTGGTGGGAGGGTGTGGAGGAGGCTTTCCTGGCAGAGGGAGGGTGAAGAGATGGAAGCATGAGGTGGGACAGGCCTGGGAGGAGGCCTCTTGGGCTTGAAATAGCTGGTGCAGGCTGTGACCACTGGGGGCCTCAGAATGCCTGCTATGGGCAAAAAACGCAAAAACGTTTTTAGGGAAAACTGCAAGTGACATTTTTAGGCCCTTATAAGGCATTCTGAGGCCTGGGGAAGGGCTTCCTCATGGAGCCTCTGCGGGCTTCAGAAAACCCTCCAGACCTGAGCAGAGCCCAGCTCCAGTCAGGTTCAATGTGGACCCCTCCCCCACAGATTCTGAAATCTGCTGGTCCCGACTCTGCGGATATTGCAGACCCACCTGTATATAGTTTGCACAGCAGAGTAGTTTTGCGCTATCCACTCTGCACTGAAATTAATAAATCTACTATTTCTACACAAGATCTAGATAATAAAGATATAGGCTAGGATTCAAAGAGCCCCATATGTGACTGACAAGAATTTTCACATTCAGTGGAAGAAAATTAATCTTAATCATTTTTCTCAAATATATCCTTATTCTATATTTTCAGAGAAATGTTATAGAGCTACATAGTATTATTCAATACGAAGCTGAAATATTATGAAACAAAGTTAATTGGCAGCCTAAAGGCGCTATCCTAAGCTTGTATGGACCACTCTCAGAGTCAGAGAGGCCAGCACACAGATGTGCGCCATCCTCTCTGACTCTGAGAATAGTCTGAACACGCTTTATGGTGGCCCTTGTGCTGGCCAAACTTTGCTGGCTTAGCTTATGCCGGCCTAACTCAGTTTAGGAGTGCGCTCTAAAATAATGTTAGTGCAATTTAGTTAAATTAATTGTAAACCTGCTTAATTAACATTCATGCACAGTAAGAATTATAAAAAACTTACAATTCGAAAACCATATAAAGCATTCCATCAGAACTGTATGTCTCCAAAAGTTCAACAATATGAGGATGCTTCAACATGTGACAGATACTGGCTTCTCTCTTCAGATCTAGGATTAATGTAACATTTCACAGATAAGAAAAAACAGAAAAACATATGTATTGGTATAAAAACAGACCATTTCTTAATGGAATACAATAACAGAACTGCAACATAATTATGTGAATGACTTCTTGTTGTAAAGTCGTATATAAATTTTCTTTATATTATAATTAATCAATTTACTAATAAAATCCATTTTAAAAAAAATATTTAAAACACCTATTATGAAAGAATAAAAAGCTAGCTATGTGAAGTTATGAAAAATTATGAGACAGTCTTTGCGTGCTTCTAGGCAAAGAAAGTGATTTCAAAGAAAGTGAAAGGGCCCAGGTGATCATGCCTCTTAGATAGGCCTAGTCGGAGAGCAAGGACAGGCACTTGATTTTGGTTGACTTGTCTCAAGTGCAAAATTCCTGTTTTGGAGAGTCATGGATATAACTGATCCCAACTTGACTTGAGTCTAAAGCAGTGATGGCGAACCTATGACATGTGTGTCAAAGGTGATGCACCACAACATTTGGAGTGACACACCAGCATTCACAAATGCCTGACGAAAACGGAGTTTGCTGTACTCTTTTTTCATTTTTGTAATTATTTGTTGTTTCTTTATATAATACATAGCACCACACATGACTGGACCTCATTTCTGGTTTAAATAAATGAATATATAGAATTGTT
The DNA here is from genome assembly GCA_029204185.1 of Lerista edwardsae. NCBI lineage: Eukaryota > Metazoa > Chordata > Lepidosauria > Squamata > Scincidae > Lerista > Lerista edwardsae. The sequence goes on from JAJKFI010000006.1 coordinate 28,675,685, forward strand.
TCTCTATTGTTTGGGTGGGGGATTGACAAGCCAGGAGAGTCAAGTTAAGCATTTCCCTAAGTTTTGACACACCAAGCCCAAAAGGTTCGCCATCACTAGTCTAGAGAATGGTGATATCCGCTGCTAGAGCCTACCAAGGCCACATTCATATCCAATTCACGGAGCAAAAACTTATTTAAGGATTAAGGCCCACCTTTTTGCCTTTTAAGTAATTCACAACACAAAAAATAAACTTGACATCTCGAATATAAAATGAAAACAAACGTAACAAAAATAGCCAACAACAAGAAGAGCTTTTTAAGAGTTGATTGAAAAATCAATGTCACTGAAATGCCTAGCCCTAGAGAAACAAAAAGGTATTTGCCAGGTGTACATTACACATAGTGAGGAGGCATTATAGTAGTATAATTAATTAATACTAGTATAGTGTAATAGTATAATTTACAGCCCAATCCTATACTGCGCCGGCATAGCAAGGCCGGCATAGCTGGGCCGCATCCTAAGCCCAGCAGGAGGCAGCAGCAGTGCAGCACAGGGCAAGGGGAGGTTTTCCCCTTGCACCTGCATAAGCTCCAGCCAGCCCTATGGGGCTGCTCCTATCTGCACCTGCAAAATAGCAGGCGCAGGTGAACATGCGCAGCAGCTGCCTGAATTGGGGCCATCTAGGCTGAGGATGGGGTTTAGGATACAGCGCTATGGCGTTCTGCTGTCGCCTCCCCCATTTCTGCCCACTGTGCTGCCCAGTTATGCCCCCTGCACACCTCTGGAACGCCCCCAGCAAGATCTTGCGCCGATCAGCGCTCGGCTAGCGCTACCGAAGGGCGTGGCGGTGCTCGAACGCTGGTGCTGCTGCTTGCACCGGTCCTGCACCCATCCCGCCGATGCACTTGACAGCACGTTTGCAACAGAGCTGGACCGATGCAACAGCGTAGCACCGGCGCAACGCCAGTATAGGACTGTATAGGACTCTGCAAAATGTACAGGTCGAGCCTAATTACCCACAGATTTTAGATCCACAGATTTGGCTCAACAAAGTTCCCCCGAACCCTGTTGGGCTGAAGTAGGCTCAATGCAAAGCTTCTGAAGGCAACCGTAGCTGTGCTGTGGTTGCCTCCATAGACTCTTCTGAGGCCCGCTAAGACCACATGCGTCCGTGTGCAGTCTTGGGGGGGGGGGGCTCAGAATGGTTGTTTCTACTGAAAAAGGTTACTACTAATTTTGACATTTTAAATGCCTTGTAAGGTATTACAAGGCCTGGGGAAATCCCGGAGGGCTTCTCCGGGCCTCGAAATGCTGTAAAAGGCATTAGAAACATCACTTCTGGTTTTTGGTGGAAACGTCAACAATGCTTTTTTGTCCGAAACAGCCATTCTGAGGCCTGCAAAGGCCGTGTGCAGGTGCATGTGACTTTGGCAGGCCCCAGAAAGCCCTTTGGACCCAACTGGAGCATAGCTCTGGTGAGGTTTGGCAGGGTGCGTGGGCTAAATCTAGTTTTAATTATCCGCACAGAACCCTTGCAGGTAAAAAGGCCCCACCTATAGTTTCCTTTCAGGTAACTAATAGAACTGAAGAGTAAGACACAAGGGAAGAAACAGTAGAAGAGATATTTGCATAATTAGACTCTTTTGCAAAGAGAATTTTATAAATATAACTTCTGACTCATCACATCCTCCTAAAAGCGAAGGGCCAAATTACAGTACATCTTTACTCAGAGCTATTCAAAGGCCTTTAGAAGCAAGGACAGACAATAAAATAGTATGAAGTTTCAACTTCAAAAGATGGAATATTTTAAAAGTCAATGGAAAGACCTAGTTTGTAAAGTAACACAATTGAAAAAGAACAAGAAAAATAAGGGGCACAGCCCAGCCCAAATTACAGATATTTAACATTTTCTTCTACTTTTCTACATAAAGTTATCGAATTGCCTTACAAATAACATATAGCAAGAAACATCATGCACAATAAAATATTATTAACCGTATGTATATACTGCTATTCAACAAAAAAGGTTCACAATGCTGTTTACAGAAAAATCAAATAACTAAATGGCTCCGTCCCAAAAGGTCTCATGATCATACAACCCCACACCACCTGCACTGACTCCCAATTCATTTCCAGGTCTAGTTCAATTATGTTTATGGATAACTTAAAGCCTTAGTTGACCTGGGTTTAGGGTACATTAAGGACCACCTTGGACCAACAAACCTTCCCGAACACGGAGATCTTCAGCTGAATCCCTGATCTATGTGCTAGTGTTTGTCTGCCATGTAGCAAGCAGCAACATGGGACAGGGTATTTTTAATGGTGGTGCCTAAGGGCCAGCTCAAACAACCCATGCAGAAATGGGCATTTTCCATGGAATAAGCACAGGTCTAGATGCAAAACACACTTGTGGTTTCCATATCTGTGAGACTACTGTGAGCTTCTGCCATGAACATAAGAACCCTGCTGGATCAGGCCAAAGGCCCATCTAGTCCAGCTTCCTATATCTCACAGTGGCCCACTAGATGCTTCAGGGAGCGCACAAGACAATAAGATGCCTACATCTTGTTGCAACTCTCTTGCATCTGGCAATTCTGAGATTATTGTTGCTGTTCAGTCGCTAAGTCGCGTCTGACTCTTCATGACATAAGAACATAAGAAGAGCCCTGCTGGATCAGGCAAAAGGCCCATCTAGTCCAGCTTCCTGTATCTCACAGCAGCCAACCAGGTGCCCCAGGGAGGCATGAGACAACAAGTTGCTTGCATCCTGTTGCCACTCCCTTGCACCCAGTACTCTGAAGTAGCCTTTGTAAGGAGGTTGCACAAACCATCATTGCCTATAGCCCACGATGGACTTTCCTCCAGAAATCCGTCCAATCCCCTCTTAAAGGCATCAAGACCAGATGCCATCACCACCTCCTGTGGCAAAGAGTTCCACAGTTTAATTACCCACTGGGTCTCCATGGACCACAGAATGCCAGGCCTCCCTGTCCTCCACTAGTTTCCGGAGTTCGCCCAATTTCATGTTCATTGCTTCAGTGATACTATCTAACCTCTGCTGCCCCCTTCTCCTTTTGCCTTCCATCTTTCCCAGCATGAGGGACTTTTCTAAAGAGTGCTGTCTTCTCAGGAGGTGGCCAAAGTATTTGAGCTTCAGCTTCAGGATTTGTCCTTCCAGGGAGCAATCAGGCTTGACTTCCTGGAGGATTGACCGATTTGATCTCCTTGCAGTCCAGGGGACTCTTAAGAGTCTTCTTCAACACCATAATTCAAAAGCATCTATTCTTCTGAGCTCTGTCTTCTTTATGGTCCAACTCTGACCATAATTCTGAGGTAGCCTGCCTTCTAAAATAAGGAGGTTGCAATTACTACTTGCATTGAACATGCAAGTATTTTTCCCCAATCTGTGAATGCAGAATCTTCCGTATGTGTTTTTGAATGTATGGTTGCAAATCTGACAGGGTTTATGATACCTATGAGTTCGGTATGTGAGATGGCATCCTAGGCTGTCCTTCTGGGGAGCCTTTCTTCACCCGACTTCTCTTTTAAAGCTAAAAACAAGCTTTAAAGGGCAGCTGTCTCCTCACTTGTGGCTAGTAAGAGAGAAAGGCAAGTGTGTTTGAATTGTGGTCTGAGAAACCTTATGTTGCTTTGGCTCATGATAGCCAAAGTGGCTCATGATGGTGAGCTGCTGCATTGAGTGATGCAGACAATAATGAAGAAATGGTTTTCAAACAACTTCCTCTTGCCAGAGAAGCTTTCCTCCCCACAATCAGGATCTTCAGCCTTGGATGAGTCATCCAAATACCTGTGTGATACAGGCTGCCTGCCACTTTTTCATGATCCTTCACAGAGGTGTTTGAATATACTCACCTTATCATTTAATGTTAGGGATACATTCTTCAAAAACCGAGTCTTTAGAATTATTGTGAAATGATTCACAATACAGTACTTATAAAATGATTAGTTATTTCATTTTCTCTGTAAACTGCTTTGTGATTTTTTTTCTGTTAAAAAAGGTATACCTTTTTTGCATAAAGTAAACTTTTCTAATTTATGAATAATCTTTTAGGTGATGGGTATCACTATTTCCAACTCTGCAGAGAGGGTTTGATCCAGTCCACCTCAGGCAAGGTGCCTGTGGAATGACTCTATTGGGCAAAACAGATGCCCATTTCTCTTCACATTTTTCCATGATGTACATGCAGCAGGGACGTGGTGGCGCAGTGGGTTAATCCTCTGCTGCTGGGCTTTCCGACCAGAAGGTTGGGAGTTCAAGACTGCGCAACGGAGTGAGCTCCCGTTGCTTGTCCCAGCTCCTGCCAATCTAGCAGTTCGAAAGCACCTAAATGCAAGTAGATAAATAGGGACCACTTCGGTGGGAAGGTAACGGTGCTCCATGTGCTATGGCATAGAGTCATGCTGGCCACATGACCACGGAAGCTTGTCCTCAAATGCCGACTCTACAGGCTTTGAAATGGAGATGAGCACCGCCCCCTATAGTTGGTCACGACTAGACCATTCGGTCATGGGGAAACCTTTACCTTTTTACATGCAGCAGGCCTATGCATTTTCACCATATCCACAACCAGTTAGGAAGCACAAGGTCAAACGTCTTAATTGATGACCAAGTAGAAGGGGCAGGACTGGAGGAAATATAGAAAGTACATAGGAAGTATATAGAAATCTCATGCCTCTGGAAAAAAAAAAAAAGCCTGCTACACTGAGTACCTATGCAGCGAAAGGGTAAAAGATGGCTCTATTATGCCCTGTCAGGACCCCTCCATGTGAATACAGGACTGAGCTCAGCATTGTTTGTAACGTCTAGTTATGTCAAAATATGTCTGCAAAATTTTCAACATATTTAACACCACAGCTGTATAACAGAAAAGTACAAAATTGGTTGAACAAAATCTGTCTTTTGGAAAAAGTAGATTTGAGAAATCATCTAAACCAATCATCATCCTACATATGAACTTCTATATATTTCATTGTGCAATTACTCATCTCCTTGCGTGGATATATTCAGTCAATCTAACACTTTATAAAACATCTACTCAGTGCAGAACTAGCTGTGTTATATTACACTAGTAAGACTTCTACTGAAAAATACGATTAACAATTTCTTTCTTAAGATCTTGGGTTGGCCCTCCTTTTGATTTAGCAGAATGGCATGTACAGCAGCTACTTATCAATTAATGCTACAAGTTGCAATCATGCCAAAAAGTGTGGAGAGAATTACTATACTGGCTGCTGCAGTCATATTGAACTGAAATCTGTATTCCAAAATGACCTTGCTGTAATCTTGCTGCCTAAATCTAAAGGGAAAGATATATGGGGGATTTTTTTTTTTACGAGAGATTGGTTTTTAACCCCCCTCTTTTTGAGTTTCCCTACAATAATTAAATGTCTAGGCTAAGGCTAGCAAGGTGATAGTGGTGGATGCTCTGACTTATTTATTAATGTGAACTCTTTTTATAAAATTGTTCTGAAAACATAGATAACCACATTTTAAAATCTAAATAGTTTAGATTTATCTATATACTGCACAGGAGAACACTATGATAAATGTTACAATGGTGTCTGACACTACACACAGTAAGCCAGCAGATCATGAAAATTACTGGAACAATGACAAAGCATCAATGGCCTGCATTTGAAGTGATAAATTACAATGTTACAGAGCCTGATGATACAGAGAACAAAATACACTGAATAACAATCTTGGCTTCAATAGAAGTTTGCCTATATTAGATTCACTAGTTGTCAGAGCCCATTACATAGTATTTAACACAATTTTTGTTCTACCACCAGATGCATTTTTGCTTTATAATTTGTAGGTTTTGTATGTGTGTACACACACACACACACACACACACACACACACACACACACACACACA
>JAJKFI010000006.1:28681578-28780966 GCA_029204185.1 Lerista edwardsae
CACACACACACACACACACACACACACACACACACACACACACACACTCACTCACTCACTCACTCACACTCACTGTTTGGAATGATCACTGAAATAATTATCACTTTTCTTATGAAGTGTCACTTTCTTGAACGACACTTTGCTCCTGCTTTCAAGATATGAGACATTTCAATAGTGAAAAAAATAAAATCAATTATAGTGAATCCTTGATTTAACGGATTAACGGGTTTAGGAACATCCATTAAGGCCAAACATTCATTAAATTCAAAATGCGTTCTAGTCAATGGAGATACAAATACACAGAATGTATTGTGACTAGTTTTTAACAAAGCAGAAAATGTGAGTGGTTGAAGTCTGTTAAATCTAGGTCTGTTACATTGAGGATTCACTGTAGTCTTATTCTTCCAAATGTAATTACTTAGGAGTTCAAGATAATAATTTATATTACTATAGTAAATATGAAGGAAACTCAGGAAGCGATCCTATGCACACTTACTAAGGAATTAGTTCCAGTAATATCAATGGTACTTTTGTCTGACAAAATGTTATTAGGATTAAGATGCAAGACCCTTCTAATTAAGTACATCCCTTAATATGTACTCTATTAAGTACATCCCTTAATATGTACTCTTTTGCATTCTTGTGAGATGTTGTAGCCAAAGAAAGTGAACCCAGACTAGATAGCACTGAAATTCTACACTGGTCCACTCTGAAGAGGACTAGAGTATACTTGTGAATAAGTTCTCAGGACAGAACCACTTGGAAACAACAAAACAAAGGAAAAAGTGGGAAGGGTGAGAGCTAATTTTAGAGTTTAAACCAGTGATTCTCAAACTGTGAGTTGGGACCTGCGAGGTGGGTCATGAGCTAATTTAAGGTGGGCCGCATAGCACCTGAATCCTCCCAAGGATTTGTCATATCTGACAGAGTGCCCCAAATTAAAAGCAAGACGGCTCGTAGACAGACTGACCCAGATTTGTTGCTGCCCCCACACTGGCCAAACTTGGCTGGAGCAAACGTACCTTCCTCGGGAGGCACAGAGGCTGGATTCAGCCTCTCGGGCTAGCACCCATCCTCATGCAGGCCCAGATGACTCCCAAGATGGTGCAAACATGCCTTGCAGTACATTTGCAAAAGTCCCAGGCTGGCTGAAGGAATTTGGGTCAGCCCAACTGCAAGGCAACATTGTGTCCTAAAGGAGACACAGAACTTTCACACACAAAAATGCATTTCCTACTTAAAGAAATCATAAATTTTGATTAAACAAAGAAATAAGAAGGACACCAGATAATAGGAAGCACACAAACGAAGTCACCATGGTATTACCTTCTGTACTTAATCCTGGACTTGAAGTGAACTTTGCTACATCGACAATCTTTACAGCAAACTGTTGCCCAGTCTCTCTGTTGATACATCGCCGAACAACACTGAATGGCCCCCTAGAAAGGAACACACCATTTTATTTAAAATTCCAAAACAGCATTTTCTTATCTTCACATATAGTTTTGCCGTTTGAGTGTTAATCTAACTTCTTTTAACAGGATATTGAAAGTTTGTAGTCATGTGTTTAAAAAAAACATTAAAAATATTAATTAAAATCATCAAATCTGTTTTTCAGTCTGTCAAATGGCAGGTTTTGTAACTACAGGTGTGCCCTGGCATCCACTGATTCGGTAGCCACAGTTTCAGTTATCCACAGATACCATGGATACTGGGACACCTATTAAAAAGATAGGGGAACATTAAACAAATCTCTTTTTTTACCTTGTTCCAGCAGAACCACTGATGTTCCCCTATTTTTAAAAAGGAGCCCCGAGTATCCACAGTTTCAGGTATCTATGCGGGAGCCTGGAACAGAACCCCAGCGGATACCGGGGCATGCCTGTACTGGAAAGTCAGTACAGATAGTAAAAGTTCGTTATTACTGTGCTACCTTGTTAGATTCTATCATAGAGCAATGAAAATATTTCAGAAATGCAAGACATGTTGTTGCTGCTGCCACCAACCCCATTAAAATTCAGTTTTAAAAAACATATACATGGACATATTTTATTTCCTGCATTGAAGATAGAAGTTTATTTTTTTCTGAGTTTTGAAGTACATCCCTATTATAGTATGCTACTAGGAATATCTAGTTTCTTCTCTGCCGCCTACTTTCCGCATAAAACAGCCTGACCAACGGGTTGCTTATATACCAGTGGTTTAAGTACAATATAACACAGTGGTTAGTATAACAACAACATGGGAAGATGAGATGCTGGAAAGGGGAAGGGCTGTGTAGATATTTTGCTTTTTCCTTGGAAAATGGCTGTGGAATAACACAATTTATTGCTGCACTTTCAGAAAGCAGCAGGCTCTGGCTTTACAATGATGGCACTTCCAGCCATGACATCACTTCTAGTGGGTCCAGGACAGATGTGGGTCCTAGTGCTAAAACGTTTGCGGACCACTAGTGTAACACATTGAACAACTCCAAACTTTCTTGCCCCTAAAGAAAGGAGCAAGCAAGCAAGCATACAGCAAGCATGACTCCTAAAAAAAATGGAAACTTATAATTAACACAATGTTTCCAGAATACTGAGAACAGTGTGATTTGGGGTGTCTGTTTCAAGCACTTGCATTAATGAAGTGGTGGGCACATAATTCTATACTTAGGATTTTTGTCATATTTTTTCCAAAATTTCTTGATTAAAACAGCAAATTGCGGTGTTATGTTTTTATTTTATTTTCTCATTTTTATTAATTTTTAATGCTTTCAAAGTGTACTAGGCAGATAATATACTGTATATAATCAGTATATTCCTCCAGAATAGTAAAAAATTATACCTTAAAATTGCCCAGAAAACCTGGCATTTGACTTTTACAAGGAGGAATATGGTAAATACCTTGAGTCACATGGTTGGTGGAGCAAGACCCTAACTGTTCCTAGTGCTTCTAACTTTGCTTGTAAGCCACAGAGCTCTAACTGGCTGCACAGTCTCCTAAGTTGTCCAGGAAAATGCATGGAGCCTTATGGAAAGTGAAACTGAGTCATGTCATGCAGTTATTGCAAGTAATTGGGCATGCCATGGTGCACTGGAAAGGGGAGGCCGAAAGGAATGTAAGGCTACCAGAATTAAATGGTCCCGATCTGATGAATGTAGGCCCCAAAAACACTCAAGAAAGGAATCCCCTCCCTCTAGCTGAGAAATATATTGAACCTTATGGAAACTAAACTACATATTTATATTTACTCATGAGTAAGCTTTTTTTTTTAAATGATTCTTTGCTGTGTTTATGTCTTATTTTTTCCCCCTGAATGTTAAAGCTAGTTTTTCCCATAGCAATTCAATGCTATGTTCAATTCTGTTGGTTCAAGTTGCTATCTTCTCAATGTTTTAATTTGCTTCTGTTTGTTTAATGTTTGGCTGCATTAGGCTCTTGGCAGCATTGTAGGTTTGTCATCAGGTTTGGTAAAGGTAAAGGTTTCCCCATGACCGAATGGTCTAGTCGTAACCGACTGTAGGGGGCGGTGCTCATCTCCGTTTCAAAGCCTGTAGTGCCGGCATTTTTGTCCGAGGACAAGCTTCATGCCGGCCACATGACCATAAGGCTGAATCCTAGGCCCGTCAGAGAGGCTGCGCGGCTCTGATTCAGGCCGCACAGTATCCTCGGATCTGCACCCACTCTTTAGTGGGAGCAGATCCACGGAGCCCATAGGGGAGGCTGGAGCCTCCCCTATGATAAGGGAACAAATGTTCCCTTGCCGCAGGGAGGCTCCAGCCTCCCCAGCCCAGCATCGGATATGGCGCTGGCCAGCTAGCCAGCCTTGCCATTCTGGCGCTGGGTTGAATTGCGCCCTGAGTCTATGCAATAACTTTTATGCACATTCCAGCACAAATTGGTACAAGACATTTAGAAGCCTTTAGGGAGTACACACCTCAGCAGATCTTAAGGATACAATTAAAAATAACTATAGTAGACAGACAACATCAAGAATAACAACAAAAGTTTCAAGAATTAAAACAACTGAAATCCCTCACATATGGATAGCATTAAAGGTATCAATGATACTGCTTCAAATATTTATTCTTTTTTTTCAGACGATCCATATGATTCAGATGATGTCAGGGAAGGTACTAAAAAGATTAGCGAAGGGTCTTAAAAGGTTGGATTGCTTTATGATCTTTGATAGTCATATGACCAATCTGCAAAGGTGAACTGCATATGATCTTGCCTGACTTATGCTGTAATTGTGCACACGCAAATTTTAGTCTTAGTGGAGAACCCAGTGCAGCGTAAGTGGCTGCATATTGAGAATCTTTTGGGAGTGGTCATTTCATGGAGGAGATGACCTAATGAACAGAGGCCATCAATAGCTCTTGGCATTCCATTTCTACATATAGTCCTATGGAACAAAAGGAAGAATTTATTTGCTCCTTTTGGGAGCAAGGTTCCTTTACTCCAGGGCCAGAAGTTTCTCAATTTAGTCTGGCAAGCATGAAAAAATCACAAGCTTCTGTGAAAAAAGCATTACTGCAGAAGCTAGAATTATAAAAAAGTTAGACATTGAGGCAAATTTCATGATACAGAAATTGATCTGTAAATTTTTAAAAAAATATTTAAATCAATACAGAATTAATATCATTTGAAGGTCTTATAAAGCTGTGGTATTCAGGAAAGGACCACTAATTAAAGTGCTTCTTTCCTTTCCTCTGATCTGCTCCTATAACAGTGCCAAAAACATCAGTAGATGCCACAAGAAGAAAACCAGGAAAACATACATTCTTGGAAGACTCCCTCCTAGTTATGTGAACATTTCCCAAAAATCCTAGACCAGTGGTCTTCACCGTTTTTTGTGCCACGATCTCAATGAATGAATGAATGAATGAATGAATGAATGAATGAATGGACTGGGAACCCACTGCCAATCCTGTGCCATTCCTTGGACTCAATCTGTCCAAACCTGCCCCCATTGCTGCCAGTTCCTGCCCACCCCATTTTCTTCCACCTCTTGTGTCCTCACAAACACCCTGTGAGGTAGCAGCCTGAGCCAGGGCTGGGCTTAAGAGCTGCTGGGCAAGACATTGTGAAGAGGGTGTGCAGGATTATATCAAGAACTCAGTTTTTGATAAGGCAGTACCATTATTGCAGTGTTTCCCAACCTGGTGGTCACGGAGACTATGTTGCTGATGCAACATTTAAAAAGTTGCATTTTTGTAACATTTCCAGGGAATCTCCAAACAGAGAAATACGTTTTTGAAAAAATTTCAAGGTTTCCATATAACTGAAAACAACTGTTGCATTTGGAAACCTATGTTGGTCTACAAGTTTTAACAGGCACAATGATGGCACTTCTTGCTTAATGACCACTTTCAGTGTGAGGGGGTCCCAACAGGTTTTGTACCTAAAAAATGGGTCTGGTGCTAAAAGGATTGGGAACCACTGCATTATTGGATTGGATCAAAGCATTGTCTTGCTCAGGCTTTTAAAGGTTGCCATGATGTCCTAAATAGAACTTAGCTATCCCATTGGGGTCACGACCCACAGGTTGAAGAACACCTACCAGACTGTAGCAGGTATTCAAGTGTAGTCTTGTAAGACTGAAAGGTTTGAATGCCCAATTGGCTACTGCATGCCAATCCTGCATGAACTCCAATTATTTGTCCACTTGAACAACAAACTACAGGTCCAGCTTGTTTATCCACGGATTTGGAATTCGCAGCTAGATCTGCTAAAGACCTCCGAGACATGACTTGAGCCTTGTTCCAATTTCATTCAGAGTCCTTGTGGGTTTGAACCAAAAAGTTCATTATCCATGGGTTTCCGCGGAGAGTCCGGGAATAGATCCCAGGGCTACAGTGACTCCTGTATTTGTTCACTTGGACCATTTTGTGTTTCTCCCAATGGCAGTGATTTCAAAGTATCTCAGAAAAGCCCTTTTTCTGTTGAACATTATGCTGAGACTTTCCTTAATGGAAACATTGGGTCACAAATGATTTGTTTAATCACCACAAAGCACAGTGTGTTGGTATTTAAAGGTTATACATCTTATTTCAAAATCAGGCATAGGGCAAACACCAAAACTGAGATTTCCCTATCTCATTTTTATGTAGCTAAATGAAAATAGGACCTGAAATCAGAAACTGAAGCAAATTTGGACCAAAATTTGGACCTTACAGCATCACGCCTTCAGTTAATATGGAAGAGCTAACATACAAATTAATGGTATATTACCTTCTTTTGCATAAATGATTCTGTATTTTGTATTAGAAATACAATATTTTGTGATTGTATTACAATCACTCCCTGAACTCAAAAGTTTCAATTTAGGTCCCAGATTTAAACCTTTCCTAATATTAAAAGGTAAAGGTTTCCCCACAACCAAATGGTCTAGTCGTGACCGACTGTAGGGGGCGGTGCTCATCTCCGTTTCAAAGCCTGTGAGCCGGCGTTTTTGTCCGATCATGGTGGCCAGCATGATTCTACGCCGTAGCGCACGGAACGCCGTTACCTTCCCACCAAAGTGGTTCCTATTTATCTACTTGCATTTTTTTTTTAGGTGCTTTCGAACTGCTAGGTTGGCAGGAGCTGGGACAAGCAACGGGAGCTCACTCCGTCACGCAGTCTCGAACTCCCAACCTTGCGGTCGAAAGCCCAGCGACAGCGGATTAACTCGCTGCGCCACCACGTCCCTTATAATATTAACAACTTTGAAAAAGTTCATTTTATTGTTTCACAATAACAGTTAACTAATTGGTTTTTGTAGTCAACATATCTATGGAATCTGTTTAAGATCAAAGTATCGTCTTTATTGTTCTATAAATAATGGTGAAATTTTAAGGGCATTTACTTTGCCAATATATGATAAGGTTTAAATTTTATACGTTGTAAAAGTCAGGTTGTTTGGTGCAGAACAACCGTCACGGAACTCTGTGAGGAGGCAAAAACTCTGGGGACATTTTAAAGAAGAATTCTACTTCACTGTAGCCTGTTCAAGGAAGTGGGTATATTCTGCATCCTTGAGGCAGACAATTTGATGATGCATATATTGGCTGACCAAATATAATAAATACCTGATCCCTTGAGAAACAGATGCCCTAGCAGAGTTCCTTGGGCCACAATACAGGTCGAAAACACATAGGTTGCATCTGAACTTTACTATAGCAATTTAATCCATACATCTTCCCACCACATCCCAGGATGGAAGTGGCTGGCCTGTCTAACACAGCTTCTCAACTGGCTACACTAGGCCAGTTTCAGATCTTCAAGGACCCCCCACATTGCTAAATGAGAGAATGTTCCAGGGCTCTTGGACAACCTTCTTATTTCAATATAGGACACCTGTCAAATCAGAAGCACTATATGAAGTGCTTAGCTATACAAAACACAACAGTACAAAACACTTCCGACATGAGTCATTCTTGATGTTACATTTCATAGATAGTCCCAGAACTCTGTATGCATCTCTCAGCAGTAATGGAAAGAACATGCAGACATTCAGGAGGGATATGTAAGCTGCATCTGGCCTGGCCAGAGGCATTCTTCCCATTGGCATCCACTTCTCAGGGCTAAAGGGACAGGATGCTTCACAAACACTTCTGAGTTTCCAGTCACTGTGTCTGCCAATTTATCATCATAGAGCCTCCCTGAAAAGGTGTACAAAGGGATATCACTGGCAGAGATGCAGCCTACAAGCAGCTTGGCCAGGGAAGGTTTTCAGATTGGGAATAAGCTGTTCACCCCTGAACTATAGCTCACAGGAGTCAGATATAGTAAGAGCTCAAAAACTAACTTCAAGTCAGAATGACTGTTTTCACTGATTTCAGTCCAATTCAGCATGTGATCCATATAGACAGTATCCTGTCTATATGGATCACAGGGATTAGAAACAAAGCACAATACATAATTTTTCTAGGGAAAAACAGCTTCATGACTGGACAGGGAGGGGGTGCTATAAATATTTTCCCTGCCAACCATTCTAAACCACCTCCTCCCAATTGTTTTTGGCTCAAAAGTATGCCCTGCAAACACACATAACACAACTCCACAGAAAATGCAGATGAAGGGTGGGGAAACAGAGTCACAGCTGCTTTAAGAGTCTAGGTTAGGACCAGTGGGTAGATGAAGGTGGAGACCCCAGTCTGAAGTGACTAATCTTGCTGGCCTCACGGATGGATCAACCCGGAATAATATGTCCATCCTTACCTGAAACAAAACATTTTCCTCAGAAGGAGCCGCCTTGCAATGCGACTGGACCGTGCTGCAAAGCAGCCTCTTCTGAGCGGGGCCACAGCGGGTGAGCCGATGAGTTCCTTCCCGAGGCACTGCCTCAGGAAGGATCTCATCGGCTCACTAGCCCAGCCTCGGAAGGGACTGCCTTGGAATGCAGTGGACCGCATCGGGACCCACTTTTTAGAATGACCGTCTGTTGGGTCCCTAGGAAGTCATGTCATTAACCTGGAAGTCATGTCATGGTCAGAAGTAACATCATCAAGAACATAAGAGCCCTGCTGGATCAAGCCATAGTCCCATCTAGTCTAGCTTCCTGTATCTCATAGTGGCCCACTAGATGCCTCAGGGAGCACACTAGTCAACTAGATATTTGCATCTTGTTGCCACTCCCCTGATTCCCACCATAGCAGGGGTGACATGCAAGGTATGTGCTATGTTTATCTTCTTGTCCGCATATCTTGTTAAAGGTACAGATCTGTAACATTTCCTCTAATAGTCACTTGCAGTCATCAAGTAATACACTTCACTACAATAATATATTCAGGTGGGTTCCCATTCATTTCAATGTGTATTTTATTTTTAATATATTACTGTAGACTCCCAACCCACCTAGTGGGTCCCAACCCATGGTTTAAGAAACACTGTTGTGGATAATCACTTAATTTTTAAGTTCAATTTCAAAGTTCATCTTCCACTATTTTCTCTTGATCATACATATTAAAAAATTATTAAACTCATTAAAAGAGCTTTAAAATGAGACATTCCCAGCTCACTCTCTCAACTGGTGTCTGATTTATAGCTACTTAAAGTATCACTAGCACACAATTTTTAAATACAATTTTGAAAATTTATGTAGTTATAAAATTTCACATAGCAAAAAGGCAGAGTGTCTGGTGATGGATCAGTTCATCTGTATACTTCTTGTAGCAGGCTTTACAGCAGAAGGGGACAACTGAGCGAGGCGCCCACTGTGAGGACTAAGCAAGGTGCTCACAGCGAGCAAGCCCTCAGCTATTCACCAGGGGAGACCATAGCACTGGTGACATGCAAGGTATGTGCTATGTTTATCTTCTTGTCCGCAGATCCTGTGAACTTCATCTGTAGCAAGTGTAAACTCGTTGCACTGCTAGAAGACTGCAGTTTAGACAACTGGAGGAAGTTTCTACCCTTTGCCAAATCAAGGCAGTTATATCTCAAAGAGGAGTTCCTGGAAACAACACACACAGGTCTTCTCCAAAGGGGACGACTGGAAGAGACCACTTTGAGCAAAAACAGCAAGACCTCCACAGGGGAAGGTTTGACATGCTGAACCGCTGGATCTTCACAACTGATTCCAGTGTCTCTCAGATGCTCCTGAAGGACCCTTTTGTGATCACCAACAGCTGGCAGAACGAGACAGAACAGGGGAATCTCAAGCTGACAAAGTGACAGTGGAGAAAAGTTGCAGTTGTAGGGGACTCCCTGCTAAGAGGTGTGGAATGTGTTGACCTGCTCTCTCATGAGTTGTGCTGTCTCCCTAGTGCCAAGATCCAGGAGAGACTGCCGAGGCTGATCAAACACACGGATCACTATCCCTTCTTGCTCATCCACCGTAAGAACACATATACTACTGGGTACCGCTACAAGCAGATCATTTCAGACTATAAGGCTCTGGGCAGGAGGGTGAAGGGCCCAGGGTGGGGGGGGGAGAGAGTGGTATTCTCATCTGTTCTCCCAGTAAGGCAAAGGGAGAGAAGAATACTCCAGGTGAATGACTGGCTATGCCAATGGTGTCATTGGGAGAGATTTGGCTTCTGGGACCATGGGCTTCACTTCCTGGGTGAAGGGCTTCTGGCATGAGATGGGCTGCACCTCACCAGGATGGGGAAGTTTAGTGGAAGCATAGCAAACCTGAGTAGGAGGTTTTTAAACTGAAGGCCTTGGGAGTTGTAGACATCATCCCAGAACTTAATTCAAGGGTAAGTGCCCCATATGGGAATCCTGGGGACACCACTGTAACCAGGAACTATTTGGAGAAGCCCAGTCTAACTAAAAAAGGGGAAGGGACATTGGGCCATAACCTCATGGGCTTATGTTGCATATATTCAAATGCACAGAGCATGGAAATAAACAGAATGACCTTGACAGCAAGTGAAGATAAATTTGACTTGATAGGAATAACTGAAAGCTGGTGGGGTGCCTCTCATGATTGGAATACATTAATTGAAGGCTATCAGTTGTTCAGGAAGAACAGATGAGATGAAGGGGATGGCATTATGTCAAAAATTTATACACCTGCTCAGAAATCCAGTACAATAGTCATGGTAGCCCTGTAGAGAGCATCTGGGTAAACCTGAAGGAGGGAAGCAACAAATGCAAGATTGTGGTGGGTGTCTAGGGGAGGGGCCACACTTAACCTGATCTTAACCACTAAGAAGGAATTGGTTGATGAGGTCAAAGTAGTAGGGGCATTAGGAAAAGTGATCAAGAACTGCTGGAATTCTCAATCATATGAGAAACAAAGACAATGTGCAGTGAAACCTTTATTCTGGAATTCAGTGAGACTGATTTGAATAAGCTCAGAGAAGATCCCATGGGTAGATGAACTTATGGGAAAAGGGGCCCAAGATGAGCGGGAGCTCCTAAAGAAGCAGCTTCTACAGGGCAAGTCAAAAACTATTCCTATGAAAAAGGACACCTCAAAAAGCCAGGACAGTTGCACAAGAATCTTAGTGGCAAGTGGAATATTGAAAGAGATATGTGTAAGAAGTGGAAGATAGGACTGATCACCATATAGGTAGCCTGGAGGGAGGGCAGGAATGCTAAAGCTCAGTATGAGCCAAGGCTGGCCAGGAATGTCAAGAGCAACAAAAAGGGTTTTGCTTTTTTTAAGGTTTGCACAAAGGGAGGAGATAAATGAGATGCTTGGATTCCTGCTTGATAAGGATGGCCAATTGGTATCTGGTGACAAATAAGGGGGAGCTGCTCATCTCCTACTTTGCATCTCTTGGAAGGAGGACTGGACAAAAGTAGATGCTGAATACTTGGCTGATGGGGGAGAATGTATTTCCCACAGAGCAAATGAAAACATGGATGGCATAGGTCTGCAGATTAAGATTGACAGAAAACTTGTAAGGAACCACCCAACTGGCCTAAATGAATTTAAGTCATTTGGACTAGATGAATTACATCCTAGGACACTGAAGAAACTTGAGGATGTACTTGCAAAGCCTCTGTCAATTATCTTTGAGTAATCCTGGAGGCAGTGGTGTAGCCACCCAGGGGGTGGGGTGCCATATTAGCTCAGCCAAAAGGGATGCAACGCAATGTCCAGCTTAGATGGTGGCAGCAGGCACCCTTCCTCACAACTCAGCAAAGTTTGCAGCAGTTACTGCTTTTCAGAGCACCTGCACACTCAAGCAGCAATCGCCCCAGCCACTACTTGGAGTGTACTTTCTAAGTCAGAACTGTGGCTGGAGCATGGGCACGCTTCAAACAGTGGCTGGGGCTATGTTCAAAAATTGCCCCAGCCACTGTTGTTCTCTGGGGTCTGCAGCAGATTCATGTGGCTTCACTTCCTAAAGCCTAGTGGAGGACAAGCTCTTCTGTACTACCTTGGCCCCGGGCAAGTACGGGGGGGGGGGGGGGGGTGTCAGTCAACTTTGCTCAGACCCCACACCAGCCAACTCCATGCCTTTCATTTTCTGCCCAGCCTGCCAGCAATGGGGAGGAATGTGCTTCCAGAGGTACAGAGGAGTGGCAACAGTGCTTGCTAACCTGCTTGTTCCCCTTTCCCTGCCCTGCAAGAGAAGGAAAACTTTGCCTTTCCAGTTCTTCATGCTTGATAAAGAGGCAAAAGCCTTCCGTACCTTGCAAGGAGCTGCTGAGAAGGCAAGAGAATGTTGCAATGGTGCATTTTGCTGGCTCAAAAACAAAAAAACGCTGCATGTTTTCTTGCTTTGCTGATCCATCCTCATTCTAGTGCACATGAGATTCCCAACCCCACCCCTGCAGGAGAATCCATATTGCCCCTTTGAAGGGCAAGGAAGAAAAAGTGGTGGGAAAGGGGGGGGCAATTGTTTTGGAAGAGACATATTTTGCTCAGTGGGAATTTTGGGGAGAGGCTGAGACACTGGCAGTGTAAGTTTGCATCCATTCAATATTGTTCCTCTTGTGTTCTTGGATGAGGTCAGCCTGAGGGCAGGGACTCTTCTCTCAGCAAAAACCTGTGCACATTTACACTGAAGTAAGCCTTACTGTTTTCCATGAGGCTTATGCCCAGGTAGGAATGTGTGAGCTTCCTTGTAAAAAAAATCCAATACAGTGTCTAGCTTCTCTCAGTGGTGGGAAAACCCATTGGCAAAGCATTAGCCAGTCAGGTAAACCCTTCCCTGACACACTTCTTTCTTCCATATCTTTTTGGTCCTGCAAATAGAAGAATGGTGTGGGGAAATCAAGAGAGTGGTCTTTTTTCTCAGTTCGCCCCCTTCCCTGCCATATCCAGCCTTGCCAATTGTTGGCATAGCAAGCTGTGTGCTTCCCAGTGTGGGTTTTCCTACAGTAAAGGAAATCTCCGTCTACAGCGCAAATGCGCACTTCTGTTTTTTGCACGAAAAGTGGAAATGCACCTTTTAGTTCTAGATGGGGCTTTTCTTCCATGCAGGGAGACGCTTGGAAGGGGTAGGCTTCCCGAACCCTGTCAAATCCTCCATAGGGTTGGGGAGGCCTGCTGCCATAGGCCTCCCAATGCTTAAAAGAGCTCCGTTATCAGATTGGAGCTTACTTCCTGTTTCACTTAAAAAGAGGAAACATGTTCCGATCTGGCCACAGAGCTATTTTAAGCAGGGGGGGGGGGCTGAAGAGGTGGCAGCACCACTGGGCAGTAATTTCTGGGGCCACTTCCCTTGAAGGAAACTCCATCACTGGCGACCCACCATTTGAAGAGCACTGTCATAGGGCAAATAAGTACCTCAAGTTTCATAAACATTTAAGGAGATCAATAGGAAATGGTGTGATGACATGGAATGATCCTATGTTTAAACCAGTTCAGTGTGATTTGGGACGAAATCAGTTTTAAATCCAATGCGCTTTTTGTCTGTTTGTTTGTTTAGGCTGGACTGAAATTCAATTGTTTCAACATCAGAGCACCAGCCTGCAAAAGCTACATATCCCTCCCTGTCCTCAGCCTTAACACAGCCTTCCTTGGGATCAGCCTTACCCTACAAATGAGTTTGTGCCTTCAATGTGTGTATAATTTATGCACATATACTTTTCTTGACCTTTAGGGCCTCATTCCTGAATTCTTCCTTTCCTCTAAAAAGTTGAATCAATTAATATAACCCATCTTTTGGGAAAGAAAAATATTTTTGGAAAAACAGTACACATTTCTCTGCCAATGGAAAGGAAAAAGAGGTCACTCCAAAATCTGGATTGGGGTGAAATCTGAGTAGCCTCCCTCGAAAGCATTAAAACCCCAGAGTGATGAGGAGAGGAAAAGGATAGGGGTGGAGAATGGTGTTCCACTGGCTGTGTGTGGTGGTGGTGGTGGTGGATAAGTCTGGAAAAGCCAGCAATCCTTTCCAGTAAAGCAATGGTTCCCAAACTTTTTAGCATTGGGACCCACTTTTTAAAATGACATATTATCAGGACCCACCTAGCTTTACAAGACTAAGTTTTAAGTTTCACCTTACCAGCACAAGCCTCTGTTTTTATCGTTTTTTCTTGTACTATGGTGGGGGAGGGACCACCTCCTGGAGCATTTGTTAAGCTCCATGTTCATCAGATTGGGACCATTCTGGTGGCCTTGCATTCCCCTTCACCTGACCTCCAATTGGAGAAGGCATGTTTGTTTACTTATGAGTAACTGTGTAGCTCAGTTTCGCTTTCCATAGGGCTCAATGTATTTGTCAGTTTGGAGGGAGGAACTTCCTTCTCGAGTGTTTTTGTGGGCCTGAGTTCCTCATATCGGAACTATTCTGATGTTGCATTTGGATTATGACCATTCTGGCACTGTATTCTTCTCGGCCTGCCCTTTGAAGTGGACTGAGGCACATTCACCTACTCATGAGTAAACACAAAGTGCGGCTCAGTTTCACTTTGCATTGGTTGAAAAACAGAGCTTCAGAATTTGGAAGGGAATTCCCCTGTGAAAGCTGGGGCAAATAATCATCATGCTTGAATCAGCAAGTTTCTTTGTCCTGAAAAGGGCAAAGGGGAAACTCCTGTCTCTTTTGAAGGGCAAGTGCTCTTTGGATTTCTGCAGACAGTCTACCAGAGGATGACTGGCAGCATGGGAGGAGGGACTAGCACAGTGTTTGCCATGAAGAAAGCCCTGAATTGCAGTGAACTTACATATGCAAATTCCATATGTTTAATTCCAATAGTACCAGGATGCAAATTCTACTGATGGAACAGTTATACATTTGGAGTGGGCCTTAGGGAGATGTATTTAAATATTCTGTGGAAACAATGAGGTCTAGTTTTTGCAGTTGGGATCCCCAAGTTCTCAAAGGGACGTGGTGGTGCAGTGGGTTAAACCGCTGCTGCTGGGCTTTCTGACCAGAAGGTTGGGAGTTCAAGACTGGGCGACCGAGTAAGCTCCCGTTGCTTGTCCCAGCTCCTGCCAACCTAGCAGTTCGAAAGCACCTAAAAATGCAAGTAGATAAATAGGGACCACTTCGGTGGGAAGGTAACGGTGTTCTGTGCGCTATGGTGTATAGTCATGCTGGCCACATGACCACGGAAGCTTGTCCTTGGACAAATGCCAGCTCTACAGGCTTAGAAACAGAAATGAGCACTACCCCCTACAGTCGGTCACGACTAGACCATTCGGTCGTGGGGAAACCAAAAGTTCTCAAATATATTTCTTAATTTTAACAAATTTTCTGTAAACAAGCAACAAAGAGAGAACAGAAGAAAAACAGTGTTCATCATAGGATTATATATATATATATATAACACACACATATATATATATGCGCACATGTCATAATTATTTAGGGAAAGTGTTATGTAGAGTCCCTATACTCATAAGTAACTCCTAATTTAAATTTTTAGCACAATTTTCTTTTACAGCACTATGTAGAGATTGTGGAAGCACTCGTTTTCAGATTTAGCCAGTACAGCTTGTAGTCTATATATGCAGGATTTTATTATGATTTCCATAACGCTTACCATTAAGCCTTTCATTTGAAGGAAAGCTTATTCACTAGTTGAATTTTGCTATGCAGGCTCTCAGCTCTAGCTAAAATAACATCACCCTTAAAGCCTGTTAAGCATTCTACTGCCAAGGATTGGCTTTAGAGCTATATATAGCTGAAAACGACAATTGTCAGATAAAGCTTATTAAGCAATTTAATGGTCACTTGAGGTTTTATTAAAAGAAAAATAACTTTAAAATAACCAACTGTCAGTATCACTGGCATTTAGAGGTATCTAATATACAGGTGTATACAATAAAGTGATCCAGTGATAAGCAATGGACTTGTGAAGAAGTTCGATTAGTATCTCACCCACCGTTAAATAGTGATCTAAACTCAGCCTTTTGTGTCTCTCATCCCTTACATCAAGGGTCTCCAAACTATGGCTTAGAGGCCAAATCCAGCCCGCCACAAGATTTTATCTGCAGCAACTTAAAATACTTTACATTTTTTTACATTATATATCCTTTATCGGTTTAAGCATGACATTTTTTTTTGCAACATTTTTATTTTGTTCTGAATCACATCATGCTAATTACAAAAAAAAGCCAAAACAGACAAAAAAACCACACCCCAACACAAAATAAAATGTATTTTCCAAAGATGGAACTACAGGATGGAAGTTGCAAGTGAGGATTTTAAAAATCCTGGTAATTAAAAACATTGACAGTGGTGTATGAAGAGAAGATAAAAAAATCCCCTCAATGTGACTGTCAATTTCATAGGCTTCAAAAGGTAAAACACTAAAATTCAGCAGGCCCAGAAACATCACTCTTCATCCAGATCCTGAATGGAAACAACTGAAGGATGCCAAACTCCTTCCCCTCTTTCAGTACCTATAGTCTGCTGGCTCATCTATCCCCCAGACAATCTTCTAGTCTCTAGGGATATTTTCTTCCCTTTGTCTACAGCAGGAATCCTAAAAGTTTTGTTTTTCCATATCTCCAAAAAATTCTTCCTGGGACCTAAGCAGTTAAACGTTTCCCATCCTCTCTCACCTGCAATTTAAGCTGCAAGTATTTTTAGCCTGTTTTTAGCAGATGAATTTAGAGATAAAATATCATGCATTATTTGATTTTAATACATTAAATTAAAAGCAGTCATTTGCTATTCCTAAAGCATTATAACAAACAGCTTTCCATATTAAAAAAAGAAGTTTAAACTGATTTGTGAGTTTTTAACTTCCATATTTTTATATCGTTTCACCCACTAAGAAGAGTCTTAAATGCTCAAGGTACTTCGGGGTTTGAACTGATTTTCAAGACAACAGATACCTCCACCAACAATGCTTCTCCTTTGGCTTGAGATTGGAACCGAATGACCAGCTGGATAAAATGACAGGGCACAATCCTAGAAAGGCCTTTGGGCCGATGTGCTTGCATCGGTCCAACACCACTAGCACTGACTGGCACCCCACATTGGCGCTAGTGCCGTTGGGCCGATGCTAGCAGCAGTGTTGGCTGAAGAGCGCCAGGCCAAGGTGCCGCAGCACCACTCCTGCACCAGTCAAACTCAGCTGGTGCAAGAGTGGTTCTGGGCAGGAAGAGAGCAGGAGGGAGGAACTGGGTGGGTTTGGGTGTGCTGGTAGGCATGCCGGCCTGGGGAAGGGCTGGCCGCAACCCAGCTATGCTGCTATACAGCAGGTGCAGATCCGAGGAACCCACAGGGGAGGCACTCCAGCTGCTGGCCCACCATACTATTCCAGCGCAGTTTAGGATTGTGCTGTCAAGCCTAGAGAGAATTGTGCATGGCCTTCTATGCAGATTATTGGAAGTACACTGCCACAACACATTTCACTTGTCTGGATGGTGGTTACTACTACTACTACTACTACTACTACTACTACTACTGTTGTTGTTGTTGTTGATGATGATGATGATAATAATAATAATAATAACAATAATAACAATAATAACAACTACAACAATACTAGCATTTATATCCTGCTTTTCTGCCCCAAGGCAGCTCACTGTATTTTAGAAACAAATAGAGAATAAAGATAAAACAATACAAGACAGCATAAAACAATTAAAAACAAGCAGACCCCAATGGATCCCAATTAATATAACATTATAATAATTAAAAATTAAAAAATTAAGAATTAAAAATGCCAGCCCAGCATATGAGCAGCTAAACACCTCCTTAAATAAGGAAGTCTTAAGACTCTATCAAAAGATTGCTCTTTTGCAGGGCTGGAAATTGTGAGCATAGTTCTCAGTTCTTAATTCCAAGGGGAGGGAATTCCACAACTGTTCAGCTCCCACCAAGAAGGCCCTATTCTGGCAGCCAACCTCCTCACCTAGTAGCAGCACAGTTAGAAGGGCCCTCTCAGATAACCTGGAAGTACGGGCTTGATTATATGGAAGGAGGCGGTCCCTTAAATACCCTGGTCCCAAACTGTATACGACTTTAAAAATCAAAACTAGCACTTTGAATTGGGCCCAGAAACAAACCAGCAGACAGTGTAGCCGCTGAAGCAACAGCCTGACTGAATCGAACTGACGAGCCCCAGCAACCACATGGGCAGCAATGTTCTGCACTAGTTGCAGTTTCCGGTCCGTCTTCAGAGCAACCCCACATAGAGCATGATGCAGTAATCTAATCTGGATGTCACTAGTGTTGCAGTTTCACATCTCACAGTCCAGAACTGGTGGAAACTGGCATTCCGTCTCTGCGTCTCCTGATCAGATAGACACCTGTGAGTCCTTGAGCTGGTCAGCTTCCCAAGCTTGTTAGGGCAACTAGCTTTACTCCCTTTCCGATAGTGTAATGAAAGCAGGCAATTTCACACGGGAAGAGCTGGCTACAAACACTTTGCTTTCTCATGAGATCATAGTGTCCAAAGGGGCACCTCATTGGGTAAAATGGGGCACAAGGGTCTTCAGGTATCCACCTACCAGATATACTCTGGTTGCATCCTTTTGTTCTTGTGTAGAAGAGTTTTCTCACTGTGTGTGCACTAAGATGTAAAACCGCACTGAAGAGCCGCCTGCGCGCGGCAATGCCTTCGCCGGCTTTCCTAACCGGCAGATTGAACTTTTTCACCTTTCACACTTTCGCTACTGAAACCAATAAAGACTTTGATATTGAAATGTAGCGATCGCTTGGTTCCTTCGCTCCGGAGCGCTGAGGCAGGCGCTGGAATGGGTCAGCAAGCCCCCAACTCTGCTCTAACCAACACAAATTCACAACAACTAGGGCATGGGTCACCCAGGTATGGTCGCACCTGGCGAATCAACCGAAGTTGAGCAAAGGCTTCCCTGGCCACAGCCACCACCTGGGAATCCAGTAGCAGCTGCAGATCTAGGAGATCCTCCGCTGCAAACCTGCTCCTTCAGAGGTAGTGCAACCCCATGCAGAGCAGGACAATTGTCATGGACCAAGTCATGGACTTCTGGACCAGGAGAACCACTATCTTATCCAGATTTAATTTCAGCTTGTTCACGCACATCCAGTTCCCAACTGCCTCCAGAGGATTCAGGACAGAATTCCAACTGTCCCCTTGGAATTAGGAGGAGGAGAGATAGAGCTCGGCTATTAGAGGATAGAGCTGGGTTATTAGGAGGAGGAGAGATAGAGCTCGGCTATTAGAGGATAGAGCTGGGTTATTAGGAGGAGGAGAGATAGAGCTATTACAAATCTCCAGATGACCTCTCCCAGTGGCTTCATGCAGATGTTGAACAGCATGGGAATAGAACAAAACCTTGTGGCACCCCAAACCTAAGAGGCCAGGATGCCGAGCAAGCATCCCCCAGCACCACCTTCTGAGATGCCTGTCAGCCAGGCAGGAATAGAAACACTGCAAAATGGTGCCTCCGAACCCACCAACCCAGAAGGACACCATGGTCAATGGTATCGAAGACTGCCGAGAGGTCCAGCAGGACTAATAGGGAAGTACTCCCCCTGTCTATTATCCGGCACAGGCCATCCACCAAGATGACCAAGGCTGTCTTTGTCCCTAACTATTAGAAACATGGGGACTTTATCCAGCTCTTTCCATGCTCACAATTTCCAGCCCTACATCTGCAGCAGAAGATCCTCAAGAAACCTCTTCCCTCTGCTTTTCCACCATTTCTTGACAGAAGAGACAGAGGCAGTAGTGCCTCTGGCCATTATTACCTCAAATGGGATGTACATTGATGCACAGTCTTAGGGAAAAGTATGTCTTTTGGATGTACCTATTTATATGCTATATTTCTGCCTGATAACAGGATTCCAAGGTGGAAGATATTAAGATAAAGGTAACAATAAACCCAAATCAGATTTTTATTTTGTTTTAAGGCAATGATGACTGATGATGCCTTGGGAAGGGGGGATGTAAGAGCTAGAATATAGAAAAAAAAATGGCTACTCCCCAAGCCTTAGATGTTGTGCAATCCCCCCACTTCCACTAGCTTTATAAGGACCCCTTCCTTATACAGGATTGTGTATAAAGATACAGGATTGTGCCCCATTGTGGTTTTTTCCCCTCTAAGCAGAGAGGAAACTCCAGGGATTCATACACAATTTTAAAGTGCAGTTCTAACCTGGAGTTAGGCCAGCACAGTTAGGCCAACACATGGGCCACCGTAAAGCACATTTGGACCACTCTCAGGAAGGAATATGCATGTCTATATACTGGCCTCTCGGACTCCGAAAGTGGTTCAAACATATTTTATGATGTCCCTTGCGCTGGCCAAACTTTGCTGGCCTAACTCCAGGTTAGGACTGCGTCCTTTATATAGTTAATAAGATATTAAGAAAGTTGTGGATATTCTTCATTCTCATCCCAGATAATCACAATAAAGTTTAACAATAGTAGTCAGTCTTGTGGTAGTTAGAATTAATATTCACAATAATTAGAGTGGCTAAGAGCAAGAGCAGAAAGAGACAAATATTTTTTTTTCTAGTCACTAACACATACTGCTACTAAGAAGGACTAGGGTATGTATTGGCGAAACATGCCAATAAAAAAATGTTCAGTTTCTCAATTCCATTCTCCCTTTTATATCACTCAAATATAAAGACAATATAGCAGTTAATTGTGACACAATCTAATCTCACCAATCCTGAATGCCTTTCTATGGGACCAGCATACTTTCATCTACTTGTTCATTAAGTGCAACACTGAATTCCAGAGCAATCCTACTTCAAGATACACCAGCTAAAATGTCAAATGCCAAGGAGCAGGGCCATGGATGCTAGCAACAGGCCTGCAGATATGGCAGTCTGCCTGCCAGCA
Organism: Lerista edwardsae; assembly: GCA_029204185.1. NCBI lineage: Eukaryota > Metazoa > Chordata > Lepidosauria > Squamata > Scincidae > Lerista > Lerista edwardsae. Next base: position 28,702,192 of record JAJKFI010000006.1, read on the forward strand.
GAGAGGCCAACATGGAGTAGCAAGGGAGGGATGAGGGCAAGATGAGGAGCCTGTGTATGCCATACCCTGATCCTGCCTTCAGGCAACAGACATGCCCCTGACAGATCTGGCATAGGAATGAGTAAACTCATGGGGAATAAAAGGGGAAGGAACACACATGAAAATCTCACCTGCCACCCCCCACTTTTTTACAGTGGAGTATAGGGTACAGCCCTTTCATGGATCACTGCCTCGTCGTGGCGAAGGGGCTTGAGTAGCTCAATGAAGCTGTGAGCTATGCCATGTAGGGTTACCCAAGATGGACAGGTCATAGTAGAGAGTTCTGACTAAATGTGATCCGCTGGAGAAGGAAATGGCAACCCACTCCAGTATTCTTGCCAAGAAAACCCCATGGATTACAGTACAAAAAGGCTAAACGATATGACACTGGAAGATGAGCCCCTCAGGTCAGAAGGTGTCCATTATGCTACTGGGGAAGAGCAGAAGTACTAGTAGCTCCAGAAAGAGTGAAGGAGCTGGGCCAAAACCAAAAGGAAGCTCAGCTGTGGATGTGTCTGGAAGTGAAAGTACGATGCTGCAAAGAACAATACTGCATAGGAACCTGGAACGTCAGATCTATGAACCAAGTTAAGCTAGATGTGGTCAAACACAAGATGTCAAGATTGAACATCGACATCATGGAAGTTAGCGAACTAAAATGGACAGGAATAGGAGAATTTAATTCAGATGACCGTTACATCTACTATTGTGGGCAGGAATCCCTTAGAAGAAATGGAGTAGCCTTCCTAGTGAACAAGAGAGTGGGAACAGCAGTACTGGGGTATAACCTCAACAATGATAGAATGATTTCAATTTGGATCCAAGGCAAACCTTTCAACATCACAGTAATCCAAGTCTATGCCCCAACCACTGATGCTGAAGAGGAAGAAGTTGACCGTTTCTATGAAGACCTACAACACCTTCTAGAATTAACACCCAAAAAAAGATGTCCTTCTCATCATAGGGGATTGGAATGCTAAAGTAGGCAGTCAAGAGGTAATAGGAATAACAGGCAAGTTTGGTCTTGGAGTACAAAATGAAGCAGGGCAAAGACTGATCTAGTTTTGTCAGGAGAACACATTAGTCATAGCAAACACCCTTTTCCAGCAACACAAACGGCGACTGTACACATGGACTTCACCAGATGGTCTACACCGAAATCAGATTGATTACATTCTTTGCAGCCAAAGATGGAGACGTTCTATACAGGCAGCAAAAACAAGACCTGGAGCTGACTGTGCAAAATTCAGGCTTAAACTGAAAAAAGTAGGGAAAACCACGAGGCCCTCCACGTATGACCTAAATCAGATCCCATACGAATATACAGTGGAAGTGACAAATAGATTTAGGGGCTTAGATTTAGTAGACAGGGTGCTTGAAGAACTTTGGACGGAGGTCTGTAACATTGTACACGTTCTTGAAGAGATGGGAGTACCAGACCACCTGATCTGCCTTCTGAGAAACCTGTATGCAGGCCAGGAAGCAACAGTTAGAACTGGACATGGAACAACTGATTGGTTTCAAATTGGGAAAGGAGTACGACAAGGCTGTATACTGTCACCCTGCTTATTTCACTTATATGCAGAGTACATAATGAGAAAGGCTGGGCTGGATGATTCACAAGCTGGAATCAAGATTGCTGGGAGAAAAATCAACATCCTCAGATATGCAGACGATACCACTCTAATGGCAGAAAGTGAGGAAGACCTAAAGAACCTTCTGATGAGGGTGAAAGAGGAAAGTGCCAAAATTGGCTTGAAGCTCAACATTAAAAAAACTAAGATCATGGCAACCACTCCCATCACTTCCTGGCAAACAGAAGGGGAAGAAATGGAAGCAGTAACACTTTATTTTCCTGGGCTCCAAGATCACTGCAGATGGTGACTGCAGCCATGAAATTAAAAGACGCTTACTTCTTGGGAAGAAAGCTATGGCGAACCTAGACAACTTCAAAAAAACCGAGACATCACCCTGCCAACAAAGGTTTGCATAGTCAAAGCTATGGTTTTCCCAGTAGCAATGTATGGCTGTGAGAGCTGGACCATAAGAAAGGCAGAGCGCCGAAGAATAGATGCTTTTGAATTATGGTGTTAGAGAAGACTCTTGCGAGTCCCCTGGACTGCAAGGAGATCCAATCAGTCAATCCTACAGGAACTCAAGGCTGACTGCTCCCTGGAAGGACAAATCCTGAAGCTGAAGCTCAAATACTTTGGCCACCCCCTGAGAAGAGAGGACTCTTTAGAAAAGACCCTCATGCTGGGAAAGATTGAAGGCAAATGGAGAAGGGGGCAGCAGAGGATGAGATGGTTAGATAGCGTCACCAAAGTGATGAACATGAAATTGGGCGAACTCCGGGGGCTAGTGGAGGACAGGGAGGCCTGGTGTACTGTGGTCCATGGGGTCGCGAAGAGTCAGACACGACTTAGTGACTGAACAACAACATAGGGTACAGACTGCACAGTGCAGTGCAGCCAATCACTGGACACCAGTATTTAAAACCCTGCCAGGAAGACTACATTCCAGGTAAGATGCCTATAGTTCAGGTAAGACATAGGGGATATACTTCTCTTGTCACTTTGGTGATAAAAGGGGAACTTTGGTGATGGGAACCATGATGAAAGGTCTTGATGCACAAAAGGTACAAATAGGAGGTCTCCACAGACGTACACCCAACTGGAAGGTCTTGGAAGGACACCCAACTGTATCTCATTACCCCAACAGAAGAAGCAAGCACAATCTAACCCATACACGTAAACAAAAGGGTGAAATTCTGTGCTTCAATTTATTGATGCTATACTTCTGTGCCTCATGACTCTACCCGCCACTTCATGACTCCTCAGGATTATCACGTTTCTGATATCAACTCTGTTGCCCAACCATCCTTTCCTTTTGCAATAACTAAGAGCTGAAAGTGTCTGATCCCTTTTGGCAAATGCAAGGATCTCAAAAAATTGGTACTGTTGATCCAACACTCAATTGAATCAGTTTCACTTTTAATGACTGCACATTGCTGCAGGGGCCCTAGCAGTTCTATTATGTAGAGTTCCTGTACAGCCCCACTCCCAGGGATGGAAAGGTAACATTGTGAGCCTGTGTAGTACACTCCCTCACAAACAACGAGTATGCATCCTGATCCAGAAAATATGTTACTGATGCTGCTGTAAGTTCTTACTTCTCTCTCTGCACTCCTCATGAACAGCTGACCCAGCAGTGAATAGTCCTGTGTAGGCCCCAAGGAAAGCCCACAGCCAGCAATATTGCTGCTGCTCAGTGAAATTGCTGACCTACTGGTACCAGTCAAGGCCCTGGAGCTTTACAAACTTCATGGAAGACAGTGAACCAGATGGGCTCCCTTTAACTCATACCAATCCCTGATTAAAGGGTTCCTTCCAGGATGTGAACTCCCCCACAAGAATGCAAACCCGTGCACTGGAGTGATTTATATGCTTGGCTAGCCCAAGAGAGTTATTGTTCTACCCTTGCTCTTTTGTTGTTAAAATGATATTTCTTGAACATCTGTGTTTCTGTGAGCGGCATTACCGCGCTTGAACCTTGGAATACCTAGTATTCCTAGTAGTTCTCTGCTCCTCTCCTTTTGCAGCTTATATCAAAGTAGGTCCTATGCGTCAGACAGACAATGGCACATATTCCAATGACTGGCAAGGGTAACTGTTGATATGCTGCTTATTCGTAGGGACTGTTATCCCAGTGATGGACACTGCTTAACAGTGGTCTTTGCCCCCACCTTGGTTAACCCTAGCCATGCTTCTCTGGCTTCTCTGGCTGGTTGGGGCTAGATGGATGCAGTGATTGACTCTGTGGCCATCAGGCCAAAGTTGCTCTGAGAGTGGGCTACTGCTCCAAGGATGACCGGTTGTGCCATTGTCTTCATAGACACTGGGGGCACACCTGGGAGTTCTGGACCAGTGTAGCACTGCATGGTGTTGATGCTTCTCCCCCACCCCCGCATTTGAGCAGGATGGTTTTAGGATCCGGCAGTTGGTGTTAGTATCAGCATGTCATCTATGCAGTGTTTGAATATGACTAGGTCAATATTATAATACAGTATTCCTTTATTTAATGCTTTTATTGTGCTCTTCTACCCTGCATACCAGTGTACATATTTCTTTTAAATTCAAGAAAATATACAGTCATAATAAAAATTGATAAAACAAAAATAGTGCAATTGCATTTGAAGACATGTTGAAAGAGTTTTGATTGAATGGCTAAAAACACAAAACATGGAGCTGGGCAGGTTTCCTCAAGGGTCATTCCAAAGCTTTACCACCACAATGAAAGAAATTCTTCTCTTTATGTCCATGGGAAGTAGCAGAAACAATGTAAGAGATGCTCCAGTGACGATCTTAATGTCTGTGATGTTCATAATGAATGTGTGCAGTTCTCTTCCACTCGCCAATAAGTGCATTACTCATTGGTTCATAAGAAAGTGCATTACTAAAACCATCTACATTGGGATGGGCCAAATTACTGTCAATTTGTCATTGCCCATGCAAGTCAACACACTAGAATTAAATTAAATAATGATTCAGGAGAAGAAAGAAGTACATACTTTACACAACACATAACTTATGATATTCACTGCTAAAAGATGTGGTGAAGTCCACCAGTTTAGACTGATTTTAAATAGATGTTGAATTTGTCTAATAACCATATCAATGGCTACTAATCATTATTATATGTTAATATGTTATCTCCAGATTCAGAGACAACATGCCTTTGGATACCAGTTGCATAAGAACAATGGCAGGAGATATACAGTTTATGCCCTCCTAACCAGTTTGTTACCATGGGATGCAATTGGTTGGCCACCATGGGAAACAGAATGAACTAGATGGTTTTCTGGCCTGATTCAGCAGGACTCTCATGTTCATTTAACAGCCCTGCTATTGCTTCAAACACTTTGGAAATTTCCTCAAGTGGTTTGCCATGCAGAATGGATGAACTACTTATAAAAATGTGTGCACTAATCATTTAGTACTCTGGACTGTGGCTTCTATTCTTACAATACTCTCTCAGCGTATGTCAGAACTTCCTAAGAGAGAGCTAAGACTTAATATGCACCAGAACTGCAGTCGTGAACATTGGAAGGAACTTCAGCTCTAAGCAGCAAAAATTAAGAATGGTATGTATGAATAAGGAAGATATTTCCTGATTGGAGTAGATGGTTTTAATAGAAAATCACAAACTTTCTTGAATCTTATTTAATAAAATATCCATAAAGCAATTCTTTTGGAGAATAAGTGGCAACTACCAAAAGGAAAGGCTAGCTTAATTCAAACTGAGAACATTAATCTAGTATGTAATGGATTTGGTTCCAAACCACCATCATAAAGCAAATAACACCTTAAAGTGAATATAGTACTGTTTGTTTTTACTTTTTTCCTTGTCTTTTTGCTTTTTTTAAAAAAAACTTACTATCTTTACTTTTAGGCATAAAAGCTAAAAACATATTTACACTATCATTTATTAAGTGGGCATTAGAACTAGGCTTTAAAAAAGATGCAGAAATAAAAATGAAAAATGCTACAGTGCAGTAGCACAGGTAACAAAATAGCACCTGCCGACTCACTTGATTCAGCTGATGTGTGTCACCACAAAAAAAACAACCCTTGACCAAGGCAAGTACTGAAAATAATAAACATGAATGTAACTGAAAAGCATTATAATAGCAAAATGCTCTAAAGCAGTGGTTCCCAAGCTGTGAGTCAGGACCCACTTGGTGGGTCACGAGCTGATGTCAGGTGGGACCCAGTAACCTCAGAGACAGGCAAGGGGGTTCTTCACCCACTAATCTCACCTTCTAGCAACCTTGCTTGGGTTCACTGGCTAGCTCGCCTCCTACCTCCTAGCCAGGCTCCTCCAGACTGCCCTCATCACTGGCTGGCCTGGGGTTATATAGAGCCTCCCCCCTTGCTCCATCTTTTCCTCCCCGCCAGGCTGCATAAGCCCCTGCTGACAGCACTCCAGGTCACTGATCCTACTGGTACTCACTACCCTCCCTTCTCTGGCACTTGCTGATAGGGACTTCCTTTCTCTTGCTCCAGGCATCAATTGGCCAGGCGGACTTCTCCCTTGATCACAAGGACTGGCCCAACTGCTGTCGAGGGCGAAGGGGCAGGCCGCCAGCCGTTGCTGCTGTCAGCTGCAGCGGTGCTTCAGTGCTGGACCTGCACCCCCTGCCTCCATTCTTTTGGCAACTGAAGCATGGGTGCAAGGCCCTGCTGGGCCCGGCCTGCCCTTCTTGTGGCTTGACCTGCTGCTGCTGCTGCCCCCATAGGAAAGCCGGCTGGCCAGGATCCTGCGCACTTTGGGTATGCCAAGTGAGCAGAGCCCCAGAACAGATTCCAGACACGGCAATTGGAAAGATTTATGGCTGTGTTTTCCAAACTGTGGATCATGACCCACCAGTGATTTGCCACCTGGTTGTTAGTGGTTTGTGAAACTGACAATGTGATATCTGATAAGGAAATGTATTGAGCCCTATCAAAAGCAAAATGGAGTAGCACATGCATGTTTACTTGTGAGCAGGCAGGCACACCTTGGTCCACTTCAAAGAGTAGGCTGAAGGGAAGTCAACACCACTAGAATGGTCCCGATTTGATGAATGCTGGCCCCAAAGCACACTCGAGAAAGCACACTCCCTGCAGCTGATGAGTAAAATGTACTGCGCTTGAGCCTTATGTAAAGTGTAACTGTGCCACATGTGCAGGCTTAATCATGAGTAGGCAAACGGGACTAAGCTTCAATTGAAGGTCAGGGGAAGAGGAACGCAAGAACACCAGAATGATCCTAATCTGATAAACATGGAGCTCACACACTCCAGAAGGACCCCCCCTCCACCATAGGAAAAAGGATAAAAACAAGAGGCTTCAGTGACTGGCAAAGCATTTTTTTTTTTGAAGTCTCGTAAAGCTAGGTGGGGCTCGGCTCAGAGTTTTATTTTAGGAAGTGGGTCCTGGTGCTGAAAAGTTTGGGAAACACTGCACTAGAGGCATCGGTTTATTAATGATCTGCATTCAGGTCTGGCTGCTGCAAGCATTCTTTCAGTGATTTTCACCCAATGACTGGTTCTCCTTTTAGTAGGCTCCACAGAGGGAAAGCAATAAGACAGCAACCCAAGGAAGATAAGAAAATGGCAACCTCTTTTATCTACTTGGGTTTCCTATTAAGGTGTGCATGCCCACACTCCTGTGCACTATTGCATGCACAATAGCCCCTTAGGAGCTCTTCTCAGGTTCCAGAACCCCCTGTCAAACAAGGATACAACACAAACAGATACACATATAATTATTTTTTAATATTGACTACCAATCTGTGGCCCCCTTCAAATGTGCCAGGGTGCCCTAAAAAGGAACAGCAATGGCCACCCAGAAGGCTCTCACAGGTAGTCACCAACTGTATTTCAGAAGGTGGTGGTACTGACAAGCACTCCTTAAAGGATCTAACAGGATAGTCAGAGTCACATGAGGGGAGGCAATCTTTGAGATATTTTGGTCCTAAGCCGTGGGGGGTAATAATAACCAATAACTACACCTGGAAACAAACTCTTGCACAAGTTGTAAGCAGAACTTCAGTTATAAGGGCTAATCTTGAGATATTAATAGCTATTTTGGCAGTCAAGCTTCATTAAAGAAGAGGCTGAATAGACAACTCAAATAATACAGTGTTGCCAACTCAACCCCACCCTAATGAAAACTGCATCCACATGTAAACTATAAATATGAGAATTTCAAAACTTTTTCCAAAAAAGATTTAAGGCTTCATGACTGCAGGGAAAATGCTGAAAAAGAGGTCTGCACTAAAAACAATTACTGTATATAATCACTAGCTTTTTGTTACCCGGCGTTGCCCAGGGGACAAAGTATCCCCAGCGTGTAGTAGGAGAAGGAATGAATACAGGGACAGAATCAAGCAAAGGAGCGTACTGAAATTGTCACACGCACTGATCAATGTCTGCAGGTCCCGTGGCAGTGTGAGAAACTCACAGTAATGTTAATTTAACTTAAACCCTGTTTGTAACCCACATTGTTAGTTTCCCCTCCAGGAGGAAGAATAAATATGAGGAGACAGGGCCAAAATCAAGTACAAGGGCAAACTGGAGCAGTCATACTCACTGACCAATGTCTGCAGGTCGTGTGTTAGGATAGCACTGAAGTATGAGAAAGTGGAAGAGGTGGCCAGCTAGCTCTCTGGAAATAGGTCCCTCTCAGATCCGACTGGGTGCTGGAACTCTCTGGATCATCTGCAACTCTGGCAGTGGAAACTGGTTTCACTTTCGGTTTAGCTTTGTGTATCACATAACCTGCAGAATCGTTTCTGACCACAGGGTGGCAGCAGACCTGTAGCCCAATGCAATCCCTTTGGTTCCTGACGATCTGGCCCCCCTTCCCAAAAAACGGGGGGCTGTAGGGGGGTCTGACCCCCGCAGTGTTCTTTGCCAGGCTGCAAGGTACGTGTGTGCCAAGTTTCGTGGCTGTGGGTCAAGGCACGGAGACACCTATAAATAACATACATACCCACATACATACATACACACATCCGTTTTTATATATATAGATGTATAAGTCAGGAAATTTATGCCTAAAAATTGACTAGAAAAACCTGGCCCTGACTTATATTGGGGGAACACAGTAAATACCTTAAAGTCACACGATGGGTGGATGGCCAAGCTGTTCTGAGTACTACGTTTGTTAGCCAGAAAGTTGCAGAGCCTTCTGAGAATGCTCAGCCTTGAGCATGCTCAGAAGCAGCTGAGGAAAATGGAGTCCTATGCAAAGAGAAACTGAGCCACACTGCGTGTTTACTCATGAGTAGGCAGCCATGCCATGGTGCGTTGGAAAGGGCAGGCCAAGAGGAATACAATGCTGCCAGAATGGTCCAGATCCGATGAACGTAGGCCCCAAAAACACTCAAGAAGGAAGTCCCTCCCTCTAAGCCGAGAAGTATTGAACCTTATGAAAAGTGAAACTGAGCTACAGGGTTGCATTTACTCAAGAGTATGCAAGTGATTGCTTACATGAGCTGAATTCAGCAGGGCTCTTCAACTTCTATGTATGAGGATTGTGCATTCATGTGTGAAAGGTAAACGGACTGCTTGGAAAACAGGCAGAAAGCTATTGGGCAGGGTCTTTTCAGGATGAGTTTTCAGACCATGTGCTCTCTTTTGTTCCAGACGGCTGTGCTGCTGAGGTACTGTGCAAACTGGGGGCGGGAGAAATGGGCTTTTTTTTATTACTCCCAAGTAGTACTCCCAGGCAGGTATGCTGCTCTTCTCTCAAGGCATATAGGAGAATCTGAAGGAAGAAGCAGAAACACACACACACACACACACACACACACACACACACACACACACACAGTTTCCTACCTCTTCCTTTCAAGAACATAACAACCCAATTTAGGGGGAGGTGGTAATGGAAATTGCAGAAGATTACCCCAAGAGATAGGGAATGCCATCAGCAGTGGTCCCTTGTCTGTCAGCCAGGAATTACAGGGTTAACCCCAGAGACTTGGCCTGCAGCTAGTTCATAACTGCAGCCAGTTGGGGCTAACAAGGGCCCTAGGGATAAAAGGAGTTCCTGGGAGGAGCAGTAATGTGGGTGCAAAGAGGCAGAAAAGAGTTGTGGATGGCCAGACATGGTGTTGAATGGTTGAGGCTGTTGGGACTGGGACTGTGGTTGGAACTAAAGTTGCTCTTGGAGCCTGTGGGGAATTATTGTGTGGCTGCTGTGCCCTGGAGTCACCAACTGGAGGAGGAAGGAAGACCTTTGTGGCTAAGCAGGCAAGCTAACTGCATTTTGACTTTTCATGGATGGTGGGGTTTAGTAGTGCCTTGTGTAAAACTAAGGTGGTTTTGGATGATAGAAGGAAAGCTAATTAGCCTATTGTGAACAAAAGATTGCAGAGAGAGAATTTGGCACAACAGTTATCCCTGCAGAAGCCACCTCAAGCCTGTAAAGGGCTCAGCAAGCAGGTAAACTGAGCTCAACAAGGTGACATGCACTCCTCTATTCCAGGCAGATGTGCTTAATCAGTTCTAGCCTTGAACAGTGCTAAAAGGTTTGGGAACAACTGGTTTAATAGTTGCTTGTTATGTTGCTGTTTTATTTTGTTTTTTTCCCTGCATCTTAATAAATAGACTATACAGTTCTTAGGTAACAATTACTGGTAGCTCATTTGTCAGAATCTGGTGTTGAGTAAAATCAGACAAAATGATCTAATTCAAAGAATTGGAGATACCCCTAAGTTTTCCCCTCAACTTATCCACGGAGCATGGCAAATTCCATGATTTTTGGCTTAAAACTTTCTCTCGATTTATCCGTGAGATTGACTTATACACAAGTATATATGGTAAGCAATATTTTCTGAATGTAATTACCAACATGAGAGCTTGGTGCCAATGACATACTTTTGCATCTTTCAAAAATATTGTTAGAACAGAATGAAATGTGGGTGATGGGTGAGGATGGCACACATTTCAGACTGGGAGAGGCAACCATGATAATAGTGCTTATATAGTATTTTACATAGACATTTTTCCAATGGTTTCTCTCCAGTTGCACATTTTAGTGTTGCTGGAAGTAAAGTAGTAACAAAACCAATATCAGTTCAAGAGGAAGAGAGTTCCACAAGTGCGGTACAACAAAGAGAAGCCTTCCGTCATGTCACCGCCATCCAAACATCAGAAAGTGGTGGCTTTCACAACAGCCCCCCCCCCCCCCGGCTGATCTTAATCAGACAGACCATTTCATATGGGGGAAGCAATCTTTCACCTTCCCTGGTTTCAAGCTGCATAGAGTTTTCAAGATCACCACCAGCACCTCAAATGATACATGGAAACAAGCTAGAAGCCAGTGCAGTTGGGAAAGCAATGGCGTGATAAAGTCACATTGTCTGCTCCTGGATACAGGAGCATGCAGTTGTGTTCTCGACAAGCTGTAATTTCTGGGTGGTCTTCAAGGGCAGCCCCATGAAGTGTACTCCATACAGTACTCCAGGTATTGGATATCATCAATACTTAAACAGATAAGGATGCAATCAGTACATCAACCTAAACTGAGCAAAGGCCCCTTGGCGACTGTCACCATCTTATCAAGAAATAATGCAAGATTCAGGATGACACCCAAACTGAACCTGCTCCTTTTCTAAATACTACCCATTGAGAGATAACTGACAGTCCAAGCTGAAGGTCTCAAAACCAACAATACCCATTTTGCTCAGATTTTTTTAAAAATCATTATTCCAGAAATCATGCAAGCTGAAGGTTCTAAATACCATGTTAAATAGGACTGTTCTACATTTTAGTTCTCTTAAAAATGTATTGATTCTGGCAATATAATGGCAGATTTGGAGCACGACATACATTCTAGAAGAAGGATGGAGAGGTTCAAAAAGAAATAGCAAAGTAACACAGCATATGGAAGTATTGAACCTTATGGAAAGCGTAACTGAGCTACATGTTTGCATTCACTCATGAGTAAAGCAAGTGTTTACTGCAACATGTGAGTTTAATTCAGCAGGGCTCTGCAACCTTAAGGTGTGGGGATTGGGCATTCAGGTGTGAGAGGTAAAGGGGCTGCTTGGAAATCACAGGCAGAAAGCTATTAGGCAGGTTCTTCCCAGGATGAGCATTCAGACCATGTGCTCTCTTTTGTTCCAGATGGCTGTGATGCTGAGGTAGTATGCAAACTATTGGGGGGGGTTGGGGTTGGTGGAAGCAACGGGCTCTTTTATTACCCCGAGTTGGTAGGGTATGCCTAAAAAAGTCCTAGCCTCGAGCATTTGTATATATCTTGATTAATTTCCTCTTATTCCCCAGCATCCCCTTCCATGGCTGCATCCAGTAGCTTCTGTGTCAGTGTATCTGCTCTCAAACAAGTTGATGGGACCATACAGACTGCTGCTTCCCAGGCCCAGTTGCTCCTTTCATGGTTTTTTCCCCCCCCCAAATAGTTCCAGGTGCTGATGGGCTTCACTCTAGTCAATGGGCAAAAGTACGGATGCTTGCAGACTGAGCATGGTTAAGCTTTATGGGTGGCCTGCATGTGTTTAACCTGCTGCTCTTCTCTCAGGACAATTAAGGCACAGAAGAATCTGGGAGGGAAGAAGAGGCAAAACACACACTGTTCCCTGCCACTTTTGCCTCTTCCTTGCAAGAACATAACATACCAACTTAGGGGGAGAGGATTATCCCTGCAGAAGCCAGCCCAAACAGGTAAACTGCGCTTGGCAGTCACCAAACAGGTGACATGCACTCCTTTATTATTCCTTAGTTGATCCAGGCAGATATGTTTAATCAGTTCTAGCCTTGAACAGTTTTGTGTGCTTTGTTTCTTTATTCCAGCATACCTTGCCCTTTGTCGGTAATGACATCCCTTCTGGTGGATCTCCATAGGCTGTCATTTAGCACTGTCCCAGTGCTAAAAGGTTTGGGAACAACTGGTTTGATAGTTGCTTGTTATGTTGCTGTTTTATTTTGTTTTCCTTTGCACCCTGCACAAATGGGTAGATTGTACAGTTCTTAGGTAACAATTACTGGTAGATCATTTGTCAGACTCTGATGTGGGGTAAAATCAGACAACATGATCTAATTCAAATAATTGCAGATACCCCTAACTTTTACCCTCAACTTATTCATGAGGGATGGCAAATTTCATAATTTTTGATTTGAAAAATGTCCTCGACTTATCCATGAGACAGACTTATACATGATTATTTACGGTAATTTTAAATGCTTTAAAAGTGTACTAGGTAGATTATATAGGTGATATGTCAGCAGATGCAGCCACAGTATTATTTCTAATTGGAAAAGTAATCTATTTCTGGAAAATATCTTAAACCCCAAAATGCAGTGTTTTGTGCTTTTAGTCAAATATTTACCCCCCCAATGGTGTTTTTAATGCAGTGTTTAACAAAAAATACCAACCCTATCTACTGGTTGAAAGCCCTCTTGTGATGGCCTCTACTGTGGGCCTTTTTACAGATTCTGTATGTTTATAGCAATAACACTCCTGTGAATGTACAAGACTGCATTGATGAATTGTGCGGAGGCAGGTGGAAATTGCCTCAATGAATCTGGTGTAACACTGGGATCTGAAGTAAAGATTTTTGGAGAATGAAGGGGACCACGGGTTTATGCTGAACTGGTCAAGTCGAACTCAATAAAGGCAGAGTACAGATTTGTAGGACCAGGAGTTAGTACAAACATTGTGACAATCCCATCTAAAAAGCAAGCATTCTAAATAATTGCTATATGAGAATAATTTGTTTAGACTGTTCTAAGAAAATGTAAATCAGATGGCACACATTTATTTACATTCCACCTTTCCAGGATATGTTCAAATCAGTCTATAACCAATAGGGGGGAAAAAACAGAACTTTACAATTATATAAAATCTTTTTTTAATGAGGCAAACCACAATAAAACATCTAGAAAACATATCAGCCATTCAAAGAAATCCCAAAGCCTGATAGAAAAGTATTTTGGGAATGCCAACAAATAATAATTCTGCAGCTTCAGAAGGAGGTCATTCTACTGCCTTGGAGCCATAGATCTGTTTCTGAAACCAGTGGATGCTGCATACATGGATAACTGAAATTCAGGGCTTAGTCTGACATATAAGGTGGTGGTAGGATACTGGGAGACATATACAGCTTCCAGGTTGTGTTGATATTAATTTCAGCAGCCTGAACTGGGCCTAGAAGAACAATCACAGTCTGTCACTACACATGCTTCTGACATTTAACAGGAGACAGACTTCAAAATTTTGTGTTCACATTATTGTCAATGACAATCCCACATGAAGTACCTTACAGTATGCACCTTGGTAGTTAAAAGTATGGCAGTGCAGCAAAATCACCAGCCTCCAAAAGGTGATGCAGCCTATGCAGTAGATATAGAGATGGGTTGTGACTTTGCATGAAGGTCTGAGGTTCAATTTTCAACTTTCCCAGGCAGAGCTGTGAAAGTCCACTACCTGAAACTACAACGGCTACTCAGTCGGTGTAACAAATAGTGATCCAGATGAACCAATGGTCTATCAGTAAAAGGCAGCTACTTATATTATTCTAAAAATCACAGCAAACAACAACAAATAGAGGAGGTCCAGGATGAAATTAAGGTTGCAAATAGGTAACAATCATCAACTGTCCTTGCCACCCAACTCCAGGAAACAAAAATTTCCCACCAAGCATTACTCCCAACTTGTCTAAATTGAGCATTAACCTGTTCAAGCTAATTCATTCACCTGCTGACCAAAAACAGAAATGGCACCTGCTAGATATTTGAAATACAGGTTGGGCCTAATTATCCGTGGATCTGACTCAACACAGGTCCCCCAGACTTGTGCTGAGCCAAATCAGGCTCAGCCTAAAATTTCTGAAGGCAACTAAATCTATGTTCCACTTGCGTCCAGAGGCTCTTCTGAGGCCCACCAATGCTGCCCGGGTCCTCTTGCCGCGTCAAAATTGCCATTTTGGCCAAAAATGTCACTTCCTGGTTTCCAGGACAACCAGAAGTGATATTTTTAATGCCTCCTAAGGCATTACGAGGCCTGGGAAAGCCCTCCAGGGCCTCGCAATACCTTATAAAGCATTAAAAACATCAGTTTCCCCCAGAATTTGGGAAGTGACTTTTTTCAGCCAAAATGGCCATTCTGAGGCCCACCAAGACTGGGGGAGGACCCACGCGGCCTTGGCGAGCCTCAGAAACCCCTTCGGACAGAAGGAGCATAGCCCCGCTGGTGTCTGGAGGGAACCCCTCATTCTGACTCCTGTTGAGACCATTTGGAAACGCATGCAGCCTTGGCGTGGCTCAGAAAGCCCTCTGGAGGGTGGGGGTGTGTGTGTCAAAATCTCCAGGTTTAATTACCCACAGACTTTTTTTATAGGGTTGTGGAAATGGAACCCTTGTGGATAAAAGGGTAGTGCTGAAGTATAGCACCTGTAGTGCTGAGAGTCAAATTAGTATATTGACACTCAGTTCCAATATGCTGAATAGTTTCCTTTCATTAAAGCAAAAGGGTTGCATGGTCTTCTGAAAGCTGGTAGCAGAGTTCATAAGATCAGGACAGTAAAGATATGAACATCAACACATGTTGGAGAGCAGAATATGCACACATCACTTGTTACTTATTTTTCATCCACACTCCAGACCTTTTCCTTCTAGGTTGTACCACTATTATAGGTATTACATTTCCCCCTCTATATAACATCCCAGATGCATGACATTTTGCACGTAGAACATGTTTTCTTGCCCCATTTAGGATACCTGTTGCTTTTGCAACTACCGTGTGATATATGACCATGGGCCGACTGCCTCCCAGATTGTTAGCTTTTCATGAAATTCCATCTCGAAATGATGAGGTCCAACCAAGATCAATATATATTAACTGCACCACTCCCTGAATGAGTGTAAGGTATTTCTTGCTTGTCCTTTCAGCCCCAATTCAGTTCATTCTTGGGATATACAGGGTGTCCTTATGTGGATGCTCTTTGGCCTTCTATATCAGAGTAGTGTAGAGTGCACAATACTTCTCACTGGAGGAATGTTGTCCTTCCTTCTGCTTGCTCGGGGAACATTTCCATTCCACTCCCCATGACCCCACCTCCCCTGCCCGTTCCTTGCCCTGCATATTTTGGCCCCACTGCTGGCTGGGGCCCAATCATGACACTGACTGGTGTTTTCAGGCAGAGCTCCACCTGCAGGGCTTCCCTCACAGGCTGCTTGAGTATCACATACACCTACTGATGTGTGTGATGATCTCAAATAATTCTCTCCTGAACATGAACCATATAATGATTCTTTTTGCCCCACACTATGAGTTCTTTTTACCAAAGTTGCAAAATGCAGCATTCCCACCTAGTCACAGCAAGCAGGAAAATTTCACAAGATAAAATTAGTTCTGAACAAGATAACTGTAAATGCTACTTGCTTTTATCAGCAAACAAATAGAAAAGATTAACTCTGAACTATATGGACTTTCATAGAACTAGTGTTACAATAACTAACAATATTGTGGATTATCTACTAATATTGCAAAACCAGTTTGGTATTTCAAGATTTCCAGTGGCCATTTGATCTGGCTATTTCAGAGAGAAAAGTAACACAAAAGTAACACAATTAGGCCCAACCTGTCAACTCAGAATAATTGCAAGTGCCATTTGGCTCTTCCTCCCCCAGAATGATCTACACTGGTCATTATACCACATTATACAAGACTTGATACCAGTATTTGCTTATGCTGGTAAAAGCAATTTTCCCCTCCCCCCACCCAATAACATTTTTCCTTATATACAGTATCTTATAAGACATCATTTGGATAGTAAACTGTGTCATGTGCATTGGGAGAAAGGTGGTATATTAATGTAGCAAGCAAACAGGTATTTTGCTACACACAATTACATATGTAACCACTCACTTAATTGCCACCGTTAATCTTGTGGCAAAAATTTTTTTGCTATCATCCACAGGCAGCGAAGCTATAGCAGAACTTGAAGCAAGAAAACAGGAACAGGAGCTGGTCACTGGGAAAGCACAGTTAAAAGTGCTGCTGCCCACAGAAGTGCAGCAAAATGAAACATGCAAATAACCCCAATGCCCCATTAACACTTTAAGTGCTTCTAATGCTTTGCGGCATCTTAAAAAAAGGTTTAAGAAAGAAAAGCCCAGCAGCTACCACCAAAACACAGCAGAAAGTACTCCCAACAGGCAAAGAACCAAGAATTTTTGCGGGTGGGTAAATTTGGAGTGCAAATTTAAGTGCAAGGCTGCAGCTAAATATGTTATGTAGAATCCATTTGAAACAAAACAGACCCTTTAACTCTTATGTGTTCTGAATTCTTGGTTAAACAATTGACTAGTAATCTGTATTAGAATCAAATGTCTGCCTTGTAAAATAATAAAACTTTTTCTTTTACAACAGAAAAAAATATAAAAATGAGAAAGCAAAACTGTGTATAGGCATTTTTATTTGAGGATTTTTTAATCATCTGTAATACAATTTGTGATAGTTATCACTATCACAATATCATATTGTGATAACTATCATGTGATAAGTATAACAAATTGTATTACAGATGATTAAAAAAATCCTTAAATAAAAATGCCTTCAAACCATGCCTTCAAATCCAAACCTTCCTCCAAGAAGATCAGGGCAGTGCAAATGGGGCTATTTCAATTTCTCCTTAAAAAATGCTGCAAGATGAGTAAAGCAGAGAAATGATTTGTACAAAACCACCCAAAGAGTTTCAGTAGTAAGGAGACATTTCAACCCAGACTTTTAAAGTCCATGTCCATCTAGCAGACCACACTATTATTCTATATACAAAGCATATGACCACAACTAGCCATGACTTATATGCAGATTAAAATGCAATATAGAGTAGTAGCACTTAGCTGTTCTTACTTTATTTTCCCTCACAGTTACTCTGAGAGGTAGATCCCTATTATATTTATTTTATGAAAAAAACTGAACTATGAGCCTAGTCCTATCATCAGGCAGAGCTGTTATATTTGCAGCACTGGTAAAAGCACTGTAAAGCACTTTCTGACACCATGTGAGTAAGAAGCAGCGGGAAGGCCTGCGCCATCCCACAGATGCCACAACCCACCAGATGGCCACCAGAGCAGGTAAGCGTAGCGCTGGGAAGGGGAAGGCGGGAGAGATAAAACCAAAGAGAATGATTACTTAACCACAATGCCAATTGACTGCTTTTATACCTGGCAACAGGAGAAGATCTGCTGAATTAGGCCTTAATGAGCTTTAGATCATCAGTCTATTAGCACCTATGAATAAGGATACCCTTAAGAGGCACAGATCAAGTATTATACCTTCTCCAATTTGTGGCTCCATGATTCAAATGTCTAGTGCAACCATTTTCAACTGTGCCATGGCACACTGGTGTGCCATGGAAGGTCCTCAGGTGTGCCACAGGAATTTGGGAGAGGGTCATTTACTAGTAGGGCCATTGGGAGATGTGAGCCCCCCACTGGCAGCACAGTGTGCCTTGACAATTATCAAAAACCAGATGGTGTGCCTTGCCGGTGTGCCATGCGATGAAAAAAGTTGAAAATCCTGGTCTAGTGTCTGTGGAAGTTCCTAGTCAGTCGTGGTCTTGGATGCAGGTTCCACTTGAGAAAAGGCTGGCAGCGATTCAACAATTTACAAAGAAGCTTTACAGACTAAGTAAACTTCTATGAAATCTTAATGTCTTTAACTTCAAAGTATCTTTAGGACTGATGAGTAACAATTTAAGTAGGTGGAGGTAGAACACAATAATTCAGTTATAATTCAGTGTGGAATTATTGTTACAACCATAGAAAGATATCAGAGTTTGACTTCAGGGAGCATTAGTTTCTCCCTCAATGTATCAAAAAATAAATTAAAAGGTCAAGTACTATGTCTGATATATGGTTTAGGAATGTCTGGCTCAAGCTGCACATTTTCTCCATGGTTGAACTTATAAGAACTTTTTTTACACAGAACACCATTTTAAAAAACAAACAACCCTGTGGGATACTTAAGAGAATCATGTTCAATGCCACAATTTACAAATTTTAAAAAAGGTAAATGAATTTAGACATGAAGCCCTAAACAAATTATCTCAGTGTTATTCAAACTGTGGGTCAGGACACACTTGGTGGGTCGTGACATAATGTCAGGTGGGTTGCAGAAAGCTGGGATCAGCCATCTTGGAAACTGCAGGCCTTACTCTTGTTATATTCCTTTTGTGAGTGTTAACAGTTTGAATTTTCAAGGGAGTGTTTTTCTAAATTTTGTTTCAGTGTTCAGTGCTTTTACAAAACATTTTGTACTAATCTTGCTTTCTGTCAGGGATGTTTCATGGTTGTACAATTGCTGCAGTTCAAGAATGCCCATTTGCATTTCAGGAGTGCCATTTTATTATGTCACAATGATAGTACTTCCTGCTTGATAATGTCACTTCCTGCCACAACATCACTTCCAGGTAAATGGCATCACTTCTGGTGGGTCCCGACACGAGTGCCATTCTAAAAAGTGGGTCTCAGTCTAAAAAGTGTAAATACCACTGAATTATCTGATAGAGGGCCAACTGCAATTTTCCAAAATTTACTGTTTTATGAAAAGCCAAAGCAACATAAAGTTATCGCCAGTACCTCAGTCCTATAAACTACAACCCAGAAAAAAAAAAATGTGTTCCACTGCCACCAGCACAGGAAAAGCAGAGGGGTTCCCTGGGCCAAACTTCCTCCTTACAATAATTTTGGTAAAACAAGCAAGTGGCAATTTCATAAATCCAAGAAAGAAACCAAGACAAAAAAAATATGAAAATTTATTAAATAGAAATTAAATAAATTAAATAGAAAATTTATCAAAGCTCCATAAAATTGAATAAGAAAAAAGAAGGGTTTTCCTCACAACTTATGCTGTCAAAAAGAATACAATTGTAGAGGGCTTCAAATCTTGGAAGCCTCTTATTTAATTATAACTTTACAAAACAGCTGATTAAAAACAGGTCTGGGTACAATCCTAACCTGGAGTTAGGCCAGCACAAGGCACTTGTGGTGCTGCAGGAGTGTTGCAAATGCACCATAAATCACATTTGCACCACTCTCAGAATCAAGGAGTCCGGTGCACAGACATGCGCCAGCTTCCCTGACTTAGAGAGTGGTCCAAACACACTTTATGGTGCATTTGTAACACTCCTGGGCTGGCACAAGTGACTTGTGCTGGCCTACCTCCAGGTTAGGATTGTGCTTTGAATAATCTAAAAACTTTACCAACACTAGACTCTAATGAATGTTCTCATGACCTCCAACTCACGGGTCCAGGAGTTGTTTTAACTCTTCCCAGAACAATTCAAAGAAAAGAAATTAAGATCTTTACTCTTGCTGGAGATTTTGAACGCTTTGTAAAAGAGTTTACAATGAAGCCTCCCTCAGTTTCTAATTGTTTCTTCAGTTTCTACAAAGTGGGGGTGGGGGAGAAAAGGGAAACCATATGTGAAAAGGGCAGTTTCATAACAGCCATTAGGCCGTATCCAAGGACCTGTTCCCGGGCTGCGCAGTCCCGATTCTGGCAACGCGGCCACCTCAAAGCTATGCCTGCTATTCAGCAGGCGCAGATCCAAGGAGCACATCGGGGAGGCTGGCATCTCTCTTGGTGCAAGGGCACAAATGTGCCTTTGCACTGGGGAGGCTCCTCAGGCCTCTCATGTTGTGCTGGATACAGCGCAGGCCTGCTGGCGTGCCTGCTCCCGCGCAACATAGGATTGGGCTGCCTGTATGGTCTATGTCAAAATATTGCAAGGCAATTCACTTATCGGGCCTGCATGCCCAGGTTTCTAAACATGTGAATTATATATTACATCAAATATTCATAGGCAAGCTGCAACCAAGGATTTGGCAGGCTTGTGTGACCCTGTTATTCCACTGCACACAGATTCAACATACTTGTCAGTTGTTTTAATAAGGCTAGTTCTAAAGCCACTTGCCACTTTTCCCTTGAATGAGTAGATACCAGGCTCCATTATTATTATTCTCTCTCCCCTCTCCATTCCACACTAACATTCTTACAATTAAGAATCAGTATTTCCCATAACTGTTTCAGGCCCAAGACCAAGCACTGCCTCACCTTCATTGTCAGCATAACGTGCAATCGGAATCCAGTCCTCTCTTTCTCATCACCTCTCCCAATCTAGCAGTGTTGTTTAAAAAGCATTAATTTTTTCACAACTTTTGGTATCTCAATTCCCTTACAGACAATATTTCATTCTTTGTCCCTATCGAAGACTACACATATACCAGGGCTTAATCCACAAGTCTGATTTCAGTATCACAACTGAATTCAGAACACACACACATTCCTTTCCTTCAACCAATATACACCCCAAATCTTCCCCTTACCTTCCTTCTTCCCTACCACAGCAGCCAGAAGTTTTCTTCCCAGAAAACACTACTGAGGAAGTAGTTGGTAAATAGTGTCATTTAGGAATAAGTTTCATCTCCACCATTTTTAATGTAGTTACAAGTTAAGCATATGCTGGGTATATACAAAAATATTTCAAAAGATTGTTTCTTTGCAAAAATTTCGAGTACATAATTTCCATTAACTCAGAAATTTGACATTATCTGCTTTTGTTCTACAGAATACCATCTATATAAAAATTCTGCAACTGTGCAATTTCTTTCTGGTTGCTAGAAGTTGTCATTGTTACTAACTATTCTGGTTGCTAGAATTTTGGCATTAAACTTGTTTATAATCTTGATAGTAACTGCAATCTTAAAAGGACTGGCTATGATCAGTTTGCTACTGCAATTGGCAGTAGAATAGCACTGCTTGGGACAGTATTAATGAAAACTATTGAGAAACTAGACGTTTGTAAATCCATAATTTGTTTTGAAACATGAAAATAGAAGATGAGCAGCCCGGTATTAAAATACCAGGTCAATGTTTAAGAAATTACAACACATTACCTAGACATCTAATAAAATACTGTCATTTCTGGTAATGTATAGCTTTATCTAAAACAGGGGCTCCAAACACTGGCCCTTGGGCCAGATCTGATGCCTCCCTTTTCCTTCCCTGGTGTGAGCAGCGGCTTACATTCCACACATCTTTTATCTAACCAAATGGACTGAGGCTCACAAAAACTGAGGTCACAATAAAGTCATTACTCTTTAGTGGTACCACCAAGACTGTTGCAGGAAAAACCCTTCTGGAATAGTGACACAAATAAATCCACAAGCAACTCAGTCAGTACCATATTTGTCTATGAACATGAAGTCTATAAATGCCTTCCAAATTGCATGTTAGACTTAAGTCTCAACAGCACAAAACACAATGGGCCCACATGGATTGATATCTTTCTCTTATAAACCCAAGAAATAGTTGTATTTTCCCATACTCAAGAACTGTAATGCTTCCAGCTGAGCTGACTCATCAGGACAATGTCTTAGAATTCTCAGAAGATAAAGCATCAAGGTGGTGTAAAGTCATGACTGAGCATGAGAACCAGAAAGTCGCCAGTTCTTATCTCAGCCACTTGCTCACTAGGTACATTATATCGCTTGCCTATTTTTCTGTCTCGGCATCCTCATCTGCAACATGGGGATGATAATGCTGGCTAACCTTACAGAACTGCATTAGGGATGTTGAGATAACATGAATCGAAATTGGCAACAAGCCCATGAAACAAATTCTGAAGTTAGGGAGGAGCTGGTTGTCAGACAGATCTAGTCCCCCTTGCCTTCTTCTGTGGATAGCTTCTCCATGATCAGGTTTCAGCTGCTGATTTCTGATTGCAACCTATAGGTAAACTGCCCCCCCAAGTACAGTAGATACTGCAGCCTCTCACTTCACAATAGATATGGGTTGTCTAAATCTCAATTTTCTCTATCATCCCTCCCCTACTTACACTGACATAAAGCAGAATACTCCAGAAAAAAAGAGGACCCTAGCTATGTGTCTTCAACTGCTGGGAGCATGAATTAAGCAGACAGGGCCCGGAATGAAGGAGAAGCAGCAATGCCAGTCCAGTGCAACATCACCAAAAAATGAGACGTTGATGAGACAATAGCGCGTTGGAGAGCACTGGAGGACAAGAACACAAAGTGCTGAGTTGAGTCTGCCCCCTCCCCAAACATGAAACAAAAAGTGGTGGAATGAGAGCACAATTCCACAAACACCAGGGGACAGGAAGCCAGTGATGGTCAACTAACATCTGGATTGTGCCCTCCCCACAGTACCAGACATACAGTAGGATGAGTGCCCACCAATCTCATTACTGTAGTATGTTAAATGGTCACTTCCCCCTCAAATTACATGATAGGTTGAACTACTGAATGATAACTCCCCCCCCCCAAAAAAACTTATGTCACTAACAGTGCAATCCTAAACTTGTTTACTTGGAAGTAAACCCTACCGTTTACCGAGTAAACCGAAACTCTCTAGCAATGTGTTTAGGATTGCATTTAGGCCAGATCTGGTAAACCTGTCATCACAAAACATGCTGGCCTTAGTCCTGATGTTAAGTGCTTTGAATGCTTGAGAGATGGTATGGCATGGCATCTGAGCTGGAAATCAGAACTTCCTTGGTTTGCATCTTGCCTCTGCCACTTGGTAGTTTAAGAAAGCCATCCTCTCAGCCTCAGGCTGCCATTTGCAATTTGGGGATAATACCTTAAAACAGTAATGCTCAAACAGTCTGGGACCCACTAGTGGGTAGTGATCCAATTTTTGGTGGATCATGAAACAGACAGGGCAGATAAGGCTATGTGCATCAAGGGTTAAACAAGCTACTACTTTTTTGGGGGGGGGGAAACTGATGCCCAATCACCATTATAGTCACATCTTTAGGCATTTATAAACCAGGCAGCAGCCTAGGAAGTTTGAGAAAGGGCCATTGAAAGGACTACAAAGTAATACATGTGAAGTATTACATACAAGCTAAGTTTTTAATGAACTCACCAAAAGAAATTTTTACTAAAATAATGAAACCAGTAACTATTATCAGACATCAAAGTTGCCACAAAAACGTTCATAGTAATGCACCATCAATCAGCATGGTTTATGGGAGAAATGTATCAATGCTAAACATGAGCAGAAAAATTGAGCAGCCTAATCCTGGTGGAACTAGCGTTACAGTTAGTTGCATTAGCCTTACAATAATTGCAAAGCTTACTCACGCAAGGCACAGAGGTTGGAGCCTTCCTGTGTGTGCCAGCGGATCACTAGGATCTGCTAATACAGGTAAGGTGGCAGAGAAAGCAGGGCGGAGTGGGGAGGGCAGCGGAGTGAGTGGTGGCAGGAGCAAGCAGAATGGGTCCAAGAAGGGGGTGGGCTCAGTGGCAGCGGCATCAGCCAAATCCTAATCCCCTTCCCAGGCAAAGGTCCATGCAAGCTTGCACCAGCAATTTCACTAGCAACACACCCACACACACACACACCCACACACAGAGGCTTACCATCAGGTAAGGGAACTCAGAGGAAACCTTTGCAAACAGTGGAAACGTCTGCAGGATACAGCAATAGCTATTTCAGCACTGCTGCATCAGTGAGGGGGGAATGAATAGAACTGGACTCTAAAGAAACAACATTTGCAATGTCAAGTATCTTTTATAGGTAGCACTCAGAATTTATACTAGAATAGATGCAAGTCTAGAAAAAATTCCCCCAGGAACTTTGTAAAATTAAGGTTTCCTAAAAGCTGCCTTTTCCCTGAACAATAAAATTACTAATTGCATTGAACAAAATGTATGAATTATTTCTTATTAGTAAGACAACTATAACATATACACCAAATCAAAATGGTATACCCGGAATGCATTTTTGCACTAATCTAAAAGTCCAGCTAAATAGGAGCCTCCTAACCAGCAGTTATATGGTCTTTAGGGACAGGTTATCAACAAAGAGCTAGAAAGGACAGGATGCAAACAGTAACAGTATATCCAGCTCCAGATTATCAAATGGTACCCAATTAAAACAATAACTGGGTTGGATGCAACACTAATTCATAGTTTACCATGGGTAGTGTGAACTACAGACACATGCGCTGCCTTCCCCATCACATGTGAGGGGATAAAATTTGCTGCTTCATTTCAACCCTGAAATAAAATGAACCAGAATTTGTTTTGCATTTGAAATAGAAGATTCTCATTCAGTTTATAAATGAGTTAGGATATCAAACTGAGATCTGAATTTGCAGAATTCAGAAACAGTAACACATTAAACCAGGAATAGAAAATTAAACCGGGAAAATAATAGATCTTTTCTTGCATGAAAAGATCACCTGGGGCAAGTTTGGGTGAAGTAAACATGTACCCAACATTCTTGCTTGCAATGCTTTAATCATAGTTTGGCATTAAATTTGAACCTGACTGAAATGTAGCTTGCTAGATTTCACTGCTGAATATTCACAACTGTTTAGCTACTACAGTACACAGCTAAGTCTCATGTTTTGAGAATACTGGACTTGTTAAACTTTATAACTTAAGATTGCATAATTTTCTCTTTTTTGAAAAGAAAATGACCGATATAAAAGCAACAGCCACATTTTCCATCTTTTCTTCAAAATAGCACACCTTTCAATCTGAACTATTTAAATATATGAAATAAGGCTCTCTCTAGTCCAAGGGTCTCTTCAAAGCCTCGCCCAGGGGCCACATCCAGCCCACAGGAGGATTTGATCCAGCCCACAGCACATGGTGGGAGACTTAACCATCCTGGCCCACAGCAACCTACTGACAGGCCAGGTATGCAGAGCCTTGTGTGGAGAGATGCAGCTCTGCATCTGTGGGGATTCCCTTGGGGAGAGAGCTTGGGGGAAAAAAATTCTAAACATATTTTCTACCATATCCCCCCTTTCAAAAATTCATTCTTCCAAAATTAATTTTCTTTTAAAAAATCCATTCCACCCTCTCCTGTCTCTAATGTATTTATTATTCATTCATTCATTTATTTTCTGGCCCTCAACACCATGTCAGATATACAATGGGTCCTCATGCCAAAACGTTTGGAGACCTCTGCTCTAGTCCTATTATTTACATATGCACTTTTACAAAATCATTAGAGTACAACTATCAATCAAAAGATACAAACTCTAGTTTTGCTATTAAATGCCAGCTAAAATACTAAATTGCATGGAAGAGTTTAACCCTAACTATTTAGAAGTTTTATTCATTGATAAAATTATTATCACTTAGATAAATCACTGTCTCAGTCTTTATAAAACAGCCTTCCAGAAAATAATATTCTTTGCATAGTACATAGCAAATCATTTTCTTATATGTTCAGTATGTTTACACTTTAAATTGTACAAGCTATGTTTTTGTTTGAACCAGGGCACTCCAGCCTCCAGCCTGTGGACTTGATCTGGTACTTCACCCCTGCTAACTGGGCAAGAGGCACTTTTTCAAGTGGTGTTCCTCTTATATTTAGCAGGGGGAGAGTAATTGTCCCTCATCACCCCTGCGCAGCCTTTCTAGTAGCTGTTGCTGGTGGTCTGCCTTTTTTTTAGATTGTGAGCCCTTTGGGACAGGGAGCCCATTTAACGTTATTATTTGCCTGTAAACCGCTTTGTGAACTTCATGTTGAAAAGCGGTATATAAGTACCTGTTGATTGATTGATTGATTGATTGATTGATTGATTGATACTCATCCTTTCCTTCCACCAAGTGAACGGCACTCACTGTTCCACGGGGAAGCTACAGAAAAGCCCCTCCAATATCCCCCAATGTTGTGCCGTCTAGCCACTTCCAGGTTTCCCCACCCCAGCAGGCTTTGCATCCAGATTTCTGGGCAGATGCAGCTGGCAGGCACAATGGTTGGGGACTATTGAATGGGCTTTGCTGCAGCTCCCCACATTTACACCCGAGAAGCTTTTGCTGATGAAGCAGTCTCCCATTTGGAGACAGCTGGTTTAAACAGATCAAACTATTTAAGAGCTAAAGCGGTACACACAGCCAAACCTCACATCTGCCCATTCTTGTATGTGTACATAGTTATTCCAAACCCATTAGTAGTATCTATGGATCTGAATCAACACAAAGGAAACCAAAAACAGACTGGGAGGGATGGGTGTTCTTCCCTCCTGGTTTCATGATTTACACTTGTGTTTAATAAAGTTAAATCCCTACCTCAGTCTTGTGTCTTCCTTGGGGGTGGTGCAAGGGTAATAGGCCACCTTAGAATGCCAGATGCAGGGGAATGGCAACAAGATGCAAGTATCCAGTTGTCTTGTGTGCTCCCTGAGGCATCTGGTGGGTCACTGTGAGATACAGGAAGCTGGACAAGTTGTGCTGTTGGCCTGATCCAGCAAGGCTTTTCTTTTCTTTGATTTTTTTTTATTGTATAGATAAAGGGTAGGAAAGTACAAACATAGGGAAGGGTAAGGAAAGGGGGGTATTGCTCAGGGTTCACACATAAGGTTATTGAACCAGAAATACTATTTTACATCTAGAATAAATTATTCTTCAATACAACAATAATTCTCTTCTTTAAGCATCTTCTTACGATTTACTTTCTCTTCTCTCTCCAATCATAAAAAGGCTTCCATATCTCTATTTTATTTACATTGCCTTCCTTTAACCTTTCTGTTAAAATATTCATTTCAGCAGTTTCAAATAGCTTGTCAATACCTCTATATTCTTCCACACTTGTGTAAATATAATTCTTAAGGCTTTTCTCATGTTTTCTAACTTTTTAGACCAGGACCCACTTTTTAGACTGGCACTCAGGACCCACCAGAAGTGATGTCATTAACCTGGAAGTGATGTTGTGGCAGGAAGTGACATCATCAAGCAGGAAGTGCTGTAGTTGTATCTATGTTATCTATGACCACCAACAGAATCTAAATTATTGAATATGCATATAACAATTTTTATTATTACAGAGATTTTCCTGATCTTTATAAAAAACAAAACAACCTCAAATAGGTGGGATGTCTAGTGTGAGGACTTGGTATTCTCCATTATTCAGCCTATTCTTCCCCAATAGTTCTAACGCATACACAATAATAACTTTATTGAAATGGCCTGTCAACCTTTCATACAAAAAATAAATAAATCACTCATGCCTATTAAGAATTATTTCAAGAAAATCCCCCCAATCAGAAGTCTGAAACTGACAATGTTGCTTAGTTTTTGGCTAAGGGTGAAATCCTATGCAGCACCAGAATGGCGAGGCTGACTTGGCAGCGCCATATCTGACGCTGCATAGGAGAGGCTGGAGCTCCCCCCCACCGCAAGGGAGAGTTCGCTCCCTTACCGTAGGGGAGGCTCCAGCCTCCCCTATGGGCTCCTCAGATCTGCACCCGCTAAAGAGTGGGCGTAGATCCAAGAAGACCACATGGCCCAAATTGGGGCCACGCGGCCTTGTGGATGGGCTTAGGATATGGCCATATGGCCGCCCCCAAGCCCGCCCACATCCTGCCCAAGTCCCGCCCTCTCCCTCCCTCCAATACCCTTGTACCCTACACAGAGCCTCCCTTGTGCCGACCAGCTTCGGTCAGCATGAGAGAGGCTCAGCGGGGCCGGCGCTACCTGCAGCACCGGCCCTGTTGCTCAAGCGTTGATGCAGGGGAGCTGCTAGGTGCTCCTGTGTCGGCGCTAAGGCCTTAAGGCACTAAGGCCAGATAGGATGGCGCTGCCCGTTAGGATCAGAGTACGAAGGTCGACAATCCTAAACTATTTGCATGCAACATATTTAGAATCTCAGAACAGGCCTACAATTTGCTAAAGTATGTTTCTAAACTATTTTAGGTTTTGGACAATATTCCCACAAGGCCCCCATTAATACCAATAGTACAATAGAAAGCCAGAATGGTGTAGTGGTTCAGAAGTCAGACCTGGAAAATCCAGCTTCAAATCCCCACTCAACCATGATACTTCCTAGGTGACCATGGGCCAGACTCACCTACCTGTTGTTGTAAGGAGAAAAGGAAGAAAAGAACTATGTACAACATACCACCCAGAGCAACTTGGAGGAAATGCAATATAAAAATGTGAATAAATAAATAAGTGACTATCACCTCAACACATTCCATATCGAGGATAGAAAGAAATGGAAGAAATTTTATGATCTCCCACCCCATATTTAGGTCTTTAGTCAGAAAGTTTGTGATGGGTTTAAAGGTAAACTGAGAGGGCCATCACACATCAAGGAAAAAAGAACAGTGAACCAAGCACAAATAATTTCATGTTAATAATAGGTTAAATAATTTTAAGAAAATTCAAATTTGTGAGTGTTGAATTGACGTGCTAGTTAATTATTCCAATTTTTTGCACTCATCAGCTAGAAGACTAGCTGGCAGAGCAGATTTACTTCCTATTGTCTGTACATTTTTCCTGATATCTTTAAACACCAAAGAAAGGCTAGAGATTATTTAATGCAAGCTGAAAACTCAGGGAGGGGGTCTGGAATATTTCCGAGATGTCCAGGTTCCCTCATCCTCTACACACCTGTCATAACACATTTTAGATACGTGCTCCAATATGGAGTCTCCAAATGTAAATCATTGCTTTAAGGCTTACCAAAGGATTGGCTTTGAAACAATTTGCTTAAAAAAAATCACTAAAAGAACACTCATGTAGACGCTGTACACTTGGAAACTCAGTCTTCAAATAATGTCAAAAAATGAATAATGATTCATCACATACACAATATCCAATTAATACCTCTGACATTTGCCAGTGCTGCCCATTTTCTGTGTAGAATGTTGATATGCAACAATTCTGCAGGGCAGGCTCAAATCCCTGTATTCCAGAAAAGGACTGAAATCTGAGACATATTGGCTTGTTTAATGCCATCCTGGTAAGTTCATGGTTTAGCGGAGACTGAATCTGAAATTCTTCACTGACACGCTTAATGAAAACAGTACAGTACACTACTTTCAATAGTAACAAATGAATCACCTAAGAGGAATATTGTGTTTTCCCAATTATCAAATAGTGTTGTTTGAATGCAATATCCCTGCAGCAGAAGTGAAAGTCACTACACTTACTGCAAAAAGAAAAAAAAAAGCCCTATCACGTGCTGTGCTGAATATAAATATCCTCTCCCATATCAGAACTTTGAAACTGACAGAAATGTTACAGTATTGTTTAACTTTTGGCCACATGCTATCACTCACCTTACTGTTTTTTCCCCTCATAGAGAAAGTTAAATAAATCATTAGGAGCTGGGAAACATTAAGGGCACAATCCTAACCAACTTTCCAGCACTGACATAGCTGTGCCAGTGGGGCACGTGTTGCATTCTGCAGTGGAGTAGTAGTCACCGAGGCTTCCTCAAGGTAGGGTAAGGTTTGTTCTCTTACCTCAGAGCTGCATTGCCCTTACCCCAGTGTTGGAAAGTTGGTTAGGATTGCACCCTAAATGTTTGTTTCCAGTGAGTAAGATAGGATTATAGTCTAAGTTTTACTGACACAATGGTCTTCCTTCTGAGTAAAGTCAAAAACTTTGTAAACACCTCTACTTATAAGACACAATATAGTGGAAAAATGGAAAGCTAAGAGTTTGGTAAATGTAACAGCATCTAATTTTTAAGCAAGGAGGCAATACCTTGACTTCATAAAACTAAACCTTGAAATAAAGAAAACAAAAATTATACTTAAAAACCTGTTTCTTTTGTAGTGTTACAATGAACAAATACATTTCTATCTTGAATCCAACACACAAGTAAAAATAATACAGAACAAGCCTTACAAACATCATAGTCAGCAACAGAAAACCTATTTAACTGCCAAAGCATCTCCAATTAACTCCAAAGTCTAAAGTTATCCAGTCTCAGACTGCAATCCCATTCATACTTACATGGGAATAAGTTCCATTGACTATAATGGAGCTTACTTCTAAGTATTCATGTGTCAGATTGGGCTCTAAGAAGCTGCATCTCCATTTAATGTTTGTTTTACTACTACCAGCCACAAAAACAGAAGATGAAAAAGCTTAAACTTAAATGTCAATACTAGAAAGTTACAAGGAAAAATAAAACTGGGTTTTCATCTTTGTTCATCATAATTTTATTTTTCCTATTGTATACAATCACCCAAAACATATACCGAGAGGACTTGGCCTGCCATTTTCAAACAATCTACCAAACTGGTCACTCCAAAGACACAGAAGTGTCAGGTTAGCAACTGTAACTTCAGTTTTATGCAAGCTTTTAATGTAGATTGAAAGTAGTTGCATAATAAGCCTTAGAAGGCCAAAATCTCCTTCTGCACACTTCATCATTATTCCATGTGGGTGGGGAAAGATTCACAGAGAAGCTCAGCATTACCTGAGTGTCACTTACATCGCCGCTAACGAGCTGGTTATTATGCAGCAGAGCACAGGATGGCACCTAGCGCACAGAGAGAGACAACACAGCGCGAGAGAGATGTGGAGGAAAAATATCTCCCCTGTTCTCTCCTTATCTGCCTTCCTGGTAAGCCAGGCAGTCACATAGCTGGAGTAAGAAGAAAACCGGAACAGCTGCAGAAGCAATCACCCTGCTAAACAATGTTCAATCATAGTGACCAAAGGTCAGGAGTGGGGTGGGGGAGAAAGACGGCGGGATCCCCCTCAAGTCACTTCTCCCACCATGTGAAAGCGCGTGGAAGCCACGCCGAATTCGCTTGTCATTTCGCTTAGTCCCAACGACGCCACGGAGCGGGTCTCTGTCTTTCTCCTCCCTTCTTCAGACAGATATATACAGCGGCGGCCACCGCAGCAGCTGCTGCTACTACTGCTCAGGTGGGAGCGGAGCCGAGCATCTCTTCCCCCCCCACCTTTTCCTCCCTCCCGTCGGGGAGGAGGCTTTGCCGCTGATTGCTGCCGCTGCTGCTTTGGCCGCCCCCCTCCCCCCGATCCATTGGCCGCCCCAACTTACTTGCCGATCACCTCGCAGAGCTCATACACATCCTCGAACAGCACGTCGTCGTCGGCCATGGTCCAGATGGGGTGGAATTAGCCACACAGGCGGTCGAGGCGGGAGGGGGGGGCGCGGGCACGATCCCCTCCGCGCTCCCCGCACAACGCACCGCCGCCACCACCGCCAAGCACCACCACGTTAAATCCCAGTTGCCTCAAGCAGAGCAGACCCCAATCCGCCCCGGAGGTTCCAACGGCCAAGCCGGGAATCCCTTCAGTTGCTGCCGCCGGCGCCGCCGCTCCTTGTTCCTTCCTCCTGTGGGCCTCAGCCTTCCCGCGTGTCTTTCCCTCACTCACTCTGCCTCCTGCCGCCGCCAGGTCCTCACCTTTCCCCACCGCCTCCGTCGCGGCCCCCCCTTTTTTCCACACCCCTACCCCGAGAGACTAATCCCGGCAGGCAACGGCTATCCGGCTAGCGAGGTGGAGCAGGGACCGTGGAGGGGATGGATACGAAAATGAACCGGCAGAAGGCAGAGCCGCTTCATTCGCTCCCCTCCCCCACTTGTGCACACTCACACACGAAGGGGCCAAAACGAGTGCGCGCAGGGAAGGGAGAGACAGGCGCGGCTCCGAACACGCGCCAGCAACAGCAGCGTTAAGCTGTTTAATGGAGGGAGGGAAGGCGCGCACGCGCCCTACCGCGGCCACCGACACCTTACTAGTCAAGCAACCGCCCCGACCCAGCGCGCGCAGCCTTCATTAAAGCGCGCGCACGCAGGCGCGCGCGAGCCTCTCTCTCCTTTTCTCTCACTCTCCTCTTTCCCGTTTGACAAGCCCCTGCCAGAAACGCGCGCAGAGCCACGCCCACAACCCCCTCAGGGGTGCAAAAAGCTCGCTCTGCGCAAGCGCAGATTTGTTGACATCATAGGAAGGCAAAGGGGAAACGAGGCAGGCGGACGGGCTTTTATTGGAGTAGCTCCCGCTTGGAGACTATAGCCGCAAGGCTGCAATGCTCGAGAGAGATTCTTCAGCGTGTACTGATTACTCTGTGTGTACAAAATCTGTTTGCTTATGTTAGAAGGGGCTTGGAAAGGTAAGGCAGCCCGGACCTATTCCTCGCTGCAAAGATTTGAGAGCCTGTGGCAGGTTTTATTTGATACTTGCGATTTTCTTGAAGGAAACATTTTTGGGCTTTTTTTCTGAATCTTATTGTTTTCTATTCAAGTAAGAAAGTAATCAGTTCAAGGGAGTGGGCTTGGAGCAGTATCAAGCTGACAAACGTAAGGAAAGAGAGGACTAGGGCGTGCAATTAAAAGGTGTGGAAGAAGGAACCCTTCTCTAATGGGCATAAGTGCAAAGTTCTCTTTTATCCGCCCATTCTCCAACCTTAGTTTGTGCTGCCCATAGCTTATTGATAGAACTCATGTCTTGTTTGCATAGGGTTCTGAGCAGTGGCGTCCCTATAGGGAGGGCAGAGCTCTAAGTTTTGCAAGGAGCCTTACCTTGCAGTGGAAATCCCTCCTCTTCTGCACCGTTTTAGCCAATCCTCACAGGGAAAAGCAACATTTTGGCGTTGCTTCCTGGCTACAGCAGCAAGGGAGAGGAGGGATTTACATGACAGGGGAAGGCTCCTTGCAACACTTAGAGCTCTGCCCTCCCTGTAGAGACGCCGCTGGTTCTGAGCTCATTTGTTGGCATTTAGAGTTGCAAAGATCTTGGAAAAGTGCTACCTGTCAGAATTGTGTAATCATCCTGAGCTAGGTGGACCCATTTTAAATAAAACAGTTTCGTATGTACAACAGTCCTGAGTCTAATATTCCATGAGCAAAATGTGGTATGGATTCCACAGACTCCAAGGTGAAAGGTTAACATATGATATTATTCAAAGGTATGGCATTGGTGCCCCAGATTATCACTGGCAACTAGGTCCAATACAATATATGGGAAAATAAAAGCAAACAGAATTATCATTCACTTGGACTGCAATCCTATACACACTTACATGGGAGTCCTACTGGGTTAAATAAGACATACATTTGAGTAGGCATGCATTGGATTGTGCTGTAAAGCTGCAATCCTATATGCCCATGAAAGTATGTTAAATTAAATTTAGTTGGACTTCTGAGGAATATATAGGATTGTACTGTTATGCTGTAGGTGTCGCTGATGGTTGTGAAATGTGTACAGTAGCCCCCTCGTTTTTGCAGACTCTGTTTCCGCCATTTCAATTATCCACTGTTCTCAAATCCCCCCTACAAATCCCCCCCCTATTGCAAATGCTTTGTTTGCAGGGTGATGCTAACGGGAAGAGACAGCAGAGGAAGCAGGCAGATAGCAAGCACGCTAGATTCATAGCTGACAGAGGAGGCTCCACTTCCTGTTAGTGTTCTCACTGTCCCTTTCTCTAGCACAGTGGTTCCCAACCTGCTGCTTTAAGGCAGGATTTACATCAGAAACACAAGGGGCACGTGAGGCAGAGCTGCCCCACCAAAGTTCTTTGAAAAGTGCTGCCACTGATGGGGCCCCACGAACACAATTCACGGGCTCTGAGCAGCTAGAGCCCATGGGTTCTAAGTGTTTGCAGGAAGACAGCCATTGCTGCAGCAGTGGTAGCACTTTTCAAGGAACTGGAGCAGTTCTGCCACACCAGTACCACACATTGCTGGTTTATAATGTCTATAAACAGAATTTTTGTTGTTGAAAATAGTATATAAACAATGTTATTAATACAGTTGGGCCTAATTACCCATAGATTGGTTTCATGGACCTGTTCTGCAGGTTCAGAACCCCCGGATTGGGCCCTGCCTTCTACCTTTAGAATCTGACCAGCACTGTACTCCAGTCGGGTCTGGAGGACTGCTGAGGCCGTGCGCATCCACCCGCAGCCTCTGTGGGCCTCAGAACAGCCATTTAGGCCAAAAAAGGCTTCTGAAAATTGGAAGTAGCGGGTTTTGGCCTAAATAGCCATTCTGAGGTGCACCAAGGCCACGGGCACATGCACACAGCCTCAGTGGGCCTCAGAAAGTCCTCTGGACACAAGTAGAACACACCTCTAGTCAGTTTCAGAGGATGGGGACATGGGCAGAATATGCGGGTTTCATTACCTGCAGATTTTTTTAATCCACGGGGGTTCTGGGAATGGAACCCCCACTGTTAAAAAGCCCCTACTCTAATAATAATAATAATAATAATAATAATAATATTCTAAGCCACTTAACCCAGCCCTACTCTTACCTTTCTGTTTTAAAAGTACATCTAAAATATATATTTATATAATGTACAATACCGGGGAGCATTTGACCAGGACACAATGGTCCTGTCACTCTATTGTCACTCTATTGAGCTCCTCTATTATACAGATGATCCGTTCCCACCACAGCAATTATTTCATGGTTTTGTTTTTCAACCTGTCCCGTATTCACCTCTCCTCATGTTTTCATTTAGTTTATGGTTTTATTTTTTTACTAACTAGGGCGGGCAGGTTGGGACTGTGCTGGAGCCTCCATGGGGCAAAGGCACATTCGTGCCTTTGCCCTGGGGTAGGCACTGACCACCTCAATGGGCTTGCTCAATCTGCGCCTGCTAGATAGCAGGTGCAGGTCCAAGCAGGCCATGTGGCCGGAATTGGTGCTGCATGGCCTGATAATGGAGGCTTGGATGCAGCTTTTAGGCTTCACCCACCTCCCCAGACCAGCACACCTCCTGGCCCACCCATGCCCTGCCCAGAAATGCCCCTGCACTAGCCGACCTCCGCTGGAGCTGCAGCATCAATGGAAGCTGCTTGCATTCATACTGCAGCAGCAGCGCTGGCATACACATGCTTTACGTACGCGACAGAATTGGGCCAAAGCAAGACGCTTGCATCGGCCCAAGGCAGCGCGTGGATTGCACTGTTGGTCTCATAATGGAGCAGTTATATTTTATGAACATTGGAAGACACTCTGGTTCTGGTCCCACATTTTGCCTATACAAAATGAAAATTGATCAAACGACAATGAATTTTAAGCCCCTTATATTAGTTTTGAAGTAAACATGAAAATGTTGACATAGCCAATCATG
The DNA here is from genome assembly GCA_029204185.1 of Lerista edwardsae. NCBI lineage: Eukaryota > Metazoa > Chordata > Lepidosauria > Squamata > Scincidae > Lerista > Lerista edwardsae. Next base: position 28,737,641 of record JAJKFI010000006.1, read on the forward strand.
GACATCCCACATAATGTGGCCACAGACGCTCTTGTAGGCTAAGTTCCTTGAGATGTTTTGCATCTTCTAGAAACGTTTCACACCTCCTTAGGGAAGCTGTTTTTCTACCTTGAGAACAATGGCTTTCCTTTTCTCAGTGAGATTTGTGACCATACAAGGATTTACATACTTTTGAATTCTTAATAATTTGTTCCAGAAAAAAACCAGAAGGTTTTGATTTATTCCCTTTATTTTTTTCAAAAAGTCATAAGAACATAAGAAGAGCCCCACTGGATCAGGCCAAAGGCCCATCTGGTCCAGCTTCCTGTATCTCACAGTGGCCCACCAGGTGCCTAAGGGAGTTCAGTAGACAACAAGATGCTTGCATCCTGTTGCCACTCCCTTGCATCTGGCATTCTGAAGTAGCCTACTATTAATGTAGGGAGGTTGCCCGACCCATCATGGCCTATAGCCCACGATGGAGTTTTCCTTCAGAAAAATCCTTTTTTCCTCATAAATTGCAGATGGTTTAAAAGTATAGATGGCTTGCAATGCAGTCCTCTGTATGTTTATTCAGAGGTAAATGTTGCTGTGCTCAGTAAAATTCATAGGGAATTGCCTAGAAATTTACCAAAAGGGGAGGAAGGAGGTGACCAAGAGCAGTGCGGTTCCGCTGCACCACTCTGGGCTGCCTCCTTCCTCTCCCCTTATTGAAAAAGGGGGGAAAGAGGGGAAAAGAGGAGACAGCACAGCACAGCACGACTAGTAGCAGCACCCACCTCCACTTTCTTTGATTTTTAAAAATGTTTTTAATTTTTAAAACATTAAAAATAAAAATTTTTAAATTTTTTAAAAACAAAATAAAAAGTTGATAAAGCTCCAATGGAGCTTCTTTACAATGCTACAAACATGGCGTCCATATCTCCTATTTAAAAAAAAATCAGAGGAGGTGGAGGTGATTCTCCTCCGATCTGAGGAGTGGCCCACCCTATTCTCCCCTTTGTTTAAAGGAGAGGAGACAAGGGCAGCCCACCCCACAGATCAGTGGGGAACTTCACCAAGAATGACAGCCACTGTCAGTGTAGTTTTCCACTGATAAAGGGCTGCCCTCCTCCCCTTTAAACAAAGATAAGAGGGCAGCCCTCAGATCAGCACAGCAGCTACAAGATCACAGCCACTGTTGGAGCAGTTCCAGACCCCACCTCTCCCCCCCAAAAAAATTGGTGGTGGGAGGTTGTGGATCGCAATGCCACTCCCTGCTGGGTAGTGCCCCAGACATTTACCTCCTTGACCCCGACAGGTACACCACTGGCCCTGCTTATGTTTGTTTTTTGTCACTGTAGAATATGTTGTCCAATAAAGTCACCCTAGATTTCCTGTATGCTTTCAGTTCTTTTACTGATCTTCAGTTTGTTTCAAACATTCAGAAAATGTGCATAGTACAGTTCCAATTAGACAGCACTACCTCAGAACACAAGTGAAGGAATAGCATATTTCACTGCTCCACTGCATCGAAAAGCTAGCAGCCCAGGGAGCAGTGCTTACAAAACAGGGCCCTCAAATAACACAATGAAAAACCAAAATAAAATTAACCAACCCCACTCATCAAAATAATCTTTATTTCACATTATCCCTGGTGACTGAAAGCAACATGAAACAAGAAGTCTTTCATAGCTTTTGGAATACAGACTTGAACACAGTTAATTCTTTAGCTTGGGAGATGCCACTGAGAATATCTAAATTTGTACTCTGAAGATTCTGACTTGGCACGTGGACAGTACATCTGGAAAGGCTTCCCCAGTAGCTCTCAAAGTCTTTGGTGGATGGTGCAGTTGTTAGAAATACATTTTATTTAAAATGTGTGCCCTGTCTTTCTGCTTGACAATGCATGGTAGCTTGCAGTAGAAGAGAATTCAAAAAAAGAAAATGAATTGGATGTTAAGCCAGTGCTGATAAAATTACTGAGGGAAAACAGTGATATAAACTGGGCAGGAGGTGTGGTCTGGAGGTTTGTAAAAGAAGTGGGCAGTGCAATCCTAAACCCTGCACAGCGTTGGCACAACAGGGTTGCATAGATGCTGCGCCCTTAGCACCGATGCGGGAGTGCCGATTGGCACCCCCGCATCAGCGCTAAGACTGTTGCGCCTGCGCAGCGCCTCCCTTGTGTTGGCTGAAGCCGATTCGGGCCACGCGGTCTCCTCGGATCTGCGCGTGGATCTCCTTGGATTTAGCGGGCGCAGATCCGAGGAGCCCATAGGGGAGGCTGGAGCCTCCCCTACGGTAATGGAGTGAACGCTCCCTTGCTGTGGGGAGGCTCCAGGCCATCCTAAGCAGTGCTGGATATGGTGCTGGCCCGTTGGCCTCGCCAGTCCAGCGCTGCTTAGGATTCAATCAATCAATCAATCAATCAATCAACAGTTACTTATATACCGCTTTTCAACACGAAGTTCACAAAGCGGTTTACAGGCAAATAGTAATAATAAAGTTAAATGGCTCCCTGTCCCAAAAGGGCTCACAATCTAAAAAAAAAAGGCAGACCGCCAGCAACAGCCGCTAGAAAGACTGCGCAGGGGTGAAGAGGGACAGTTACTCTCCCCCTGCTAAATATAAGAGGAACACCACTGGAAAAAGTGCCTCTTGTCCAGTTAGCAGGATTGCGCCCTAAGTGCGAGTAACCCTGGCCATGATTCTGTGAAAAAAATAACACCCCTATGGGTAAAGAAAGAATTGGTGCTTAGCAGGAATGGCACCTGCTGCTGTTTTACGGACTGCAGACAAGCAGTGAAGAAGGGGATGGGAGAAGTGTGAAAGTGTGTGTGTGTATTAAAAAAAAACCCTTCTCCAACAAAAGTCCCTCAGAACTGAAAAGGTTCAAGGAGGAATTTTGGGCTGAATCTTACTTCAATGCACTAAAGCCATCTGGTTGCAAGAACCCATTCTTCTCAAGAGGTTATCGCTATGTTTTCATACTAATCAGTGCTTCTGAACGGTACTCACATGTGGCCCTGCACCGAGTACATTACAATTTGTCTTTTACGAAGTTTATAAAAACATGGACAACTTTTCTAGAACTGAAACAGATAAAAATGGTTGTGGCTTCCTTGCCTGGTACAGTTAGTTGCATGTTCATAATGAACACAATAATGACAGGTGAAACTCCATAGAGAAAGCTAAGATAAGTAATTGCCCACACAGCTATTTGGAATTTTTCTTACAGGTAAGAGTTAAAATCTTTGGTTGGTACCACAGCTGCATCACCAACTTTGGCATCTATGATATCAAAAGCTGCTGAAAAATTCAAATAAAGTCAATAAATCTTCTGTCTATTTCCAGGTAGTGATGATAAACCAAAGACATAACTGCAGTCTTAATTCCAGAACACTGAAAGTAACAAGGGCATGGATCCAGGAATCTGATTGCATTCATATGATTCTGGAGTTGCTGACAATCATTCTTCAACAGCCAAATCCTACGGGCCTGCTACATCTCTGGAACTTGTGTTCCAGTGGCACAGTGCACTTTACAGTCACTGCAAAACGCAACATGCCATAGAACGCACCCTTGCCACTGTGGCCATTTGTGAGCTGCAGCAGGTGATCGTGGCCTCTATGGGAGATTTGGTACCTGTACGTTGAGGGGGGCGGTTTGTTGGTTGGCGAAACAGGGCAAGGATTGGGGGATGAGGGGTACTGAGGGCACAAAGGGGCTGATTATTGGCAGCAGCAGCTCCACTGATATCCCACTTTCTGGCCTCCATCCACCGACCCAGGTCTATTCATATTTGTGCCATCTAGCTGGAAGCACTTGCTGGTGCAGGTCTGATTAGACCCACTGGAGGTTACCCTGGAGCAATGGAATACATGTTTCCATACCTGTAGTAGACCTCTGGGGCTGTCCCCATCTGCAGGATGCAGCATGCATTTTGTTGGTGCAGCTTCCTCAGCAGGACAGGGATTTCAATAGGATTGGTCTATCAATTACCACCCCCCCCCAAAAAAAGGGGAGGTTTACATATAGGAGGAGCATACTGACAACTCAGTACAATGGATAGGAGTCACATGTCAAGAAGAGCTTTTTTTGCATAATTATTTGTCAATAAATCCTACTGTGTTGATTGAGTTTTAAGAAACCTTGCATAGAACCACTGCCTTAGACTGTTGAGTTCCAACCCTAATGGAAGCATTGCTAATACTAACTAATAAAATAACCAGCATCTCCTGATCCATTTTCACCAAGCAGGATAGACAAGGGTTTAGCTTATGACTGGTTGTTTATACTTGTCCTGGGACTCTTTTTCACATCAGTAGAGGTCATAGTGGTTAACTGGAAAAACCAAGCAGTTTAAACCTCAAGCTTCAGTCATGTCTGACAAACCCCACATTAACTCAAATCTCAGTGATTTTATCTGCATAGAAGCTATCAAATCAGCTACAGTAGATGACTCAGCTTCTCAGCAGAGACAATTCAGACTCACATATTCATTACATCTGGAACAGCTCTATGGGTTCTAAGTGTTAAAATGGAAAGGAGAAGACTTCTTCACTTGGGCCATCTGGTCAAAGTGGGCTCTACATCACAACTACTGAACTTTAGAACAGCCTAAAGGCAAGTTTCACTAGCCATCTACCTTACTATTTTAGACCTCTCCATCTACCCAGAAGTAATTACTGGCAACATAGGAGAGGGCAACTGGAAGGTTGCAAAACAGGCAAAAACTAATTGACTTTTTCACAAGTCTGCCTATCAGAAGTGCACAAGCAGTGGCATACCTAGGGGGCATGGGAGGCAAATGCCATGGCACCAGGCTGAAGGGGATGCCATCTGCTCCTTCATTTAAAAAAACACAAAAGGGAAACCCATCCTCTGCCTCCCCACAATGCATTCTGAGGGCCTCCAGAAGATGTTTAAATGCCACTTCTGTTTTTCAGCCAAAACCTAAAAGCGATGTTTAAACACATTCCAGTGCCAGCAGAAGGCATTCTGAGAGCTGGAGGGGTTGTGCATGGCCTCTCTGGCCCTCAGAATACCTCCAGGGGGAGGCAGCAGCCATGGGAGGGTAGTAGTTTCAGGTGAGGGGCACACCCCTGGAGATGTGCCCTCAAGTATGATCCCCCACTCAGGAATGCCACTGTCCATAGGTATCTGGAATTTGATTCTGTAAGTGGGCCAGCCTAACTGGTCTCCCATTCTTTTGCATCCAATGCTGGCAATTATGTGAGCTTAATGGAGACAACAATTAGAGCCTGTCAGTACTATTTTTGCAACACCCCAAATAATTGGATGATGTACATATTTTCAGGGCATTAAAAAACTTTGCATTCACTCACATTATATCCTCTGTATGTTTGGCTAGAAATTACTTGAGATAGTGTGCTGCTTGTCATAGAGTCATGAGAGCCTTAGTTAGTCCCACTGCTTTGGAGTGATGTTATAAAAATGTCACCCTTTACTCTAAACCTAGGTTATATTGCACCAGGTAGCTAGCTGGCAACATGGAGGGAGAATTGACCATCATGCCTCACTTTGTGATGTCTGACTACTGCACTTGATAAGGTGGCCTAACCCAAGATGAATTCTTGAACCCAAGATGTAGTATTCTGACTGAAAACAAGATTTGCAGTCAATATCACATGATATAACAAAAGTAATATTTGGGGTCCCACTCATATATGAACTCTGTTCTAAGACTACTCTAAGACTACAGTTTCCTATGATTTCCCTACCTTGCAGCCAGATATTTTACCCCATTCCACAGAAAAATGCACAAACCTTCCTCCCTTCGTGATGTAAAATATTCCTTCCAACGCCTACCTTTTGAAATTACTAAGCTTTCTAACAGATCCTAAAATTCATCTGTTTCTGCTTTAGCACAAGATTGCAAGATATTGGATGTTGATCTGTCTCTCACATGCACACATGCACGCACACATACCAGGCTGCCTGTGCACACCTAGTAGAGGAGTTACAGGGGGTACCTGCAGCAAAGACCTCTGATAGTTGATTTATTTGAAGGTGAACTCCCACCTTCTTCTGCAAGAGAATCATTCTCCAAGAATACAGCGACACTATTCTGAATAAAAACGCTTGAGAGCAAGATGAGTAACTGTATTCTATTTGACCCTATCCTATTTGCCAGAGCCATAAATATTTGAATTGTATGATCTATAGCTGTAATAATATTACCAGTCATTGATGATAATTATGAGATAATCTGGTTACTACTAGAAACACAATACTGGCTAAAGGAATCCAACAGAACTCTTCTTATGGAATAAACTATAAGGTATTCTAATACAAATAGCTTCGCAGAGATGAAAGAAAATTGTCCATCTTTTTAATGCCCTGGAATCAAAGACTGATGTTATAATAGGCGTTTTAATCAAAGGGTGGTGGTTAAAAGGACATTCTTTAAATACAGCTTTTGTTGAAAAATAAATGAACTGGCTACAATGGCTTAAAGAGATACTAAAACAAAATGTTTAAAATCAGATTATTCAGATGTTTGGCTTGATGATGTGGCAGGAACACACTGACCTCTTTGAGCCATGTTGTCTTTCTTTCCTGTCCCTTGTTGCCTTGTTCCTGCTGAGATTTCCTACCTAACTCTCTGGCTTTCCATTCAGTTCTGATTAAGTATTAAGGAGGCTCACCTTCCCCCATAAAAGCAGGTTCAGCAGGGAATCCTGCTGCTTTTCTCACAACTTCACAGTGAGGGAGGAACCCCTACCTACCCACATACAGTTTAGGACTGTCACTCCCTGGTTGCACCTGTTGTGATTTCCAAGTGTTGTGATTTTAAAATTTAACTCTTAATTCACTTGTTTCTCTAAGAATGCAATTATTTTCATTTGGAATTACATAGTTTTCAAAACCCAGCATTGCACTTATGGATTCCCATTCATGAACAGAGATAATATATGCACGTTTCTAGTAAAACATAAAAAAGAAGGTAATAAAAGTGTGAATTTGGTATCAATAAGACTGATAAAATATCAGTTGAGCAAGTATCAGAAAAGCCACATCATGATATAAACTCATCAAGAAGACTATAAAGTTTTGGTTTAGCAAGTATCAGAAAAACCACATCACATTAGTATGAGACTAGCTGTACAGATTGAGTAGTTAGTCTGAGCAAATGGATAGGATAGCTGTTGCTCATTGCAGAAGCCATGCAGAAGCTAACAGGCACTGGCTGCTTGGGAATGTTTGGAGCAATAACATTTTCATGCTGAAACTTGGTTGGCATACTGTTGTGGGGTACTTTGTGTTCTTCGTTTTGAAAGGATCTCTAAATTGAGCTTGAGAAGGTACAATCTGGTCACTGTCACACAGAGTGCAATCCTAACTTGGAGTTAGGCTGGCACAGTTAGGCCAGCAAAGTTTGGCTGGCACAATGGACATCGTAAAGCATGTTTGGACCACTCTCGGAGTCAGAGAGGCCAGCACACCTGAGTGCGCCATCCTCCCTGACTCGAAGAGTGGTCTAAATGTGTTTTACGATGTCCCATGTGCCAGCCAAACTTTGCTGGCCAAACTTGTGCCAGCGTAACTCCAGGTTAGAATTGCACACCCAGTCTTTGGCTGCTGAATTACAGCATTACTTGGTACTTTTGTGTGGTTAGGGACCAGAATATGGATGAAAAACATGGTCAAAGCATAGCCTTATTTAGCTTGCAAATTTATTTTTGCTACCAAAAAAAACCCAATAACTCAGTGGGCCCTCCTTATCTACGGATTAGAATACCCGTGGAATCAAAAGATTACCGAAGTGCCTTGCAGTTGCATCTAGAAGGTCTTCTGAGGTTCCTCCCCAAGCTCCAGAAAGCCTCTCGGCTGCTTCTAAAAAGCATTTTGAGTTTGACAGTGCAGCCCCTTGGCATATTTCATTATCCACAGAATTCAGTATCGGCCGGAGGTCCTGGAACGGAACCCCTGTAGATATCGAGGGCCCACTGCATATTACACACTGAATATGTGCGAAACCTAAATAAACAGCAATAAAAAATAAACATAATGACATAATGACAAGCTTCATAGAAATTGATGAAATCAAATGAAAGAGGAAAGCATTTTTCTGGAATTTGAAATGTGGTTATAGTTTCTAATGGCTAAAAGAGCAAAGTAATTAAAGTCAAGTGGATGAAAACCAATACAAATTCATACAGATTTCACATTTTTGGTCCATCTCTCTCTCCCTCTCGCGCTTCCTCCTTTTCTGGTTTAAAGCTACAGTTCAAAACCAACATGATAGAATCTGTTGTCTGGATAAGACAGAAATGTAGTGGCTAAAAATGTGAGCGTTGAGCTAGTTCAAATCTTTCCTCAGCCGTTAATTCAGGAGGGGGCCTTAGTCAAGCTGCTGTCTATCAGTTTCAGTTCTGTGCAATGCTTTGAACACTCAGAAAACACAATACAAAAGCTTATCATTATTAGTCCTCAGAGCCAGTCTACTGAAACTGAGCAGCTGCAAAGCATATTTAAAACATATAAAACAAACCAAAGTCGGAGTACATCTATTGGGAAGTCAGTGAGGTCAGCTTTCCCGTGTATGTATTGGGACTAAAATATAGTAATATGACTATTGTAACATAATTTTGCGCAAACACATGCATGAGTCTTGGTGAGCATGAAAAAGCAGTGTAAGAATCAGCAGTGTAATACTGCAGCATTACAGCTGTTAAAGAAGAACTTCAGGTCAGGCTTGCCAGCAATACAAGATGTCACACCTTTATTATGGTTGCTACAGAGTTTCTGGCACATTTGCATAAATAGGTTGCCACTTGATGGACATTTGCAGCATTTTATACTGAGGAAAATATATTACTGGTACAGCACATAACAGTTGCCTGTTTTGAATTAAACAGAAATATTAATTGCCCATTTTGAATGCACACTTCAAAGGTGATTCTAAGGCCAGACTAAATGTGCAGTACATCCACAGGAAATCACATCTGTAAATCACATGTGGAGCATCAACCCACATGGGATTTACAACCACACATTCACTCCAATCTGTGGCTTTATTGGTGGAAAAAGCCATGCTAGTCCTAGCTCTGGTGGTGTCAATCATCCTTCGGTTGCTTTCTTGTTCCTGTCTGTATCCCAGGAGCAATTGCCTGCTGAAAAGGGTGGGAGTTTCCCCCGAGGGTTCATCCTTCTGAGGCAGTAGACTTCCTTCTCTCATAAACCCTCCCCTAAGACAGTCTAGGATGCCATCACTGGTGGTTCTGTAGGATATGTCGCCTATAGGCACAGCCTGCCACCTGCCACCCTCTCAATCTGGAAGTAATTGCAGTGACATGATGACATCACTGCAATTAAATCCAGAACGCTCAGGGCAACTAAAAATTCTGGAAGCTTTTTTAAAAACTCACTGAAGCAGCCATTCAAAGTGGTCGTACGCTGCTCTGAATGGCTGCCTTTTTTTGGAAAGCGACTGAGGCCAGCAGCTCTGCCAGCTTCTGTTGCTTTCCAAAAGAAAAAAAAAAAAGGGAGACGGGGCAGGCCTCAGATCGGTATAGTTCTGGGCCACAGTGATCTGAGGACCACTCCTTTCACTCTCAGATCAGCACGGTCCAGAACATGCCAATCAGAAGCCTGCCCCCTTCTCTTTAAAAAAGGGAGAAGAAGGAGCAGGCAGACTGGCACAGAATCTCACTTTTTCTTTTTCTTTTTAAAAATGGCAACTGAATGCATGCTGCATAGGGCACTGCAAAGGAAGTGGATGGCAGCATGGTGGCATCTCCCAAGCATGGTGCCCCAGGGGGGGCCCTTGACCCTCCCAGGTGTGCCAGTGGATGCCATCTCAGGTCCTCTGAGGACTCAAAACTCATGGGTATCAGATAGTTTTATGCATAGAAAACCACACATTCAAAATCCATGTAGAAGATTCCAAACTCATTGTGGATTAGAAGTGGAAAAGGCAAACATACTTGCAGACAGGGAAATCCACGTGAGTTTTACTTCCAAACTTGGCTGTGTGTCCCTAGGAAATGCTGGTTTCCATGGGGTTTTTTTTTTTCATGCTTAAGTAGCCTAAGCTACTTGAAATGGAAATCAAGAAAAAAAGTTTCAGTTGGATCAACAAAAACCAAGCGAAAAAGCCAAATCCTGCAATGATTGTGAAAATGGGTGACATCAAAAGTTGGCCAGGTAGGTCACTAGCTGAGGACCCACATCATCAAAAGGTCCACCTGATCAGTCTGATCCTTGAACCCTCCATATTGATGACAATGTTCAATGTGCCATCAAGGGATCAATGGAGATGCCCTGTAGGGTCCAGTGCAAAGCTTCTCCCCCAGGCTTTCAGCAGAAATGGCCAAACAAAAAGCATTGCCCACCGCTGCTGCCCCACCCCCCACTAAGAAAAAAAGGGATCTACTTAGTTCACTTCTTTCTGTAAGATGCTCCTGACCAATCAGGTAATAGTGGGAACTCCTAGAAAGCTCCTCATTGTCTGCTTTATTTAAAGAGGCCACAAGAAAGGATCCACGTAAGTGGCTACTTCTCAATCACATTGTTCCTTCTCCACGTGCTCCCTTTAAACTTAAAGTCTGCTAGAGGTTTGAACAAGGAGAGGGGGTAGGGAAGTGGGTCTCCACTGCCCATGCTGAGAAAAAAAACGTATGCAGCAGTGAGTGGCTTCCCTATCCTCTCACCTTGTTCCTTCCTAATGCAACCCCTTTAAGGTTAAAGGCACTGCATTAGTGAAGTGGCTTACCACTGTCCACACAGCATTTTTAGTGCAAGTAATGGCAGCTGGCTTCCCTGTTTCCTCGCTTCACTCCAGTCGCGGACTTACCATTATGTCTGCAGGGGCAAAAGTCCCAGGCCCAGCGCTTCTGGGGCAGGAGGATGGCAGCGATGAGGCACTTCGCCTTGCCAAGAAGCGAGAAGTGGTTTTGGCCCTCCCGCCTGCCCTTGCCATTGCCGTGTTTGCCACAGCTCAGAAATGGAGCCTGGAAACAGCGGAGGGGGCAGACCACCTCCTCCTCTGTCCCTGGGTGGCCCATTGGCTGGGTCCACAACTGCTTCACTCCTTCCTCATATTGTCCTTTAGGGGACTGCATGTGGAAGGAATAATATGACTGGGCAGGGAAGCAGATTAGCTGCAATTAATCCATTGGTTTTAAGCAACCAGGAAATGGGTGGCTGCAGCACTGACTGCAGCAGACAGGTGGAGGCAGACTTGGGGTAAGGGGCCCTGCTGCTCTACCCGCCTCTGACATGAGCCACAGCACTCACTTCATGGCTGGGCCTTCAGGAACCTGGTGTTGGAGGAATCAAAAAAAGGGGGGGAAGGTGAGATTATGGTGATTTCTCAATGTGAACTGTTTCATCTACAATGGATTGTGAAACATTATTCTGTATTTAAAATTACCTTGCTACTTTCTAATATTTGATGTTGACGAAAAAAATGCAATCCCGTTTCATTCAAATCAGTGGGAGTTAAGCTGTGCAGTTGTCCTCAGTGTGATGCACTCCAACATATGTTTGTTTATCAGTGTCTCGGGGCGCAATCCCACCCTCTACGTAGCGCCAATGCAACATGGTTGCATTGGCACTATGTCATTTGTGCTGACGTGGGGGTGCCAAGTGGCACCCCCACGTCGGCGCTACAGTGCTCAGGCTGATGCTGAGGCTCAGTGCTCAAGTATGCAAGTATACAAGTATGCTACAAGTAGCGTCAGCCTGAGAGCATTGACAGGGAGCCCACCGTGCGCCAGCCAAAACTGGCTGGCGCAGGAGAGGTTCTGGGAGGAGGGAGGGTGGGGAGGAGGTGTTACTGGGCGGGGGTTGGGCTGGTGAGCTGGTGGGCCAGCCTGGGGAGGGTGTGTGGGTGGGATGTAGCCATTAGGCCGCTTCCAAGGCCTCATCCCCGGGCCGCACAGCCCCAATTTGGGCCACACAGCTGCCTCGGACCTGTGCCTGCAGTTTTGTGGGCACAGATTCAAGGACGCCAGTGGGGAGGCTGGAGCCTCCTCTGGTGTAAGGGCACAAACGTACACTTGTGCCGGGGAGACTCCTCAGGCCTCCCAAGCTGTGCTGGATACAGCGCAGGCCTACCAGCCTGCCTGCTCCAGCACATTTTAGGATTGGGCTGTCAAAATGGGGAAAAACACTTTAAGCCTCTCCAAACAGTACATTTTTGGGTGCACATCCAGTGGTGGGATTCAGAGGGTTCGCCCAGGTTCTATAGAACCAGTTGTTAAATGGCCGGGCCCTGCCCACCCGCTTACCTCAGCTGGCTTCGGGTTTTTTTTTTTGCTCCGGCTATGACATCATAGAACCGGTTGTTAATTTATTTGAATCCCACCACTGTGCAACAAACAGATATTGGAACACATGCTATTCATACAGAGAGACTCGTCAGAAAGTCAGGATTAACCGTGGGTTTCTTTCAGTATAAAGCCAGTGGTAAACATGTGCTTTCTGCTGTTTCATGCTGAAAATGGCCCCATGTTGAGTCTCAATGGTAAGTATGGATAGGATTGCAGCCTCAGGACCCAATCTTGACTGTAAGATATACTGGCATATCACCATGTAAGTGACACACACGAAAAACTTTGACAGCCCTAAGGAACCAGTCAGCCGTCCCAAAGAGCCAGCCAACAGCCTGAAGGTGCCAGATTACAGCCTGTTTTGTGGGCAAACAACATCACTGCCAGGGACTTGGATGCTGACGTGATATACCTTTCGCATGGCACAGTTGTCACCCTGATGTCAGCCACCAGGGCTGCAAAGCAGTCAGATGTGGCTTAGATGCACGCTGGGTGCCATGGGGAGGGGGAGAGCCCCTTGCATCGGAGACAGAGCCGAGGCATGTCTGAGCAGCGTCTTGAGTTCCCAGCAGTGTCATTGTCTTGTGTGATGGGCTTTAATCCAATGCAAAAATGGGAGTTGGACCAAGGCCTCATCAGCACCGGCCAGCAGCCCCCAACTAGTTCATGTGGGTGGTAGTGGGAAAGGCCATAGGTGCCCACTAAGTAGGCCAGTTGTGAGGCCAGCGGAAGGCTATACACACACTATACTTGGCATACTAGACATTTGCCTCAGAATAAGCTCCACAGAACACAAGGGGAATACTTTTGAGTGAACACATGTCCAGTGGAACCTATGTTACATTGCCTCTCTGCTCTTTGTCATTCCAATGTATTGGATTCATTTAGCAGTGCTTGACAAATATATTGCTTTGTGCAGACATTCCTTCAAAGAAGAAATACCCTCATGGTTGTTATAAAGCCATGATTGTGTAATTAGCTGGCTACCCAAATTTAAACATATTTACTTGCAAGTTGTTTGTTTATTTCAGCGTAACTTACTTCAAAGCAATTATGCCTAATGTTTGAAATGCCAATGAGCAACTGTTTCCTGAAGGGTGTTCCTCTGCAGCCATTGGTTTCGATTCCACCCTCCTCTGTGTATACCATGCTTGACTTTGCAAATGTGCAAAGTACTGTGTGAATTGACAGTACACAGATACACTCTGAAACAATTTTTGTGATTTGGAGCTGGCATGACGGCAGAAATGGCTGCTTTGTTTATTTAGCAAGCCACTGTATCACATGATATGGTTTTTCTCACCTGTTTGAAGTTGATGGTGCAGGGGGAAAAAGAAGCGACAGTACTTTCAGACTGCCCCCATGCAGTGACCTTTAGCCCTCTCTGGGCCAGTATCCTCATGTTCTTGCTGGTGACTGACAAAAATATTATCACTGGCAGGAACACGAGGCAGCTGGGCTCAGACATGGGCAAAGATTGCCAAACTGAGGCTTGGATGGTGTGGTGTCACTTCCTTCTGTGAGTGACACCTGGTTCAGCCTGCATCAGCTGCACCCACATTGTGACACCACTAGTCACTAGGACCTCCTGAGAGCTCATTGAGAGCCCAATCCTATGGTCCCTTAGCACTGACGCTGCTGCTCAGACCAGCTCGGGGTGTCGCACACATGCCATATAGCACATTCACAGCACCCGGAGTCTAAGCAGTGCTGGTGCTGGGCCTAGCGCCGTGCAGAGGTTGAGGTGGTGCCACTGGAGCCAGGTAAGATTGCCAGGTGGCAGTGCAGGTTTTGGTGTCGTGGGGACAGTGGGGGTGGAACTGGATGGGGGGGATTGGACCCGGGTGGGGTATGGGACTGGCGGAGGCCTTCTCTGCTGGATTCTATGCCTGCTTTGTGCTGGGAAACCTTACATGGGTCTTCTCAAGTCTACACGGGTCTTCTCAAGTTACACCAGCAAAATAGTTGGTGCAGACTCGAGTAGACCCATTGTGGGTCCTGGGGCTTTACTCATGGTAAGGAGACGAATGTCCCCTTCCCTCAAAGAGACTCCAGTGGTGGTAGCAGTGCCCACAGGAAGCAGCGGTAGCTGATTTGGCATCACTGCTCCTCAGGGCACCAGGCAGCTTAGGACTGAGCTGTGAGTGAGGTTATTGGGCTGCTGGAACAAAAGAAGGGCCAACTTTCCTCCAACCAAGCTTGGGAATGTTACCTGATCTCTGCACAGAGACGTGCCAACTCCCTGAAACATGATCAGCCGGTTTGACTGGTCTTGGCTGCTTTGTACCCCATTTTCATTCCACTAAATCATCAGCAATGGGATCTCAGTTCTGAACCATAGAGTTCCAAGCTGGCTCCCACATAAGAAAATGGACAAAACATGCACAGAAATTTACATAAAATATAGACATTTTATGACACCTGTCTTCTTCCTGCATCCCACGCATACTGCTATACAAGTCTGTAAGATAGAAGTTATACTTTTGCTGTAAATTCCAGTGCAAACGCACGCACACACCCCAGAGGTAAAGGTACTGTACCAAGTCATCATGCTCTCACTTCCTACAGGTCACCACTGTGTGTACACTCTGATGGCAGCACGCTCTCTCACAAACACCAAATATGCATCCAATTCAGAAAATAGATGTAAGCAACGCTTTTGTTGTGTCCTTGTTACTCTCTGGATGTTCTTCCTTGCTCCCCACAGGCAGCTGTTCCGGAACATCATGTAGACCCTAAGGGATGCCTATAGCTTGCCTGCTTGCAGTGACTAGTATGAGCCCAGCTGTTCCTTAGTGAGGTTGCTGACTTACTCCTTCAGTCAAGCCCACATGGCTTTGTGAGTTCCATGGCAGATAGTGAACAAACTGGTGCTGTCAGACCTCACTAGCACATGTTATTTAGATGTCTGTTGGAAAACCTGCAGTGGCACAGTAGCCCTGCTGAGGGGAAGATGTTTGGCAACCCCACTTACGTGTTACTCATGTAGATGCTGCTCTGTCGCTGATACTATCAAATAAGAACATTGACTTGATCACATTTGATGTCTCTTTGTTGACAGATGTATTACTGATCAACCTTTTATTATTATTTATTTTTAATTAATGCCTATGCCATGCCCTTATAAAAGCCAGTATAGATGTTGCTGCCAGACAACAAAAGCACCAGCTTTATTTGGCAGCATATATGGATGCCAGCCTGGCCTGACTAACTTTTCAAACCAGAACTCATACACACACCAAATGGATACCAGGACACTGTCTTTCTGAGCCATAGGCTAAGGTCCTGAAGAACTCTGGTCCAGTCTCAAACCCTTCTGACTGTGCTGTTCCTTCCAGTTGCATCCTGGAAGAAAGAAGATAATCCAATTTGTGTGATCTCCTCTCTCCACAGAATGTAATCATGTAATTCTTCCCATGCACCTCTGTCTGTATTGTCCCAATTGAATATGACCTCCTTTATTCCCAGTTTCATCTCCTGCATGTATTTGCATCTTCCCCCACCACAGAATACTATTTATGTATATTGCCAGTCATGCTGTCAAAGATTTTGCTATCAAAAATCTTCATTTAAAATCTGATAAAATTTAATCTCCTGCTCCTGCCTTCTTTTGCAATGATGCAACTCCTGGCATGGGAGCATTTTCATGTCAGCTTATCAATATCCAGCAACATCCCTGACTGTCCACATTCTGATTTCCCTTTTCTCTTGATTTCCCTTGATTGTGTGCCAGGAATGAGCACAATAACCTTAATCTCAAACCCATTCAATTACCAAGTCACACACTTGCAAACTAAACCAGGATACTTCCGATCCCATTTGTCCATTTTGAACATAATTAGCTTATCTCTAAAACTCCCTAAATATAGCAGGATTTGGAACAGTAAATTGTTATTCTTTTCTGCATTCAACCATCCCATGGATCCCAAGCAAGGCAATATCAAAAATCTTCTTCAGAAACACAGGTAGCTATATTGCACTTGAAAAGCTTCCATTTTTTCCACCCCCTTTCCTTCTCCTCTCCCTATTTCTAGTAGCTAGCAGCTGGGGTTGAAGATCAGGGACTCCTAAAAATTCTTTCCCTTAAAGTGGCCCTTTTTTTCCTGAATTCTTCAGATGCACCAGACAACCCCACCATAAGTCATGAATACACTACACTTTTAGGCCAACCCCCCAACATTAACTATTTTTTTAAATATTTCCATCTTTTATAATAAAACTGATTTTTTTAGTCTCCCCAAGTTTCTTTCTTAATGGAGCTGGATTTTATGCAATTTGTTGTCCAGTCTCAGATCCCTTGTTCCAACAGAGGTATGGTTCATCCTGGCTATGCTATACTCTCTCTCAGGGCCCAATACTAACAGGTTAGGCATAGTTAGGCCAGCCAAATTTTGCTGGCACAAGAGTCACCATAAAGTGTGTTTGGACCACACTTGAAGTTAGGAAAGATGGCGCACATTGTCTGAGTGGCCTCTCTGAGTGGTCCAAACATATGTTATGGTATCCAACTTTGCTGACCTAACTCTGCCAGCCTTAATTCCAGGTTGGGATCTCTCTCACTCTCTGAACACTACAGTGAAGAGCAAGCCCCCCCCCCAATGCCTTAAGGAAAGGAAGCAATGGCATTGGACAATAGTGCACAAAATTGTGTACAAAATTTTGCACACAAAAGTGTACAAAAGGATTTGGGATAGGGAGGATACTAAGAAAGTTGTTCTCGAGCAGTGGACTCAACAATACCCATCTGATTGCTTTAGAAAGACATTTTGAAAGGTATTAAAAACTTATATACTTTAATGCAATTGTGTTTAAAATAGAGTGGTTATAATAACTATTATTTTGTATTTACTTTTTTTCTTCTTTTGATTGGACATGCTGTTTCCTAGCTAGAGGAGGAATAAGAAAAATATTTATTACGGTCAAAATATATTTCTTATACATTTTTTAATGAATACAGCCAGAAGCAATCTTGCTCCATGACTGGAATGTGTGCTGGCTAATTTTCAAGAACGGCTGCATCTGGATATTTACTATAAAGAAACATCCAAAAGTAATATTTTAGGGAAAATAAATGTTTGTGTGCGTCTATTCTCCTCCTTGAGTCTCCTACTCAATAGTTTAGTCCAGCTGCTGCTTGGTGGGCTTTGAAAGAAAAGACAATAAAATCCATCTTTTATGGTATCCAAGATATTGAGGCAAACTACTGTACCTGAAATTGTACATTCCAAGATTATAAAGACCCAGAAAAAGGAAGACAAATAAGGCTATAATCATATACAGTTACCTGGTAGTAAATCCCATTAAACTCAGCAGGACTTACTTTTGAGTAGACATTCATAAGATTGCACTGTAATAAAATTTCAAAAGATGTGAATCTAAAATGCTATTTTTTCCTCTTCTTAAAATGTCTTTGCTAAAGGTGTATTAGAAACAAATGGTAGATTATTATTTTGAGCTGGTAATTTTGAACATCCTATTGGCAGGCCTTCTGCTGCTAAAAGTGATTTCCCTTTGACAATGACAGCAAGGGACTGAACGTCAGAATAATTTTCATTGTGTATCTGTACTGATTCTGTTTGGTTATAAGAAGATAATAGAAAGGCACAAAAAATGCTGGTGCCATGC
This sequence comes from Lerista edwardsae, assembly GCA_029204185.1. Classification (NCBI taxonomy): domain Eukaryota; kingdom Metazoa; phylum Chordata; class Lepidosauria; order Squamata; family Scincidae; genus Lerista; species Lerista edwardsae. The sequence continues at coordinate 28,755,526 of JAJKFI010000006.1, forward strand.
TTTAAACCAGAAGCCAATCTACTAACAGCCCAAATGCTATTGAGCTGCATTATCTGGAGTAAGGGAGTTCTTTCATCAATGTGGCGTGCACAATAGCTTTTCACAGATTTGACACTTAGGACTTATTTTGCCTTGTGTCCATGGAGATGGCTAATGGATGCTCTGTATGTTAAATGAATGCCATAGCCTCCTTCAGATTTTACACATTCTGGAAATTAGACCCTTCTCAATTCAGGCCTGTCTTCAGGTAACTGAGATAATGCCCTGCAAGATCCGACTCCTCTTTTGGTGTTATAAAAAACAGACTTACCCAATGCTTCTTAACACATATACTGGGTGTGTTAGTGGTATATAAGTGGACCCACCTTTTATTCAATGATTCTATAAAAGCCTGCAGGGACATGAGCCACTTGAAACACCAAGATGCTATCTATGTAGGTATGTTGACTCTCTGAAAGCAGGACGTCTGTACCTGTTTTAGCAAATCTCTCTTTATTGTTGTTTTCATGCAGTGGCAGGAGTTAATCTGACATGCCTAGAGCTCCCTCCAGGCTATTTTTTAAAATCAGTGTTGCAGTGGCTATCATTCAGTTGTCTAGTTGGGAAGTTCATTTTAATGATAAGCATAGTTTTATTAGTAATTGCATGATTTCACATTTTGAGTTTTCTTTAGTTAATGTCCTCATCACAGATCCTAGTGATTTAAGATTTAATTTGTGGGGCAGATAGTCATACCAATAAACTATTTTTCTTACAGTCTTTTAAGAGAATGTGGCAAAGGCACACATTTGTTTGATTTATAACCATCCTCAAAACTTTGAGTGGCTTACTAAAAATGTGCACGTCAACTCTTCATGCACATTGTTCTAGTGAACGTGAAAAAATGAAGGAATTTTGAATTTTCAATGAAGCTTTCTGAACAGGAAGGTATCTCCATGATCGAAAGCATCTGTTTACCAGATACAGTGATTTATAGGACACTCTGTGGTCACTCCAGACATCTTATTGTTCCAGTAATCATTTATGCTGGTGGCCAGATATGCATCTATCACATTCAGCTGACCATTCCTGTAAAATGAAGGTCAAGTCAAAGGGAGCAGAGGTAGACTATGCTTGCATCAAGCAGCATAAGTCACTTGTTTTTTTTTTTCCTAGAGACAATGTCTACTACAAAATAGAATTTCACCTTTATAAATCAGAGTAGGAGCAACAACAACATGAAATTTTTAAAAGGCCACTGTAAATGACGATGCAGAAAACGGGAAAACTGGCTATGCCATAATATTGCAAAACAGGGAGTACGCTGGATTACAGTCTAATTATGAGCCATGACTAGGATCCTGTTGCAAAGTAATTTATTTATTCAACTTGTAATCTACTGTTTATTGAAAAAATATTAGGATGGCATACATAGGATTGTCCCTGACTACAGGCGTCCTTGGGCTATCTGCTGTATCACACTAGCCTGCAAAAATTAGGCAAATGTCTCTTCAGGCTGCATTCCTGATGTCAGTTGGAAGGGATAAAAGGCAAAGTCAAATATGAAGATCAAAAATGGTACTGACTGTATTTTGCAAATTTACTTTCCCTGTCTAACATTGCATTCCTATGCACATCAGTCAGGGCTGGCCCAACCCTTCCTGATGCCTAAGGCAGCATGCCAAATACTGCCCCTGTTACTCAATGATACGCCAGCCTCTGATCCTCCCTCTCTCCAATTTTCTAGCTCAGCACCCTCCTCCCCTCCACACTTCCTCTCCCTTTTTAATACAGAATGCGTAAGAAGAAGGAGGAGCAGTGGAAACAAGCAGGCAGACGGAAATAGGTGTTCCATGCTAATCTGCTGCCGTAAGCAACCACTTCAGTTGGCCACATGGATGGGCCAATTTAAGACATCCATCAGAAGCAAGTGCCATTAAGCAAGGATTACAGCCTAATCCTATCTACCCCCGCAGGCAGCTGCACCATTAGAGCACATGTTACATCCCGTGGGAGGTGGCAATCCCAGGGTTTCCTCCAGGTAAGGACACATCTGTTCTCTTGCCTGGGGGATAAGCCTCTGTTGTCTGCTGCCCTGATGGGTCTACTTGGACCTGTGCCAGCCCTGATCTCCACCCCATATCCCTCCCCCACCCCTGCCCATCCCCTGCACTGACTTACCAGCACTAGGGCTTTTCCAGAGGCTGCTTACAGCAGTGGTCTGACTGCACAGAACGGTGGCCTGTGCTTTGCAACAACCATAAAGCACACTATGCCGCCAGAATATGCGTTCCTGCAATGCAGCGGGCCCATAGGATTGGGCCGTGCAGCATGTTCTGATATGCTTATGCAGTTCCATTGACCAGAAAGAATAAAGAACACTTGGACAGAAAAAAACTCCTTGCTTTTACCAGTATTAGAATGAAATATCAGCACCAGTGAAACAGTTACTGGATGTACATTTTTGCTATTGATTTGGCTCTTTCATAGCCAGGTAATTTTACTGCTAGCTTTATTATTCTCCTACTAAATCTGCCTTGTTCTCTTTTTGTGTCCATATTTCTCCTGAATTTGTGAGAGGGGAATTAGTAGAGATCCTGAACTATAAACCAGATATTAAAATGATCTTAAATTACATATTCAATTGCTTTCTGTTGAAGTTCTTTCTTCACTCAGTGCTTACATGCAATACTGATGAAAACATAGGCCAGCACTGACTGACTTCAATCAATATGCAACGGGGCTTGCTTACATGCTGACCCCCCGCCATATGGATTTAATATCACAGCTGATTTACACTTACTCCCAGAAGACATTCTGCTCTAAAGTTACTCTCTATTATTTTAAGATTTAGTATTCCAATGTCAGATTTTCTTTTACTCAAGAGATTTAATTTGGTTCTCTGTATAAATCTTCAAAATTTTTGCATAGACAGAGTTATGAGGAACTTTTGATTCATTTTGTTCAGTTTTAATTTTAGATTCACTGAAGTTAAGCTGAATTAATGTGCTGCTTGTACGAACTATTTGTGCTCACAGTAATCTAGATTTCCCTTCTTGAGATATCAATCCGTTCTGTGAAAAAGATTGGGGTGAAGAACAGCTTAATACCATTCGAAGGAGAGTGAATTATTTTGCAGTGCACTGCTGAAAAGTGCCATGCCTAGCTGCAAGCGAGTTACCACTCAGGGCACAATTTCTTGTAAGAGTGGGGTGCCTGGGAGAAAGGTTACACAAAGGCTCTTGGCAGCAGGTGTTGCCATTACCACCACTCCCACGCTTACACACCCAACCTTCACCATTCTACACAGCGGTCTGCTCTGGTACCTACTGCCAAGCGCAGCCCCTTTCCTCCTTGCCTGCACTTTGCCACCTGTCCAGCAGCAAGAGGAAAAGGGGCAATGCTTAAAGAACTCCACCTGATCACTGGGTTACCAAATTACCTAATCCTTCAAAGTGGTTCCTCTAGGGCCCCCATGATTCTCTGGTCACCGAGCAAACAAGATTATTGGAGGCATTTCACTTGTTAGTAAGTATGGGGAAAAACCTCAACCACTCAAAGGATGCTTCCAGTGTGTGAAATTTCACACATTTTCAGGCAGCGAACAATAACAAATCTAGCTATCTGTTTACTACAAAGAGTCCTACCATACAGGACTGTTGTTGTTCAAATAGAATATTCCACTGCACACCTGCTGAAGAACAAACAGTGAATTCACTGTTTAAGCCAATGGCAGTCCTGGTCAGTTGCCCCCCCCCCCAATGCCCTGGAAGTAATTGTGATGATGTCATTGTGTCACAGTAATCATGTCCGCTTTTAGTGGCACGTGGCGGCTCTGATAAACAGAGGAATCTTGCTCTGCTGCAAGGCACCAAGCACTACTGTTTTAAACTGAGTTTTGAGGACAGGAAGTTGTCCTTATTTGTTTCTTTTGTTTTGCTTTTTCACAAATGCCATACACATAGATGGTGCTATATAAATAATAATCTTTTTTATTATTATGTAGTTTCACGTAGCACCATCTATGGTGGGCAGTCACAGAGGCCTACTCAAGGTAAGGAAATGTTTGTTCCCTTACCCCAGAGCAGGAAAGTTTGTTAGGATTGCGCCCCCAATCCTATAACAGTTTACTAGAAGTTAGTCCCTCTGAATTTACTGTCCAATCCATTGCAATTCCTTGTGCGGTGATGCAGCGAAAGCAGCACGGGGTATGCCGCATCCCACTGGCTGCATCTCCTCAAGGTAATGGGACATTTTGTCTCTTTGGCCAGCATAAGCCCTGGCAGCTACTATGGGTCAACTCAAACCTATGCCAGTGATATTGCTGGTGCAAGTCCAAGTTGATCTATGTCAGCGGATGAGGCCTGGGCCCGGAATATGATACAGTATGTGCTGGCTTCACCAACCCTGCCCCCATCCGGGGCCAGTCCACCCGCCCCATCTCCATCACTACCCTCCCCCATGCCCTTCCACCCTTCTCCACTTTCCCCACCCTTATGCCACTCTTACCTGTCTTAAATGACATCCGACAATGTGAAATGACCGCCCTTATGCCAGTCTTAAATGACATCTGACTTTGCCCCACTGCTGCCACACCCATGGAGGTCCCACTTCTTCAAGAGGAGGGGCAATGATGATAGTGGCAAATGTAGTCCACTTTCTACTCCACAAGTGAGGAGGAGAAGATGATGACAGCAACTGAGGTTTGTTTAGCCTACCACAATCTTCTTGTGGTGCCTCCTCTTCCTCAACAAGTGAGGAAGAAGGAAGAGGAGCAGGAGAGGACAATGACTATACATTGTGGCAGCCCTCTTCCCAATTAAGGATTTCCACTGCCTCCTCCCTCCCTCCCAAGTTGCCCAGCTTACCTGCTTCCTCCTCTCTCTCCTGCTGGTTCAATATAGAGCAGCAGAGTGGGGCAGAATAAAGGGAGCTGGGAGATGTGAAAGTGAAGCAGTGCTTTCCCCAGCTTCCTGGTTCTGCCCCACTCTACTGCTCTATTTTTAACCATACAGGAGAAGAGAGAGGAGAAAAAGGTAAGAGGGGGTTGGGTGAAGCATCTGCAGAGGTAACTAATAGGTGCAGGGTGCTGTCTGCTCTCATTTGCTGCCTGAGGCACCAGTCTCATCTTGCTTCACTGCTGGGCTGGCCCTGAGCTTCAATAATAACATTTTTGTCAATTTTTTTTTTTGGATTGCAAGTTCTCATCCAAAAGCTTTGGCTTGGTAGTACTCAGTAGGATGTGAAGATCCCTGAACGAACTGTTCATGGATGCTTCCTATTCCTAGTGGCCTATTCATAAACTCTTCTGGGCTTGTGAATTGACCACATTATGCAACTCATCATATAGGTGGCTGCAGATATGTGCTGCTGGGTTTGGGCAGAGGAAAGCACTAATTTTGAATCATCATGTTTCTCTACCTCTGATTATTCCTCACATATGGGAGTGTGAATTCCAAAACCACAAAGGCAAGGGTAACATAGGTACTGGTTGCTAAGGTGAGGTAGAAGTTTCTCCAAGGTATGTTGCCTATGGTCAACATTATAATTTACTTGCTTATATTGCTCTACCAAAGAAATCTTGCTTTTCAGTAGCACATAGTAACCCCATAAGTTCACTATAAGGCAGATAATTGTGCAAATACCACCTTTACATATATTTCACTAAATTGTACTGTATTTATGAATACCAGCAAGCCACAAGCGAAATGCATTGGCAAAGAACACAGGTGTAATGATGGTAAACACAGGGTGTCTTTCAAAGCAGAAGCCTCGTAATATCCAGCATGGAAATGTATATGGGTCCACTACTGAAGAAGCACAGAATAAGTGCCAGAGAACACAATCTGTTCCTTCACATCATTCTAGTTTCCCAAACTTAAACCTCAGATATTATTATATAACCAAATATTTGTCAAGCAGATATTTGTATGCCAGGCAAAAAACAGTCCTTGAACATGGTGTTATCTTTGATTTCATTGTACTGCAGACATGCACTGAAATTTCTAGACAGCATTATAAAAATAAATCAAGGTCAGCTGCATAACCCTACAGGCTTCAATTTGCTCACATTTTTAATGAAGCAGCATTGTGGTTTGCTAGCCCAACGTAGAGTTTATCAAATGTGACACCTGCCACCTTGTTTCTATCAAAGTTAGCATGAAAGTTTACTGCAGTTTCCACTTCAAACTTTCTGGCCCTTATCCACAGACTTTGCATACAGCAGCAGGCTACTGCACATAACCATTTGAACAGATCATATTTAGGTGGCAGTGAATTGCTGACAGAGGGTGGAAAAGAAAAAAAAAAAACCCTCTAGATTCAGTTTCCCTACCCCCACAAGTGAGTTTTCAAATTTATGAACACACTTTTGAACACATTTTGCCGCAGATCTGGCTTTTTCAACATGCCTTTCCTGGGTTTTCCTGATTTTTGTATTCCCTTTTATTATTTTGATGTTTTGTTAGGTTCTGTTTTTGCTGCATTGTGGACGTTGTTATATTAGCTGTTTTGCATTAACTGCAAAAATTAGCAGCGTTAGCTGTTTTTATTGATTTCTCTAAGCGGTCTTAAGGCTCCTAGTGCAGCCATTCTCAACCTTTTGGTGGTGGTGGGGCTACGACCCCTTAGCTCTTCTCAGGTTCCAGGCCTCCCTTCCCACAGTCAAACAAGAATACAACATGAACATAAAATCCAGCTTCACACAGTTTTTAATCTGTGAAGGCCCTCTTCAAATGTGCCAGGGCTTCCCAGGGGGCCATATGGCTCCTGTTATAATAGCTGCCATAGTGGGAGAAAGATAGGATGCATTAAAAAAAAACTTGAATCCATTTAACACAGGAAGCTGCTTTACACTGATTGCAACATCTAACTCAGTATGACTCTACAGTGACTGACAACAGATCTCTGGAGAATCATTTTTTCCTAATTCTACTTGATGTGAGAATTAACTGGGGACTACTACTGTACTAAAGCCCCTCCCACTTTTCTAACATAAATTTTAACACATAGAGAGACTATGCCCAAAACAAAAGACAGAAGTACAATGTGGAGTGTGGCCAAAGCCCACAAGTCTTCTCAAATTGAATAATGTTGGGCTGCAGTATTTTGAGCACTTCTTATGGTAAGCAGAAAACAGAGGGCAGACACCAATGCATCACCAAAATGTAAGATGAAACAGAAACATTTTGAACCCTCACTGAAAAAAACCCATGAGGGAGGTTGGTTTTTCTTAATTCCCCTGGGAATTCTATAACTGTGGTGCCATAACCACTAGATCTATTACAAAATACAAGGCATTGTTTACTGCTTATTGTCAATTTAAAAGAGTTGTCTTTCTTTCCCCCCAGTATTTTTCTATTATATCCATGAAGATTTATTTAAAGTTTTTAAATAGGTGTAACAAGGAGGAAAGTGTTCAATTTTTATTTCTATTTCATAGTTATTAAAAATTGTATAGTAGATCCATCAAAATTAGATCTTTCAAAATAATAAGAGCCAGCAGGAACATTCTGATTAAACTGTCTATTCCAATAAGCAATAAGAAGATCCAAGGTTATTGATTCCCTCTGGAGCCTTCCTAACCTTGCCAAGGTTCAGTGGGAAGTCAATGGGACATAAGCATTTTAACTGTGCACTGAATTGGAGCCTTTCCTGCCAACCTAGTTAGCAGCCAATGTAGGCGTGTCGAACTTATTTCAAACAGTGAGCCGAAGACCATTTATGATGCCTACTGAGGGCCAGAAGTGATGTAATTAATCAGGAAGTGATGCCATCAAGCAGGTCATAACCAGAAATAAGCACTTTTTTAAGGAACTCAGCTGCAAATAGAAGAGAAAATAAACAAAACCTTAATCATATTTTCAAGATCTGGGATAACCCAACTATCTTGCACGCAACCCTTTCTGCAGTGACGCCTCAGCAGCTTAGAGCAACTAATGGTGGTGCTGGGACAGCTGAAGGGCATGTCTACTCAAAAGTAAGTACCACTGTGTTCAATGGGGCTTACTCCCAGGAAAGTGTGTATAGGATTGCAGCCTGAGATGTATAAAGATATATAGGAAATGGATAGCGTGACTAGAGCAGAGGAACTTGGGCACTGTGACAGGGGCAGAGCAAATGCAGTAATGTGATCAAGAGGATCATGCTGCTACTGGGGTGGGTGGAATTGAAGAGTTTTTAAGTACCCCATGCAGCACCAGCGCCCTGAAAGGTCCAGAGAGCCTACAGAACCCTCTGCAGGGCTCCCTGAGCCTCCAAATAGCTAAAAAAAAAAAAAAAGGAAAACAAACTAAAAACAGCCACTTTCGGTTTTGTGATGAAAACTATGGCTTTTTAAAAACTTTTTTTAAAATGAATTTGGAAGTGTGGGGACCCCTGCAGAAGGATTTACAGACTCCTTGGACACCCCGCCCCTCCGTAGATCAGTGCTACATGGGGCAAGTCCTAAACAAAAACACCCTTCACCCCTGGCAGCAGCATGATCCTCCCAATCACGTTGCTGCCTCTTCCCCCCGCCCCACAAGCACTTACCCAGCATGTAATTAGTCTGTGGAACTCCTTGCCATAGGATATACAGATGGGGTCTGGCCTGACTGCCTTTAAAAGGGGATTTGAAAATTTTTTAGAAGAAAAGTCCATCACAGGTTACCAGCTGTGATCAGTATGCGAAACCTTCTGGTTTTAGAAGTGGGCTACCTCAAAAATGCCAGGTGCAAGGGAGTGGCAACAGGATGCAGGTGACTCGTGGGTTACATGAAGCATCTGGTGGGCCACTGTGAGACACAGGAAGCTGGACTAGATGGGCCTTTGGCCTTAACCAGAAGGGCTCTTTTTATGTTCTTACGTTACAGAAACAAACATTTAAGAGTAAATAAATGAATCTCCTCAGCTTTGAGGCTTATATATTAATATCCACCTATCTTCCCAATTTTTGCTGTTCTGAGGTGTTTTACAAAAATGATGCTCTGTGTAAGAAAACGTTCCATCTCATTAAAAAAAACCTTCATGGAAGAAAGTTTACGATTTTTCCAGTGCTGGCTATTGAGAGACTGTTTCTGCAATATTATGAAGCTGACCCATCTGTCAACAAGCATACAGCTTTCACCTTTAACATTAAGGTATGTACCCCTGGTGTTAGCCTGACCTCCACTAGCTCAGGAAGTCAAATGTGCTGCTTCCAGAATGTGTAGCAATGTCTAGCAATGTACTGTGTTGATGCCATACTACTAAGGTTGCTGCAGTAGGTTTTTTTTTTTAATAACAGTTTTCAAAAAAGTAAATGATGTCAGCAGCACTGAAAGAAGTTTTACGCTGGAAATATAGCTAAGTTCAGCTGCTTATATTCTGTCTTGTTCCTTACGTCTCATCAGGAGTGGTGGTCTACAATCGTAAAAATGAAATATCTTTTGAGACATCAGATTATGTTTCATAATTGGTTGATGCTTTGCTCATTGGTGTGTTTGTTATTAAGCTGGTGATGAACTGGCATTCTGTTTGCCTTTCTTCCCCAAGGCTAAGGCTGTTCTTGCATAAGGAACAGAAAAGAGTTTTCAAAAGTTGCATGTGTGTAAGAGAGATCTACACTTCAATGTTACAGCTCTCTTTGGATTTTGTATGCAACATTCAGCTTTTCCCAAGAAGAAATTATTGTGAGGCTGTTACTGCTTGACGATAATAACCATCTGCATGAGAGTGTGGGGCCAACAGTGGCATACCTAGGACGGTTGGGCGGCAAACGCCTGGAGAGTCAGGTGGGAGGGGCAGCAAAATCACCCCCACTCTTGGTTGCACCCCCCCATCCCTACTGCGGCCATCGGAAGGTCTTCTGAGTACCAGGAAAGCCACATGTGGCCTCACTGGCCCTCAGAAGCCCTTTTGGAGACCAAAAATAATAACTTCCAGTTTGGGGCCGAAAACTGTAAGTACCGCTTTTCAGCCTCCAGAAGGCCTCAGAAGACACTAGTGGCCAAGATTATTAAATTTTTTATTAAAATTGACTCAAAATGGAGCAATGAAAGAAATCTTACTGAGTTATCTGTGTGCTACCAAAAGTTACAGCCAAATAAACAGAAAAAAAACCCAACTGACTTATGTAACAAAATATGGATTTCCTTCACTCAAAACGGACCAGTGAGATGGAGGGCGCAATCCTAGTCCTAGCTATGCCACTGGCTCAGCCCCACCCCCACAGAGAAGACAGAGAAAAAACAATTGTTTTAGTACAGGTGCCTCTTTTAATTCCACTTACCTGTTTATGTCCCAGAGCAAGCTTGAGACAGGAGAACGAAGCTGCTGCTCCCTCAGCCCTGTGTGTTTTTGTACGCTGCGCTTTTTGTACAAATAAGAACTGTCTTGTTTATTTGTTGGCCTCAAGAGAGTTTCAATTATACACAATTTTCCCTTTACTCTCCAACCTTGGAATGAAACCTCCCTGTAAGACGTTTTTCAACTTGGATGAGTTCTCAAAGTGCAGAGCTATATTAAAACCAAGCAAAAAGCAATTACAATATCAAGAAAAAAAATGCAAACAATACTCTCCTCACCTCCATATGCCCTCTTCCAATTTATTCTCCACTTCCTTTTCAAACCAGAATGTGCAGGAGGAGGAACAGGAATTAGAATGGTGGCAGCTACATTTTGTTTTCAAAAGAGTCAGTCGGTCATAAGGCTGCTACTTTAAAACACATTTAGTGCAATACAACACTTGATTTGGCCCTTAGTCTCTTCCTTAATAGATCTTGGGGTTTTATTTAGGTAGCTTTTCTTTTGCAGGTTTGCACAAATGCCTACCTGAGGAAAAAGTGGTTTCTCTTTCTTCTTGACCCAGAGGGAAAGAAAAAGCAAACCTTCAGCTTCTTTCTGTAATTGGCTTTTATTAGGCTCCAGTGAATCCAGCTGTCACTAATTACAAAAGTTGCAAGTTCTGCAATAATCAGTCAACAAGAAATGAGGCAGGCTGGGTATTGCACTGGATGTGTGTTTTACACTTTTGTTTGGATTAGATTGCCTAAAGAGCCAGGGTGCAACATTCTGGCACAAACCTACTGTGTCAAAACAACAGAAGTTGGAGAAAGGCTATCTCCTCATCAGTTTAGTTTACTAATAATCTTGATGTCTTTTAGATAAATATTTTTCTAAACATTATTTCTTGAGATTTTTGAGAATGAAGTAACTCCAGTTTTTAAAAAGATCTTCATGGTGCCCTTAATGGTACAGAACCCTACCATCTGTGAAAGTTCTGATTATCATCCAATTAAAAGCAAAATTTTCCAAATATTCAACATTTGGAAAATCCAAACATTTCAGAGTCATAATTGTTAACAGAGCTCTGGAAAAAACAAACTCACAGCAGAACCAAGTTACACAAAGCATTTATATGTTGCAAAACAAGAGAAGGAACTGGTCATGGCTGAATAGGCAGGGAGACATATAATAAGACAACAATACAGGTAGAGCAACTAATGAGAAGTGTTAATGCAGGAGAGAGCAATCCATAAGCTTTAAAATAAGGAACTGAATAGGTAACTGCTCCCTCTTCTGGTGGGGATGAATACTACATTCACGGTTATTGTACTGTCTACTCATACCCTAAGTCAGTGATTCTGAAATGTTTAAGCACCAGGACCCACTTTTTAGAATGGCACTTATGGCAGAACCCACTGGAAGTGATGTCATTAACCTGAAAGTGCTGTCAAGCAGGAAGTGCTGTCATTGTGATGTAATAAAATGACACTCCTGAAATGCAGACTGGCATTCATGGACTGCGGCAATTGCACAATCATGAAGCATCCTTGACAGAAAGCAAGACTGGGACAAAATAGTATGTAAAAGCACTAAACTAAAAACAAAGTTAAAGAAACCCTCACTAGAAAATTCAAACTGAAAGCACTCACAAAAGGAACAGAGCAAGAGTGAGGTCTTCAGCTTCTATGATGGCTGCTCCCAATTACCACGACCCACCTGACATCAGGTCGTGGCCCACCAAGTGGATCCTGACCCATAGTTTGGGAACCACTGCCGTAAGTCAGATTTGAATTGATAGACATATTAGTCTATCAATTAGTGTCTATCAGTGTCTAATCAGAAGTCCCAAATACCTCAATAAGATATATTCCTAGGAAAGAGTGAATAGGGCAGCATTAATACTATAAATTATTGAAAAGCAGCCATTTTCCTGGGACTTTCCTTTTTTGGAAAATCAAATTTGGTCCTCAGATTTGCTTTTACTGTAGTTGAACCACATTAATTTTGGTAAAAATCTAGATAAACACACACATGTATGTGCGCATGTGCGTGCATGCATGTGTGCGTGCACGCACGCACCCCCCCCCCCCAAGCTCAACTCATATTTGGGTGAGATTTATCCTCCAGTTTTAAGAACATCCATATCTTCTCTTTTCAAGTTCATGGTAGGTTGAGATGCTCTAGTATGCAAGAATGAAATCTGATGAAAATCAATTAAAGAACGACAGTCTTCATAAATTTAAGGACAATTTCCAGAACAATTTGCCAAGCTCAAAATTAAGAACAGGTAAATGCTAGCATGATGTTTATTTCAGTATGAGTTTTTTTTAAATAAAAAAAACCTGTGGTGACTTCAATAGTCTTCAGATGACCAAGATAAAATTAAGTTCCTCATATAAAATAAATGATGGCATCTTGCATTTAGGGTTATGACATTCTGATACATTACCATGGGAAAAGTTTTGGTTATTCCGTTTTCTTCTTTCATATTGGTATTTGGAATTGTGGGTTTTTGAGAAACAGCCTTCCTGCTATGCTTGCTTACACAACAATCTGCTCTTCAGAATGAAACCATGTTCCTTTTCAGATTTGAGCAAAATGTGGCAAGGTGTAGAGTGAATATGTCAGGTTGTGAAGTTGTAATGCATATCCTGAAAGTCAAGACCAATAAAGGCCGGCTGTCTTTCTAACACACTCTTGTGCTGTAGGGGTGTCAAAAGCTACTGGGATATCTAATAAAAGAAGACAGGATGTTTCCTAGGCAATGAGACAAGGCTAATTAAATTGTCAGATAACACAAGTTTGTATTGTGTGAAGCAGATCATTGTGTAAGAGCATGCCTGTATTATATACCCATGGCCTTAGTCCTATTAGACAAAGAATCCTTAATGTTGGTACATTATTTTGAATTGCTCCCAAACTAAGCTGATGAATCAACAACTATATTGCATGTTAAATACTGGCTTCATAACCCAGTTCTACACTAGATAAGGGACTATCCCTTAATGGAAGACAAATACACCTATAAAGTTTAATGGATGCAAAAAGTGGAATTGTTAATAACTTGTACAAAACATTTTTGCAATTGCTTAAAAAAAAACCCTCAAACACCTTTTAAGTTGCAGTGCAAAAATTAGACCTGGCAATGAGGGTATGTAAAGGAATATTATACGTATGACTGGATTCCAAGTACAGTACTGTATCTTATATATGTTTTCTGGCAACAACACATGTTAGCTAACTGGGCAAGAGGCACTTTTCCAAGTGGTGTCCTCTTATATTTAGCAGGGGGAGAGCAATTGTCCCTCTTCACCCCAGCACAGTGTCTTTCTCGTGGCTGTTGCTGGTGGTGTCCTCCATTCTTTTAGATTGTGAGCCCTTTTGGGACAGGGAGCCATTTAACTTTAATGTTATTATTTGCCTGTAAACCGCTTTGTGAACTTCATGTTGAAAAGCGGTATATAAATACTAGTGATTGATTGATTAGATTGCATGTCCTACTCAGTTGCCATGAGTTACAGTGTAGCCAATGATGGAGTAGATTATACTTGTGGGGTCATTGGGGTGCCATGAGCTACTGGCATATGTCCACTATTCCTTTCACCCCAATTAAATCAACTAGATTTACCAGTAGTTGATGCTTGGATGAATGACCAGCTGGAAATTCTATGTACATCATTTTGAGTTCCATGATGGAAAAAAGGCAGAATATAATTGTAAAAGGTTGATAGATGGGCGGGCCTGTTTGCTCATGGTTAGGAGAAAGCACTCTGCACATGCATGTGACAATTTATTCTCATCATTACTAGACTTACCATAATTTTTAGAGTTGATTTTAGAGTTGAAACTGGGACTCATTGGAGTATCACCAGGCATGGCGCGTGCATACACACGTGTGTGTGTGTGTGTGTGTGTGTGTGTGTGTGTGTGTGTCTGTCCGTCCGTCCGTCCGTCCGTCGGGGGGGAACCTGCACCCCGTCAGGCAATTTGGAGCTAGTTTGTTGGGAATGTGTTAACCCCCAGACCCCCCACTCTCTCACACACATACTCCTCACACAAGAAAAACATGCTACCACCCCTGAAACTCACCCAAAGTCTGAAAACCTGCAATGTAAGGTATTTGAGAAGAGCAAGCCTACCCTTCCCATCAGCTAGGGCAGGGGTCAGGGAACATTTTTACCTTTTACCCCAAAATATATTTAGATACGCTGACGTTACCCCCTTGACGTTACCGCCCCCCCCAGAACAAAAGAAAAAAAATTACATATTGAAACCCATTGCTTTTTATTTGATTAATTAATGAGCTTAATTAATGCTATGTAAATATGAAGTTGTAAATAGTTTGGGTACACCTGCAGACCTTGAGAGAATAGAATTCAACCCTTCTGGGTTACAACTAGCTTACCTTTTTGACAACAGGTTTAGGTGCTTGGACTTAAGATTTCTCTCTATAATGAATTCAAATTGGGGCTGGCTGGCTGGCCTGGCCTGACCTGGCCAGGTGCGCGCTCTCTCTCTCTCTCTCTCTCTCTCTCTCTCTCTCACACACACACACACACACACGTGCACGCCTGCGGGCACATGCACACACACACCTCAGCCACTCACCAGAGCCTCCCCCATGCCTGCACGTCTCACGTCCCTGCCGGGCTCCTGGGTAGCAGCGACGGCGGCAACTCCTCGGCCTCCCCACCCAGAGATGGGTTGGGCTCTTCCCTGGCGTCGAGCACCACCAACTCCACGGCTGTCTGAGTGCCAGCCGGGAGCGGGTCTGTGCCGGCCTCGCTGCCCGGAATAGGCTTGGCCTCGCCGGCTCCCCCATCACCCGGCACCACCACAGTTGCAGCCACGGCCGCCATTTTCTCTGCTGTTGCTTCCTTCTCCCTCTACCAGCAGCGGGATCGATAACCACGGCCTTCTTCGCCGCCTGGGAAGGGAGGGGAACGCTGCCTATTGGGGGCCAAGTACCTTGCCGCTTCTAATCTCCTATTGGAAGCAAGGGAAATCCATCAAGTGTGAGAGGAACTTCCCATTGGTCAGAAGAGAGAACGCTGGTCATGAAGGAAGGATGAGGGAAAGGGGGGGCAGGGCATACTCCTATCTGTCCATTACCCCCAGGAATTTCATTTTTACCCCATTTGGGGTAATTTACCCCTGTTCCCTGACCACTGAGCTAGGGAGAATAAGAGAAATTCATTTAGTGGAACCTGGCAGGCTGCAGAGAAAAGGAGAGATGGCCCACCAAAGCTGTAGTCCTATCCACAGTAAATTCCATTGACCATAATGGGACTTAATTTGAGTAGACATGTATCAAATTGGGCCTCAGGTGAATTTATTTAGCAGGCAGTCTACAGAGGGAGGGGGGGAGAGAAGGGGAAGGCAACCCACCAAGTGAATAAGAGGGGCATAAGAAGGGGTTGTGACTTGGGGTATGTGGCACATTTGGGAAGGGGGTCATTTCTCCCAGGGTTTGCTGGAAGTTTCTCACAGCAGAAATGATAGAAATGTCAGAAATTATATAAAATTATGCAGTTACAAATTATTTCCGCATATGTTAAACTATTTGAATAAAAAAGAGAAACATAGTTCTAATGTAAATAACTTTTAATGTTTCTTAAACTCACAGACAATTACAAATAAAAAAACAAGATTCTGAAGGAGTCCCTCAACTTCACACAGTCAGCCACACTTTGCCCCCCCCCTCCCCCGAAGCTGAGGAAGTGCCTGCAGGGAGAGGGAAGCTGCTAAATCAGAGAAGTCCCAAAGAGAGCCCTGGTCCCCAGGGAGATAAACAAAACTCCAGCAGAACTTCAGCCTGTAAAAGTCAGGCAGGCCCAGAAGCAAGTTAGGTGAAGCCCTGACCCACCTTACAAAGGGCCTCAATCAGTCAGTGAAGAGAGGGCAGGGGGCTGCCTCCCCTTAGTTCCTTCTCTTGTGGGGTTTGTCAGAAGTATACTAATAGCCCAAGCCCCACTGACCCTCATCACAGGCCACTGGGGGTTTTAAAGGCTGTGGCTCTGCCCCTCGCCTGGAGCTACTGTATCAGCTGTGGATTGTTCCCCACTCTCCCGGCCTGCCTGCCTCCCGAGTAGTCCCTCTCCCTGCTGGGGCTGCTGTCCTGCCACTCGGGTGCCGCTCTTTGCCTGCTGGAGTGAGAGCCTCTCCTCTGAGGCCCTGAAGCTTGCCTTGGGCCACCTGGCCCTGGCATGGGGTGCAGCTGGGAAAGTTGAACATACCCATCACTGCCCGTAGTGTGCGATGGACGTTTCCTCCATGAATATGTCCAATCCCTCCGTAAAGGCACCTAGGCTTCCCTGCTCTACTTGTACATATTCTTACCCTTCTGCAGTCCCCTGGCTCCTGGATGCAGAGAGAGCGAGAGAGCACAAAGTGCTGAGCACACCGGGGATGGCAGCTGCTGTTGCTGTTGCTTTAACTTTTGGATCTGAAAAAGATCAGCCCAGCTGACATCGGCTGCCCCCCCCCCCACCAGCATCCATTCCTGATTCCATTCCTGAGATTAATGAAGGCCTTCCCTTTCCATTCACACACATTCCACATGTTGGAGCTGAAAGAAGCCCAGCTGAACAGCCTCCACAGTTGCATGCTTACTTACTCCTGGTTGACTCCTGACTTCCAAAAGCAAAGAAGCACACACTGTAATGCTCCTTTCAGCAGTCTTTGGCTGGCCGCTTCCTGTGGTCTCCTTGCTTCCCCAAAGCAAAGCAGCATTGCTTTGGTGTCCCTCCCACCTCTGCTTGGCAGTCCTCAGTAAGTCTTCCTGATGAGCAATAAAAATGCACTTCTACTTTAAATGGCAGGCCAAACCGGGATAGACCTTCAAACCGGGCGGGACACTGGGACAACTTCCTAAACCGGGATAATCCAGGTCAAAATGGGATGTCTGGTAAGCCTAATTATCTATCTATATAAAAATGAACGTGGGTGTGTGTGTGGGTATGTGGGTGGGTTTGTGTGTGGGTGTGTGTGTATGTTCTGAATAGGCTCCTCAGTGCCTTCACCGATCGGCACGAAACTCGGCACGCACGTACCTTGCGGTCTGGCGACAAACACTGCGGTGGTCAGACCCCCCTAGAGCCCCTGGGGGTGGGGGTACGGGGGGGTCCCCACGTGAAAACGGTCGAAAACGGCCAAACTTGGAGTCAAATCCACAGTTTTCAGGGTCGCCGAGATGAGTGGCGACCCTCCCGATGCCGTTGGAGTCCGGGTTCAGCCCCCCCAACGTGGGGGGCAAGAAGGGGTGTGAAACACAGCGTCCGCCATGCCCTGCTGGAATGCCTGGACCGATTGGCACCAAACTCGGCATGCGGAACCCTAGCAGCGTGGCCACAAATACTGCGGGGTTCGGGGCCCCCTAGCGCCCCCAGGGGGGGGGGTGCATGGGGGTCCCGCATGAAAATGGTCGAAAATGGCCAAAATTGGTGTCAAATCCATAGTTTCTGGGGTCGCCGGGACGAGTGGCGACGCTCCCAATGCCGTTGGAGTCTGGGTTCAGCCCCCCCCCTTGGTGTGGGGTGTGAGAAGGGGGGCGAGACAAAACGTCCACCATGCCCTGCTGGAACGCCTGGACCGATCAACACGAAACTTGGCACGCATACACCTTGTGGCCTGAAGACAAACACTGCGGTGGTCAGACCCCCCTAGCGCCCCCGGGGGAGGGGGTACGTGGGGGTCCCCGCATGAAAATGGTCGAAAATGGCCAAAATCGGCGTCGAGTCCATAGTTTCCGGGGTCGCCGGGATGAGTGGCGACGCTCCCCACGCTGTGCGAGTTCAGGTTCACCCCCCCTCGGCGTGGGGGGGGGCAGGAAGGGGTGCGAGACACAACATCCGCCGTGCCCTGCTGGAACGCCTGGACCGAGCGACACGAAACTTGGCACTCATACACCTTGTGGCCTGACGACAAACACTGTGGGGGGTCAGACCCCCTAGTACCCCCGGGGGGGACGCGGGGGCCCCCAAGTGAAAATGGTCAAAAACGGCCAAACTCGGCGTCGTACCCATAGTTTCCGGGGTTGCTGGAGTGAACGGCGATGCTCCTGACACCGTCGAAGTCCGGGTTCGCCCCCCCTAGGCGTGGGGTGTGAGACGGGGTGCAAAACACAATATCTGCCTTGCCCTGCTGCAACACCTGGAGCGATGTGCACCAAACTCGGCATGCACGTGCCTTCCAGCCTGGCAACAGACACTCTGGGGGTCTGGCCCCCCTACCGCCCCGAGGGGGCCCCAGGGCCCCTGCGTGAAAATGGTCAAAAATGGACGAGATCGTCCTCGGTTCTGTACTTTCTGGGCTCACCGAGGCCAACAGCGACGCTGTGGGAGTTCGGGTCCGCACCCCCCAATGTGGGGGATGGGAAGGGGCGCGATACAAGATGTCCACCATGCCCCACTGTGACGCCTGGAGCAATTGCTGCCAGACTCGGCATGCATATCCCTTGCGGCCTGGCGACAAACACTGTGGGGGTCAGGCCCCCCGTGCCCCCGGGGGTGGGGGTGCGCAGGGGCCCCCAGGTGAAAATGGTCAAAAACGCCCGAAATTGGGAGATGGGTCAGGGATGGGTCAGGGAGGGCAGATATAAACACCCGGGCGAAGCCGGGTACATAAAAGCTAGTTACTATATATTTTTCTAGAACTGAGCCCCAGTTCTGAAAATGGGCATTGGGGTTGTTAGACCCCAAATCTGTCTATGTGACAATCATTTGTGGGGTTAAATCTGCATTTGTACTGGTTCTCTGCTAGTTCTTTGTTTATACATGAAGGCTATATGTCAGTTGTGCTAATGAAACAAATGACATGTTCTATCTCTTATTCACTGTGTGTATCTCTATATAAATACAGATATACTCTAATTGACATTTGAGTAATGCCAAGCTCCAGCCCCCTAAATCACCACTAATCTATTTTATACTTTTGGGCAAAGATAACAGAGGCCTTCTGCCAAGGTTTGGAGCTTCTTTCAGGACAAGCATCTGGCTTTTTGGCTCGTTCCTCAGAATTACGTTGTCTGACTTGCAGGGACCTCTGCCTGCATCTCTAGTGGATGGAACAATCTAACATTAAACAGAAACATTATTGATCTTTGCTCAAGCCCAGTGGCCTTGCCGTCACAGGTGTTCTGGCTGCCAGTGTAAACACAGAGGCAAGGCAGTGCTTCATAGACGCTTTGATCCTTTCTTTCTGTTCTTTGATGTAAACAGCAGGCTGTCTTTGCCATACAACTTATTCTCACATGGGGCTTTGACAGTTTCAGAAAGTAGCCTATGTATTATAGCTAGAGTTTTGCCAGCTGGGATGTTATTCACTGTAAACACTGTAAACATTCACTAGATGTCTATGGCTAATAAAACACATATATACCGCCTATATGACAATGATTTCAACTGATAAGCATGCTTTAAAATTGATTAAAACATTAATTTGGAATAAAAACACATGACATTGCTTTCACAGATTTTTATTTTTGGATAACACATCCCCAGGAAAAAAACAACATAAATCCATTTTAGGCAGCCTCTAATGATGGCTCTTAAAGATTGATTCACATACTCATTTCTGTCTGTTTTTATTGTATGATGGCATTTCTTGTCACCATATCTGGAAAACCAATATTGTGAAATGATTGTCTGAATGCTGTACAAGAAGCCTAGTTCCCAATTTGGTGGCTTATGCATTGGCACTGATCCCAGTAGGCTTTAAAAGATCTAAAAGAGATATACAATTGTCCCATGTGCACAGAAGTGCACAGAAGCTTACATGCTTTTCAGATGTTCATGCATTAACTGGAATGAATGAAAAGGGGAGGTGGAAAGGCACTTCCTGATCCCTCTGCTAGTCTCACCTCTGAGCTATTCAGTAGAAAATCTGAAAGAGGTTTTGGCAAATACTGTACTGCAGCGGTTCTCAAAAAACATTTTAGCAGCAGGACAACTTTTTAGAATGACAATCTGTCAGGACTAACCTGAAGTGATTTCATTAACCTGGAAATGATGTCATGGCTGTAAGAGACAGAATCAAGCAGGAAAATTTTTAACATCTCCATACAACAAAATCATATCAAATTAGAAGTTTATAATAACTATAAGTTTAAACATTTATTAAAAATAAAGAAGAATCTTCCCAAGCAGTTGCTGATCTGTTTAAAAAAATTGCCGAACATCCTAAAGGCTGCAGTCCTATCCACACTGACCCATTGACTATATGTGTTAAAAAGCATATACATAGGAGCCTGTTAAAAATACAGATCTGTAACATTTCCCCAAATGCAGTCACATACCATGGAAGCCTTAAGTCTAATATATTAAAAATACACTTGGAAATGAATGGGGACCCACCTAGTGGTTTGACAACCCACAGTGATGATTCTAATTGTTTGCTTAGGGGGGTTAAGTGCCCCTAGGCAGCACGCTGGTGGAAGGGAAGGAGTGGTGCAGAGGTGCATGGTGCTACTATTACTAGCAGCAAGCAGCATTTCCCCACCAGCCCACCCCTGAACCCAGATCACTGCAAAATAGAGCATTCACAGGCACTAAGAGCATGGCAGGGATGGCACGGAAAGGAGCTGGCATAGGGAGCGGTGGTCAATGCACCTGGCCTCAGGGTAGAGACTTGGCTGGGTCTCACTGCCAACCCACAAACATTGCTGTACTGTATATAGCTTAGTATATGTAGGCTCCTCCTTATGACCAGGACACTGTGGTGAGGGTTCTTAATCATGTATGGAAGACACTACATGCATATAACTGAACACTCATGAAGATCTCTTTCAGCCTTTCTGCTGAACCTGCAGAAACTGGGGGTGGGAATGGGGCCAGGGCCAGTGGAAATTATCCTGCTCCTTCATTCAGGTATTGCATATGTGCCTCAAGAGAACAACTGGAAGTGCTATGAGTACAGTATGCACACAATTCTATATCAGCTTGTACGCACATAGAAGTAAACCAACAGTGTTCACATTTCTGGGTTTGGTATTGGCTAAGAAATCCAATTAAAGAGATGCATGACCTGTATATGGTTTATGGTTTTCATATTACTGTGTGTCTTACATGTTTCTTTTGAAGGGATGGCCACTTTCAGGGACTAATGAGGGTTACTGAGCTCTCCCTGACCCATTACTTACTTCCACGCAGTCCAGGTTCTTTTTCCCCAGCTGGGCTCACTTCTGCTATCAGAGGGAAAGGTGATGTTACAGGTCATATTGTGCAAAAGGAAGGTGCAACCGGGAGGAAGGCTCACTGCCCTACCTTGGGCCTCTTTTGCTCATTAAATTGGGTCCCCACCTGCTTTACATGTGATTGGGGCAGACCCTCATTTAAGGCCATGGATCTGCTATCAAATGCAGCTTGGGCTGGAGGATATTTCTGCTTCTGTTCTTAAGTTAACCGCATTAAAGACTAAAAAAAAAAAAAGCTTCAGTACACGTTTAGTTTGTTAAAAAAAGATTATTACTCTGCCTCCTTTTGTATTAATAGTTCAAGAATAAATTATTGTGAGCCTTCTGTCCTTTATTTTTAGTTTCCAATTTTTATTGTCACATATATAATTGCAAACAAAAGAAACGAAAGTCTAGGAGCTAAAGCAGGAATAGGATGAACAAATCCTATGTTTTCATACACAGGCAGAAGCATATTCAAGTTTAAAACAAAATCTACAATGCTATCTCAAGAAATGCTCTCTGTCGTTTTCAAAACTGCTCAGCAGGAAACCTTAATAAAGGTGAAAAAAGGAAAAAAGAAAGAAAGGAAAAGAACCATAATATAGACCTCTATAGCCTTGAGTACAAAACTTTATTAACAAAAAGTAGATATAGTAGTACAGTGAGTGATTTTCAGATTTGGGGGAAGGTAGGGAGATTTCAGTTTTAGTGCTCGATGTTAAGAAATGTCTTTGGATCCCACAGAAGTAGTTTATGAAATGGCAGCCCAATCCAAGCCCAAACAACAGGTGCAAGTCTGAGTTGCCTGCAGTGACCTGGATTGGGGCCGTACAGCCCGGGGATAGGGTTTGGATCCAGCATAATTGCCAGATCCTCCCCACTCCCTGGGATGCTCTGCCCACAGAACCGTCCCTCCCTCCCTCCCCCCCGACCAGAAAAGCCCCCACGCTGGCCAAACCTGGCCAGTACAGGGGCAGCTTACTGTCTGCCATCTTCGGCACACCTGGTCCAACACTGCTGCCTGCAATGACCCAGCGCACCTTCCACTGACGTGAACTTGCTTTACGACATGTTTGCAATAGCAAAGAGCTGACATACAGCTTGTGTCAGCCTAGGGCGCCTTTTGGATGGCGTCCTCAGATAACACATTCTTCTGCTCTTAATAATCAAGGAATTTACTCCAGCCCAGGGCCAGGACTGAAGTCACACAGTAGACACACCTTGCTGAAATGAAGACCCAAGACTTCATGGTCAGGAGACTACCTGGGAATATGATGGAGCCTTGAATTCCACGATGGAAGGTGAATTGCAGGATATAAATGTAATAAATAAATAAATAGCTATTTTTGAAATAAGGAATTACATTTGGTTAGTACTTTGATCTTGCCCTGAATTAAAATTAATGATTGATTTAATAAATGTCTATCCCTCTGTATCAAAGTGACTTACAAAAATAGAACAATCTAAGTACAAAATAGCAAACAATAAAATCTTAAACCCAGCGTATAAAGCATCCAGGGGTTGGGGGGAACCAAAGCAAGAAAGACCGTAGGAACAGAAAGGTCTTTCACTGTCTTAAAAACAGCAACTGAGGAGGCCATTCAGATCTTTCTGGGGAGCAGCTCTGCCATAAGAAAAATAGAAAAAGGCCTGTTCCTTTTGTCAAATGAAATGGCAGGCCAGAATGCAGGCCCTTGTGTGTGGATGTCAAATCACAGCCAGCCCATGCACGAAGTGCATGATGCAGCTCACGGAGTGGTGAGTGGTGCAGAGTTGCAAACACACTCAGGGTGCCCTTCACTCTAAGTTTGTCTCCATCCAGAGTGCCAGAGACAAAGCCAATCTGATCTGCTTGCTGAAAACAAGCAGTGCGAAGCGGATCTGAAAACTGCAGCTTAACCCCTTGCCCCCCCTCTCACCTTGCTCCCTTTTTATGTAGTTAAAATAAAATAAATTTTTGTTAAAATAGGCTGAGTGCACCAAAAGCACTCCCAGAATGCCCTGCATGGCAGTTTAAAAGGACTGCATGAGGAGAGAGAATGGTGAGAGGTAGGGGGCTGAATTTCTGCCTTCCATGTTTTCTTTGCTTCAGGCGATAGCAGCATTTACACCCTAATTCAATTACACCCTAATTCAAGCAGTGCTTGGGCTCAGGATAGGCAGGTTGATACAGGAACAGGTGGTCTTTATGGTAATTTGGCTGTGAGCAGAGCTTCAGAGCTTCAACGCTGATGCTGGTGTGCACCGGCACTTGATGCAAGGGGTGCTAGGATTGCGCTGTGAGAAGCAGAGAAGGCCCAGTGGTGAAAATTTGGGGCATAATCAGTAGCAGTGAGGAGAGTGTGCAGGATGTGTGCATCTTCTTTTCAATATGTCATATAACCAAATAAATACACTAGTAATAAATAATAGTTTTCATTGGGCTTAAAATAAAAGGAGGCATACAGGCTGGAGGCTGGAAAAAAGAAGTGGGGAGTCCTCCCTGCTTCCTTTTTCCTGGCTGGGGACAGAGGCCGCTCATCAGGTGAACCTGCTCCTTCCTTCTAATGGCCACCAGGGACCACCATTCTCACCAGGACACAATAGAACAGGGGCATCCAGCATAGAGGCCGGGGGAGCAGATATGATCCATAGAAGCTCTTTATCTGACCCATGTGATAATTGGGCTCTCCTAGCATTACCTAGTACAGCAATACAGGGAGGGAAGCATAGAAGTGGGCTGTTACTATTTTTTGTTATGCTACAACTCTCTATATTGTATATTTATTGCCATTTTCTGAAATGTACCTTCCTTATGGGGATAATTTGACATGGACTACAGGCCTGCAGAATTCATTGTTCTTAAATCCACTGATTTTAATCGGCCATTGATTTTTAATCATACTTTAAATTGATTCACAATTTACTATGTTGAATTGTGCATGCGAGATTTGGCCACAGAACAATTTTTGGGGGTCATATTTTCTTTTTTTAAGATTGGTTTCTGCCAAGAAAAATATGCAGGTTATCTAAAACTCTTTGGCATTTCAAGTTACTTTGGTATCTTTCTTTTTTTTAAAGCATCTGTTTCTATCCATCCATGTTCATGATATTGCTCTTAGAGAAATTAGCATACAAAAGGTATGCAAGGTAAGTAGTGGTGGTGGTGGAGAGGGTGTGGATCGAAGCAAAAAAAAGAACTTTGCATTGGAAGGCACTAAGAATTAAAAGCAAATATCAGCGCAGGTGGAATGGAGCTGACATGTTCTCAGAATAGCGGGCCCTTGGGGAAAAAGAAAATTGCAATTGATGGCTCCAGCATTTGCATATCATTGTTTGGGTACAAACTCTATTTAGTAGGAATTTTATGGATGCCAGTCACAGCATCAGGCCTTTCTTTGTTAGGTTTTTTTTTTTTTTAAGCAAGAGCAAGACCTGAAAAATGTTGATTTTGTTAATGCTGAAATGGTGGAATCTAAATTATCAAGAGGTCAGGTTTTATAAGGCTCAGAGGTGATAGAAGAAGAACTCCACCACATTAGTCTGAGCTGCTTTTCTACAGTGATTCTTCCACTGAACCTTAGAATTTGGCATGCTCTTTCCCATTTCCTCTGGAATAACTTGGAAATCATGTGATTAGGGAAGAGTATTTTTCCTTTCCATCTCTGCAGGTACATTGTAGAGCTGGTCCACAGAAGCAAAGCACTGCAGGATGTTTTTCTCTCTGTCCCTGCCTCCTTTGTTGTCTTGATGCGCTGGTCAACAGTGCAGGAGGAAAAAGGTTGTGATGGCTATTGGGAGTTGGAGTCTTCGTAAGGCCTACTGTTATGCATTGCATAGTAGTCCTTCCTAAGGACTTCCTATTCATTGACGTTCTTCTCCTTAGAGCTCTTCTCAGTCTCAGCCTCTTTCCCATCAAATTTCTGCCCATATGCAAAACCTGCATGGAAGGGGGACGGACGGACACAGCTGCTGGCCACACACCCTGCTCATTTGGTTTTCTTGAGAAAGGGTCATATCAATCAATCAATCAATCAATCAATCAATCAATCAATCAATCAATCA
>JAJKFI010000006.1:28780976-28811602 GCA_029204185.1 Lerista edwardsae
TCAATCAATCAATCAATCAATCAATCAATCAATCAATCAATCAATCACTAGTATTTATATACCGCTTTTCAACACAAAGTTCACAAAGCGGTTTACAGGCAAATAGTAACATTAAAGTTAAATGGCTCCCTGTCCCAAAAGGGCTCACAATCTAAAAGAATGGAGAACACCACCAGCAACAGCCACGAGAAAGACACTGTGCTGGGGTGAAGAGGGACAATTGCTCTCCCCCTGCTAAATATAAGAGGACACCACTTGAAAAAGTGCCTCTTGCCCAGCTAGCAGGGGTTACCTGGTCATATCCAGCTACCTGGTCATATCCAGGTAGTCCCTACAAGTGGGAGACCTCAAAGTAAAACAATTGCATTAGGAGAGCTTTATTATTACGATCTGTTGCAACCCTTGTTCTTGACATCTTGGTCTAAAAGGGAAAGCGTTCAATTTTGATATAATTCAGAATAGTTTAATAGCTGAGGGGCGGTATCACAGGGGTCACATGACCCCAGGCAGCACTCTTCCAGGGAGTGGCAATGCTGCCCTCTGCCACAGCCTTGCTCCCCCCCCCCGCTCACCATCCACCCCTCCAAATGCAACCAGAGCTGTGCTGCGGTTGTATCTGAAGCTGTGCTCCGATCATGTCTGGAGGGTGATCTGAGGCCCAGGGAAGTTGCATGTGACGTCCCTGGGCCTTGGGAGACCTTAGAAGGTCACTTCCTGTTTTTTAGGAAAACTGGAAGTGAAGTTTAAGGCCTTAGAAAGCTCTTGAAGGCATGGGGAAGCATTCCTGGTCCTCAGAAGGCCTTCCACTGAAAATTAGTGTTTAGTTCCTCTTCCCAATATATGCTGTTGGGAGTGGGAGAGGTGCTAGTTTTTTACAGCTTAAGGTTGTAGTTTTGCACACAGGTGGATGACATTGCATAGACTTTAAGCAATGCAATTTAATCAGTGGAATTTAAGCAGCATCAGCTTGTCCGCAGAATTACATCCAAAATATTCAAAATATTGCTAAAGAACTAGGCTAAAAAAAAAGGAAAATGAGTCAGGGTATATAACCACTAGTCTTTTCAGAGGTGTAACTAGGGTGGAACCTGAGGGGCACCTGCCCGAGGAGTTATGCAGTAGTGGGGGGAGCACATAACTGTCCATAGGCTCTGCCTCAGTTTTGGAGGAGGTGACTTTGCATCCCCCATTCCTTCTTCAAAGGGGAGCATTCACAGGAGAAGGAATGGGGGTGCAAAACCACAGCAGCAAGTACTCCCTCCTTTGGGGAGAACTCAGAAGTGATGTCACAATTTCACATGACATCGTGATGATTCTGCCCCGGGTGCTGGGTCAGTGTGTTACACCTCTATCTTTGCTATCGACCATGCTTAGGGTGCAATCCTAAACTGAGTTAGGCCGGCATAAGCTAAACCAGCAAAGTTTGGCCAGCACAAGGGACACTGTAAAGTATGTTTGGACCACTCTCGGAGTCAGAGAGGCCAGCACACAGACATAAGCCATCTTCCCTGACTCAGAGAGTTGTCCAAAAACTCTTTATGGTCACCCTTGTGCCGGCCAAACTTTGCTGGCTTAGTTTATGCCGGCCTAACTCCAGCTCTCAATCATTGAATATAAGGAGAATAACACATTTCTCTTTTTGGAGCAGCCATCTATTTTTTCTAGATTGCTTGATTTTTTTTTCCCCAGATGGAAATATGGTTACTTGAGTAGAGATGGTAGAAGAGTAGAAAGATTTTCTATATTTCAAAACTGGCAGATAAAATCTGTTTTATAAGCACTGATAGACTGGAAGGTTATAACATTGCGGTCTGACAACTAACATTCTTTCAGCAGATAAGGAGTTTTTTTAGCACCCCTCTGCCATGAGGAATTATTTATCTTGCTGTGTAAACTGCTATGTGAACTTTTTTTGGTTGAAAAAGAGTGTATAAAAATGAATAATAATAAGAGTAACCGCTTACTGTACAAAATGTTGGAAGAGTAAAGATAGAAGAAAAATGATGTAGTGAAGGGATTTGCATAGATCATTCTCTAATGATGAACATTATGTAGAGATGCAGGTACATTTCCTGTATGTGTCAATGTGAGAGAATCCCCCCCCCCAAAAAAATTCTACCAATAGCATTACAGTCCAGCAAGGCTGAGCAAAACTTGCAATTATCTGAATATAGGCTGCAGTGCAATCTGCACTATAAAGACTTTTTATATATTTGCTGGAGTTGTAAAAGTGGTAAACGTTTACTGGGAGAGAATAATAGAAAGCATTTACTGGATACAGAATTCCTCTTCAGCAGGATGTGGTTTTATTTGGTTATTTCAAGGAGCCCGAATTCAAAGAACATCATGCACTTGTCTGGAATTTTGTGACAGTGGCAAGAATATCATTTGCTAAGAAATAAGAACATTCACATCTGTCAAAATGGTTGGAAAAGCTGATGAAAGTTTGATACATACACAGCCCAGTCCCTCAGTGCTATATGTACCCTCAGTGCTAAGTCCCACTATAGGAAATGAGACTTACTCCTAGGTAAGTGTGTGTAGGACTGCAACCTAGTCCAGCCCTATTCTGAGGGCGCAATCCACAGAAGGACATTGTGCCAACGCTATGTGATAGCATTGGTGCAACGTCACTAGCACTGACACAGGGGCGCCGACCAGCATGCTAGCAGTAGCGTTGGCCCAGGAGCACTGGCACCAAGCCACCGAGCCACAAGGGTGGTTCTGGGAGGAGGGAGGGCAAGCTGGCCCGGGGAGGCCGCATCCAAGGCTCTGTCTCTGGGCCACGTGGCCTTGATTTGGGCCGCACGGCTTCCTTGGAGCTGCGCTTGCTATACAGCAGGCACAGATCCAAGGAACCCACAGTGGAGGCTGGAGCCTCCCCTGGGGCAAGGGCATGAATATGCCCTTAACCTGGGGAGACTCCCCAATGCGCCTAAGTTGCACTGGATATGGCACAGGCCCACTGGCCTTGCCATTCCAGCACAATTTAGGATTGCACCTGGCAGTGGCGTTCCTAGAGGGGGGGAAATGCTGAGTTTTGCAGGAGCCTCTTGCCTCCATAGCCATTCGTGGCTTGGAGAGCTGGCTCGGAGGCATTGCTTTCCAAACTCCAAATGTCGCTGAAAGTAAAGGGGAGAGCTGCTTTACTCAGGAGCTTAGGCTCCTGCAAAATGTAGCATTTCGGGCCCCCACTAGGAACACCACTGTTCTCTTGTGCTTCTGGTGGTAGCTCCTGGTGGGGGCCTGTTTGCCCAGCTGAGGCTGGTGCTTCAGCCACATCTGTAATTGAGTCGGTCAGACTTGATCATGATGGCCCATGCCTTGGTGAAATACTGAGCTATTGTAATGGGGCTACTCTTGAAATCTGTTCCGAATCTGCTGTGAGTGCAGAATGCAGCAGCCTGTGCAGTCCCAGGAACTTGGCAATTTGACTCTGTCAGACACCTATTTCTATGGCTGCACTGGTTGCCAGCTCATTTCTGGGCACAATTCAATGTGCTGATTTTGACCTTTAAAGCCCTTTATGGCCTGGGACCAGGTTATCTGAAAAACCTCCTTTTCCCATAGGAACTGATCCTTCCCCTGAAGGAGCCTTCTTTTGAGTGCTGTCCCTGACTGAAATCAGGTTGCCAGCAATGAAAGAAAGGGCCTTCTCTAGGATGGCACTAATAAGAACTCACTCCTGGGTAAATTAAGAACAATGTTCTTTTGGATATTGCTGGGTTTTGTTGGTGGTGGTTTAATTCATTGGAGTGGCTGTTGGAAAGCTGTTGCTGTTTTTAGATATTTTTATTATTACTATTATTGTTGCTGTGGCTGGATTTTATGCTCTCTCTCTGTGTTGTTGTTGTTGTTGTTGTTGTTGTTCTTCTTCTTCTTCTTCTTCTTCTTCTTCTTCTTCTTCTCCTTCTCCTCCTCCTCCTCCTCTTTTAGTAGTTTATGGTATCATAATGAGGCTGCATTCCTATCCACACTTTCCTGGGAGTAAGCCCCATTGAACACAATAGGACTTATTTCTGAATAGACATGTATAGGATTGTGCCCTGAACCTTATAACACACTCTGAGTGTCACTTTATGGGGAGGTGGAAGGCCAGGGTGCAAATCTGGTATAGATAGGTGAGGCTGCTTCATAGGGAGTCAAGTCATTATTGTTTCAAACAGGGATCTAGGGTTTCAGACAGGGGTCTTCCCAGGCTTATATAAAGGTGCTGCCAGAGATTGAAGCAGGGACATTCTGTGAGCAAGACACTCAACTACAGTCTCATCCCTCTAAAATTAAAGGCACCCAGCTATTGGCAGTGACCCACAGCTCACAACAACATGCCACACTTTGTGATGCAGAAAATGATGCTGCACTGCCAGAAAGTTTGTTTTGGCAGCGCAGTTGGAGAATAGGGTTGGGTGGTAAGAAAAACATGAATATAAGAAGTGTAACCCTGTCCTACGTATGTTCACTCGGATGAGTCTCATAGAGGGGCTTATTCAGAGGTATGTGTATAGGATTGCAGCTTTCACTGATTTCCAATAATGTATTTGGCAAAAGTGTTTCACATGCCATCTGTTTTATTATCTCTCTCCAGATTCATGTTTAGACTGATTAATAGAACTGCTTTCTATTGCATTGAAAAGACTTTTATAGACGATTTAAAACAAATAGATCCACACCACTTTAATCACCTAAAATGTTGATCATTTTTCCCTAGTGCCATCCCAACTCTTGAATACACACAGTAGTTTTAAAAACTTACTTTTTTTTTTAGCAGCAGTAGAGTTAAACTTATTAGGCCCTTGGTATTAAATGACATTTTTAACTGATTTGCACACAAGGTCTTGTTAATTGCCTTGGATGTTAAACTAGTATCTGTCCGGGCTACTGCTACACAGTCCTGAAATCACCATGGGGCGGGGGTGTGGTCAGCTATGCATTCCTTAAAAGGGACAGCAATTGACCCTGAAGGAATACAGTATTTACAAGTCTTCAGGAACTTGAGGGGTTTTTCCTCAAGATACAGTAGTCTTCAATTATAGAGGTGTCTAGATGTTGACAGCGATTAAACTGCCTGACTGAAAATGTTCTGAAAAGGGTCTATTTGGAAATAAATATAAATTGAGTGTATATTATTAGACTCTCTCTCTCTCTCTCCCTTTCTCTCTGTGTGGGGGGAGAACAGTGAAAACACATATAATAGCTGATGTGAGCTGGTAGCTAAAAATGCTACGCTGCACATTACAATTAATGAGTGCACTGGCCATTTAACTGCTTGGCTTTTGGTAGAAGTAGCATAGTGGAAGGAATGGGCAGTTCACAGTAAAATTGCAGGACAGGGTAGGGATAGGTATTTTGCCTCCACTGTAGTTCCAATCTGGATTACACTCCCTTGTACCATCAATAGAAGTTTAAAATATTATCATGCCATTGTACAAATTGATGGTAAGGCTGCACCTGGAATATTGTGTACAGTTCTGGTTGCCGCACCTCAAAAAAGGACATGGTGGAGCTGGAAAAGGTGCAGAAGAGAGCGACGAAAATGATTACGGGGCTGGGGCACCTCCCTTATGAAGAAATACTGCAGCGTTTGGGGCTCTTCAGCCTAGAAAAAAAGGCACCTGAGGGGGGACATGATCGAGACATACAAAATTATGCACGGAAGGGATAGAGTCGATAGAGGGATGTTCTTTTCCCTCTCTCAAAACACCAGAACCAGGGGGCATCCGCTAAAACTTCAGTTTTGAGAGTTAAAAACCTTAGGTTGGGAGAGTTAAAACAGGTAAAAGGAAGTTCTTTTTTACCCAGCGGGTAGTTAATCTGTGGAACTCTTTGCCACAGGAGGTGGTGATGGCATCTGGTCTAGATCCCTTTAAGAGGGGATTGAACAGATTTCTGGAAGAAAAGTCCATTGTGGACTATAGGCAATGATGGATTGTGCAACCCCCTTATATTAGAAGTAGGCTACTTCAGAGTACCGGGTGCAAGGGGATGGCAACAGGATCCAAGCATCTTGTTGTCTCATGCCTCCCTGGGGCACCTGGTGGGCCGCTGTGAGATACAGGAAGCTGGACTAGATGGGCCTTTGGCCTGATCCAGCGGGGCTCTTCTTATGTTCTTATGTTAAAAGCTTTGATGTGGTGAGTGTAAAAATTTGCCTTCTTTGGGTTAATTATAGAAGTTTGAAGAAGTGAAAACTTATCACGAGTAAATATTGCTTCACCTGTCTAATGATGACAGCAAAACCGAAGACTCAAGGAGGCACTGGACATATCATTGTACAGAATATGAAAAAAACCATCATAGATATGAGTGACTACAGAATAACATCCATGTGTTTGTTAGAGAACAGATATTTCACTGAGGGCACACTCCTAACTTGAACTGGAACAGGCAGGCCAGCTGTATCCAGTGCAGGTTGGGAACAGCCTGGAGCCTCCATGGGGCAAGAGCATGTTCGCCCCCTTACCTCAGAGTAGGCGCCAGCCACCCCTATGGGGCTGCTTGGATCTGTGCTTGCTGTATAATAGGTGCAGGTCCGAGCACACCGTGAGGCCTAAATTGGGGCCACGCGGGCTGGGGACAGGATTTTGGATACAGCCTAATGCAGTGGTGTTATTCTACCAGAACGCTGGGCGGGACATCCGGGTGATCGACAGCCCGCCCGTCGTGTTCCGCAGCGTTACGCCGTTTGCGTAATGTACGCAAGCGGCGTAATTGGTTATGCAAACGGCGTAATGCTGCAGAACGCGATGGGCGGGCTGTTGATCACCCGGATGTCCCGCCCAGCGTTCCGGTAGAATAACACCACTGGCCTAATGGCTATATTCTGGGTTTCACCTCCTTCCCCGGGCCACCCCCGCCCCCCCAAAACACCCCCCCCCACTCTGTTTTGCCCTCCCTCCTGCTTTTCCCCTGCCAGAATAGCCCCTGCTCCAGCCCAACTTGGCTGGCCCAGGAGTGGCTTATCATGGGCGTACTCCAGCACTGCAGGGCTGACGCAACTGCTTGCATCAGCCCTGCGCCAGAAGTGCTGGCATGGATGTGCTTTATGGCACGTTTGCGACAGTGCTTGGCCAAGACAAGTGGCTTGTGTTGGCCAAAGGGTGGGGGTTGGATTGCGCTGTGAATGGCAGAGCTAATGAACCCCATCAAATGACATCATTTGGGTTAGCAGTTTACAACTCAGTATTTGCTTTTCAACAATGTTCAAGACTGATCTTTTCTGAAGCAGCTCTACTCCAAGTTTGAAAGTCATGTTTTGGAATAATCCCAGTTTGGCAGCTCCGACGTGCTGTTGTAGATTGCAGTAAACAGCACATAGGAGTCACTGAGCTGGTTCAATGGGGCATTCCTTTATATTTCATTTTATTTTCATTTCTGTCTCTTCACATTCATTTCCCCCCAGTGCAGATGTGGATGGAATTACAGAGCTTCTTGCTGCAATTCATTGCTAGCCACAACAGAAAAGATACATGTGGAATTTAGTAAGTTGAGAAAATGTGCCAGATGTTCCAGGGCTTTTTATGCTTCATTAAATGACATTTCTGAGAGTAACAGCCCAATCCAAATCTATGCTAGAGCAGGCAAGCCAACTGGCCTGCTCCTTATCCAGCCCAGATTAGGAGTAAGGGGATATTTTCCCCATTATCCCATGTCGTGTGCCAGCCACCCCTATGCTGCTACTTGTATCTGTGCCAACGAAATAGCTGGAGGAAATCCGAGCAGCCCATGTAAGGCCAATCGGTCCAGGGACAGGGGTGTCAAACATAAGGCCCGCAGGCAAAATGCAACCCCCAGAAGCTCTTTATCTTGCCCTTGGGCTTTCCTAGCACCACCATCAGCTGCTATGCTGTGCTAAGGTGTCATTACTGAAAGGGCAACCCATGTGATAATTGGGTTCTCCTGTATCTTGAAAATATGATCAAGATTTGATATTTTCTCATCTGGCATTTGCAGCTAATGAGTTCCTAAGTAAGAAAAAAGTGCTTATTTCAATCAATCAATCAATCAATCAATCAATCAATCAATCAATCAATCAATCAATCAATCAATCAATCAATCAATCAACAGGTACTTATGTACCGCTTTTCAACACGAAGTTCACAAAGCGGTTTACAGGCAAATAGTAATAATAAAGTTAAATGGCTCCCTGTCCCAAAAGGGCTCACAATCTAAAAAAAAGCAGACCGTCAGCAACAGCCACTAGAAAGACTGCGCAGGGGTGAAGAGGGGCAGTTACTGTCCCCCTGCTAAATATAAGAGGAACACCACTGGAAAAAGTGCCTCTTGTCCAGTTAGCAGGGGTTATTTCTGGTTATGACCTGATAAATGACATCACTTCCTGCCTTATGACACCATTTCCATCCCTCAGCAGAATCATGAATGCTATTTGGCCTGGTATATGAAATGACACCCCTGGGTTAGGATATGACCTGTGATGCAGAGGCAGGTCCCACGCCCTCCAAAGCCCTGTCTGCCCACCGGCCCACCCTCCCCTACCCCAAAATGCCTTAATTTCCCACTCCCCCCCACTCTCTTCAACCCGCTGCACCAGCGGCAGCATTCAGCCGGTATGCTGGGCGGGAGGAACGGGTGAGCGGCAGCTTGCCCGTAGCTTTCTGCTCCGTTTCGCCATCTTCCCTGCCCCCGCGGCGGCGTGGAAGACGGCAAAACGGAGCGGAAAGCTACGGGCGAGCTGCCGCTCACCTGTTCCTCCCACCCAGCGTGCCGGCTGAATGCCACCGCTGCGCTGCACTGTCCTGTCTTGGCCAGCGTTTGCTTAACTCATCCAGGCCGCATGGGACCTGGATTCAGCCTCTGAGAGCCAGCGCATATCAGTGCACTGGCTCAGCCTCCTATAAAGGAGGTGCAAACATGCTTTATGACACATTTGCAACAGTCCTGAGTCAGTGCTATCTCCTCCGCTGAATTGTGCCCTAATTCTCTTTTCAGGGATTACAAATAACATTCCTGAATTTTGGCTAAGTGGTATTTTTATGCATATAAATGAAAAGTACAAATATCAAATATAGGTGCCTTACCTCTTGCGCCACCCAGACTTGGGCCTTTAGCAAGCAGATCAAATACACATTTATGGAGCGATGACATCCTCTGGTATGCAGTGATATCAGCTGATCCCAGCCTGGTCGTGGTCAGCTGATCTCCAATAAAATACTCGTCTTCAAGCCGGCCTGACTGTCTGAGCAAATTGTTGGAATAGTGACACAGATTGCTTTGTCATTTCTGCTTGACTGTTGTCCTTCCTGTTAAGTCTCATCAACCTTAGCCTTGCTCTGACTACACCTTCTGCCTCTGAGTCGCTGCTTGTTTGGTATTCAACCCAGGTCCATCCTTGACCACTCCTGACTTGCCCTCTCCTGAACTGGACAGACTCTAGTCTGACTTAGCATTTAG
The DNA here is from genome assembly GCA_029204185.1 of Lerista edwardsae. NCBI lineage: Eukaryota > Metazoa > Chordata > Lepidosauria > Squamata > Scincidae > Lerista > Lerista edwardsae. Next base: position 28,790,385 of record JAJKFI010000006.1, read on the forward strand.
CCAAGACATGACACAAGCTGAAATGACAGATTAATAAGGAGTCTTTAATAAGTGTTGGCTCCTCATCCCTATTTATATGAAGTGATGGACAGTAGAGGTGTACCTAGAGGGGGATCACAGCACTAAGTTTTGCAAGCAGTCTCTCCCCCTCCTCTTTGGACACTTGGTGGGGAAGGGCAGTGCAAGAGACTTGTGAAGGGAAGAGATGGATTGTAGTAGTTAATTCATATCTGCATTGTTAGTCCATTATTGTAGCAAACCTCCATTCCATTAAACCTGCTGCTCTGTTTTGCTGGCAACGTAAAGTAAAACAGAAGCATGGTTGGAGGTCCAGTGCAGGTTTGGTATCTTCCACTGTTCACGTTCTTGCCTTGATCCTTCTTTAGTATAGATATTGAAGCTACTGCTGGTGCAGGGAACATGACTCCAGAACTATGTGAATAACTCTTAAACAGATCTGAAAATCCTGGAAACTGGCAGCAGTGTTTTTATTTGGAGACACTGTTTATGTGTCAGAAGGCGATGCAAAAAACGACTATCAATTCATGCTAGCCTACACTTTGCACAGTCTCTCTCTCTCTCTCTCTCTCTCTCTCTCTCTCTCTCTCTCTCTCTCTCTCTGTGTGTGTGTGTGTGTGTGTGTGTGTGTGTGTGTGTAGAAATAGGATTGTTGATTTCCTTTATACAAAAGTACATATCAGACAGCTGAGTTTCTTCAGATCAAAGGCAGCTGCCAAGTTTTGGTATGGAGCTTTTGGAAATCTTACCACACTTGGAAAGGAAAAGCAAGAGACTGTCTTCAGAGCTACAAACTCGTTTAAAGACCACCCTTCTCCATGTTGAGCTGATTCTCTTGTTTCTTGGCAGCAATGCAAAAAAAAAAAAAAAGATTATTTAACTTTCACATACTGCATAGCTATCATCACTCCTTTAGCATTTTGTATGTGATCAGTGAATTTATATTCTTATAATGAACATATGAACTTTTTATTTTGCCCAAATATTTCCTTTGAAGTACAGTTCTATGACATTTTGAGCTTGTTAACAAAATGCTCTGTTAAGCTTGATGTATAAAGTTTTCTTGTTTACTGTGCTGTGTGTTTACAGGGGTGTAAACAAGCATTACTTTGTCCCTTTATCCCCTGTTCAAATCATGTGCTCAAGGAGCTTCAATTCTTTACTCAGATGAGACTCCGTATATACGTTTAAAATAGACTTGTATGTAAATCAAATTAATGCAAGTTGGCTGTTTCACGTGGACTTTCTCAATTTGCCTGCTTTAGCTGCAACCAATTTGATTTTTTTCAGGCTTTTTGGCAAAAGGGGGTAAGTCAATGGTAAGAGGGAAATATGGGGCAGGGGAAGGAGGAAATAAGTATGCTCTCCTATGCAGTGGCGTAGCTTGGGCATTTTGCACCTGGGGCTACTTAATTTTTTTACACACACCCCCCACAGCAAAATGTTTTTGTTCCGTTGGCCCTAACCTTTGCAGGCATTAAGGTATTACACTCCAGGGGGTTTCATTGAATTCCTGGTGAAATTCCACATCCAACGGTATACAGCATGATGGTATTATTCCTTAAAACTGCAATTTTGAAAACCACAATTTTTACAATAGAAGTTTTATTTTTGGTTTTTACTTTTGTGGCCATAACCTTTGATAGAATAGAGATATTACATTCCGGTTTTTTTTCAATGAATTCCAGGTGGAATTCCACATCTAATCGGTATACAGCATGACCACATTATGCTGTAAACTCACGATTTTTGGAATTTGGGGTTCAGTAGTGACACTCCCCTGAAGATGGCACCTGGGGCGCTGTGCCCCCCCCACCCCATAGGTAGCTACGCCACTGCTCCTATGGAAGTTAACACTGCAATTCCTGACTACTGTTGACTAGTGGAATACACAGTAGAGGAGTCTGGCTTGAAATGATGGTCCGCAGCCCAAAAAGTCAACTCACAACAGACAGCAACCAAAGGAAGTATTTAAGCGCACAGTCCTAACCACATTTCTAACACCAGGGTAAGGGCAATGCAGCTCTGAGGTAAGGGAACAAACATTCCCTTATCTTGAGGAGCCCTCCATGACTGCCCCCCCCAATTGTAGGATGCAGCACATGCCCCATTGGCACAGCTGTGTCAGTGCTGGAAAGTTGTTTAGGAATGTGCCCAAAGTAAGATACAAAATGAGAACCACTCATTTATCAATATAAAAAAAATGAGATGAGCAGGATTGTGAAAAAGTAAAAACTATATTTCAAAGACACAAAATGTTCATGTATTATATGCTTATTGTTCTGTGAAGGTTATCATTGGTGTGCGTGTGTGTCTGTGTGTTCACGCGCGCATGCTTAAAATTGAGACAGTGGAAGGATCAAAATACCATTTAAACATTTTTAGTTGATATTTGTGCTCCAGGTTAAGCCCTTACCTGATTTGAATCCTAAGGGTGCAGTCCTAAACTGGAGTTAGGCCAGCATAAACTAAGCCAGCAAAGTTTGGCCAGCACAAGGGCCACCATAAAGCATGTTTGTAGCACTCTCGGCATCAGGGAGGATGGCTCATGTCTGTGTGCTGGCCTCTCTGACTCCGAGAATGGTCCAAACATACTTTGTGGTGTCCCTTGTGTTGTTTGTTTGGATTGTTTGTAGCAGAGTTGGGGGCTTGTGGACCCATTCAGCGCTTGCCTCGCGCGAGCGGAGCGGAGGAACGAAGCGATCGCTACATTTCAATAACAAAGTCTTTTATTGGTTACAGTAGCGATAGCAAGAAAGCGAGAAGTTCTGTTTGCCGGTCAGCGAAAGCCGGCGAAGGCTTGCCGCATACAAGCGGCTTTTCAACGCATGTTGTTACATTCTCAGTTACTGTCTCAGTCTCATTCTCAGTCTCAGTAACAGTGCGCACACAGTAAAAAGTACAAGTTATATGGGAACAAAGGGGTGTTGCCAGAGCATATCTGGTAGGTGGATACCTGAAGACCCTTGTGCCCCAAGTTAACCAATGGGGTAACCCTTTGAACATCATGATCTCATTAGAAAGTGGATGTTTGCTAGCCAGCGCTTCCCGTGAGAAACTTTGCTGCTTATGTTACACTAACTAAAGGGAGTCCAGCTACTGTGTAACAGATTGCACTAACAAGCTGGGAAGCTGAGCACCCCAAGGACACGCAGGTGCTCTATCTGATTTGAAGACGGAGAGACGGAATGCCAGTTTCCACTAGTTCTGGAGTGTGTGGTGTGAAACTGCAACATTTTTAGTTGATATTTGTGCTCCAGGTTAAGCCCTTACCTGATTTGAATCCTAAGGGTGCAGTCCTAAACTGGAGTTAGGCCAGCATAAACTAAGCCAGCAAAGTTTGGCCAGCACAAGGGCCACCATAAAGCATGTTTGTAGCACTCTCGGCATCAGGGAGGATGGCTCATGTCTGTGTGCTGGCCTCTCTGACTCCGAGAATGGTCCAAACATACTTTGTGGTGTCCCTTGTGCTGGCCAAACTCTGCTGGCTTCGCTTATGCCGGCCTAACTCAGTTTAGGATTACGCCCTTAAACAGAAAACTTTGAACAATTGTAAATCTCCCCCCTCTGCCTCTGCTGTCTTTTTTCTTTAAACTGTCCCAATTATAAAACATTTCTGTTGGTATTAATTCCACTAGAGTAAGAACTGCTGAAGCTCAATTTTGTCCTAACCCAAAACCAGACATTGTGCAAAATGATGGGATTTGGTGAGAGAGTGGATTAGCCACTATCTTTTGCCATCTGAGACTGCTACAGGAATCAAACAATTATTAAATTGCGGAAGATAAAAGTCTTTGGTGGTTGAGCTAAACGTATTTTTTGGATAGCAGCTTGTGGCATTTGGGATCCCTTTGTACTGCCTAGGGTTCCTAATTTTATCATATCTATTTTTAATAAAGGGGAGGGATGGAGTTTAAGAAACAAGTTCATTGTTCCCCTGCAATGGCTTATTTGTGCTTGTGTGCAGAGGGATTTTATATCTGTACTTTTAAAGATAAGACTGAATAAGGGAATCTCAGTCTGAGCTGCCACTGGCCCTAAAGACTATACTTGCATGTCTAAGCAGCTGATACAGCGAAAGGAATACAGTACTGGCTGCATCTCTTACAACACTTTGACCTCTATACCTTCAACTCATTACTGTTCTTTCTTACATTCCCACTGGCTTAACAACAGGGATACATATGTATTATGGATCCCAAACATTATTATTAAATATTTTGTTTAAGCAAAAGTAATTAGGATGAGGAGAGAGGAAGAGTTCAGCACATCACTATAGATAAAAAGGAAAAAAACAAAATAAGCTTGGTTCAGATTTACTGTGAAAATTACCAAAACCAGGAGAGTTCATCTGAAATAGATGAATCTGGGTATGAACAGCTGGCTTTGGAACGTATTTTCCAGGGTTTTTCTTTCTGTTGATAAAGCTTAGCTTCTCCAAGTTCTAGTTTCTTGTATTCCTTCTGAAAACAAACAATATATGAACAGTATTATGGTACTTTGCAAAATGAATAACTTCCTCCTCCTATTAAGAGCGCAATCCTAAACTGGAGTTAGGCCGGCATAAACTAAGCCAGCAAAGCTTGGCCAGCACAAGAGCCACCATAAAGTGTTTTTGGACTACTAGTCAGGGAGGATGGCTCACGTCTGTGTGCTGGCCTCTCTGACTCCTAGAGTGGTCCAAACGGTGTCCCTTGTGCTGGCCAAACTTTGCTGGTTTAGTTTATGCCGGCCTAACTCAGTTTAGGGTTGCGCCCTAAAGCTTCTTAGGGGAGGTTTGCAGCAAAAAAATTATAGCACGCCCTTGTTGTGTGGGGTGCATTTTCACCATGGATGGGTTAGAGTCACTGAGCTTGTTGTGAGTCATATATGAGACTTGGCCCCCTGCGACTTGACCTGTCCATGAGTCATAGTGCACTCCTATGGCAACCCACACCCCAGAAATTCCAGAGTCATTTTGACTCGAGTATGAGTCTTTTCTGACGTGAGCCATGGTGCAGGTCAGGCTGACTCCATAAATGAAGGGTGGTGCTAGTGGTGGGGTGTTGGAGTTGTTGTTTACACTCTCCTGATGTTCCCATCCCATCCGCAATCAGCAATGTGCTGAAGTCGTCTATTTCATTTATGTTAACAAAATCCATGCTATTGTTGTTATTTGAGCGAGTATAGTGCAGTGCAGAAAAATGATTAGTTCTGTAAAAACCCCAGGGACGAACACCACCCCCATCCACAACACAACTCCTGATTCTGCCTTCAGAAGAAGTGTCAGGCACGCGCAATGGAGATGTCTGAGCTCAACAAGATGGGAGAAGATGGGATGGAGAGTGTAAGGGGACAAAATTGGCAAGCGGAAGGGTTGTACACAGCAGCAAGGAGGCTTACAAGTATAATCCTATTGCAGCTTTGCTCAGAAGTAGTCCCATTTGCAGCCAGTTGTTCAATAAGGCTTCCTCCCAAGTAAAAAGGGATGAGCTGTACGTTGCCACATCCAAGCCATAAGGTTAGCAGGCATTCCTCTTCTGTTGCTAGGAACTGCTTTCTGGATTTCCCACCTCCTTTGCTCCCTCCCTGGGCTTCTCAAAGCCACTTGTTCCTATAGCAAGAGCCATGACTCATGTCTGAGTCGGTGGACCCGCGTCATGCCAGAGTCATTGATATGCATGACTTGAATGTACATGAGTCAGTGAAAAACACATGTTTACGCAACTCGGACTCAAGTTGCATGATTCGAGTTCCCATCCCTAATTTTTATCTCATTTGTTTGCAAGTTAGAACGTAAAATCTGTTTGGTAACAGTGGCCAACACTGAGCAAACCAAGTCACAGATGAGATACTATATAAACTCGTGAAAGTCTTCGCTGTGTACCCTTGAAGCAGACTCAGGTTGGGGGAGAGGCTTTCAATGGCAGCTACGGAAGTAATGGCTGTAGGATAAAAATTGTGTTCATTAGTGCCTAGTCCCACTATAAACCATAATACTTTTGCAACTGAATGTGTTGTAATGTAAATTTGTTTTCAATTGCTTGTCTCCTTTCAGAAATTCCTAACCACACATACTTTTGGGTGGAACATTTGGTTCTAATGTAGATTCTATAAATTTTAGTTTCCCATAATTTAACAATTACTTTCAAAATTATGGTATTTTTCTCCATCAGGTTTGCCCAGAATGGCTTGTATACTGGTCAATATCTTAATCAGCAAAGGCACAAATCAGCAATTGCTTGATCATTTCAGACCACTGTGTTCAGAAATTGATTAAAAGATTTTCCATAATCAGAAATGGACCTAGAAATTCTAGAAGCATTGTTCAGAAGAAAGCAAATTAACTTATAAGTACAGTAATTGTAATGAAGATTTCAGATACACTCGTATACAGAATTTATCTGGTTCTCTTGATCCAAGGAAGATTTGAGAAACAAGAACTGGTGTTATACAGACTTGCCTCATTAAATGTATTACAGCCCAATCCACTGGTGACCCATGCTCCTCCGTCACCTGAATTCCCCAATGTTGCCACCCATGTCCTTGCTGGAAAACATGCTCCTGTGGATGGAGGAAGGGTAGTCAAGTGAGCGGGTGAGTGAGCTGGTGGTACGTCACCCCACTTCCCTGCCCTTGACAGCCTCCCTTCTCTGTAATACTTCTGTTTGAAATGAACGGGAGTGGCATCATGTGACTGGCTCCCAGCATGCACTGTTCCTGTTCATTTCAAACAGAAGTAGCCTGAAGGAGGGAGCCTTTGTGCATCACTCTTGGTAAGTAACGGGAATAGGGTGAGTTCCAGATTATTTCCCTCAGCCACTGGGTGGATAGGGAGCTGCAACGGCTCCTTCCTTCTCTTGGAGAGAGAACGGGGCTGCTGCTACTGTGATTCTCTACCAGAAGGATTCCCCAAGAAAGTTGCAGGCTGGATTCAGCAGCAAACAGATGGGGCCTGAGGGCTTGGCTGTTTGCTGCCCTCCAAGTGTGCTGCATATTTTCCAGTGGCTTCATGGCAAGGCTAGCCCTGGCCTAATCCTAGGCATGTCTATTCAGAAGTAAGTCTCATTAAATTAATGAGATTTACTTCCAGGTAAGCCTATCTAGGATTGTAGCCGTACCTCTGCAGAAGCAAATTGGTGTCCCAGTCTTCCATGTATCGCCTATTGCATTCCTCCCTCTTGACCCTTAATTATTCCTGTACTGTCCTTTGTGCATGTGTACTGCAAACATGCAAAGCCCAGTGCAGGGACAAATGAGAGGCAATGTGGGGCAAAGCAAAACAAAACAGCAAGAAATGAAATGTGACAAAGGGCAATGGTGCATGCAAGCCTAATTGATCAGACGCTGCTTTGGTCAAAGTAAGGATAGGCCACATTGTGCAAAGTGTACAGTACACACTGGCAGTGAAAACTGGGTTAATTATGCAAAGAGAGGTTCTGCTTCTCAAGAGCCCTTGATCGCGACTCAAGGGCTGTAAAGAACGCTTTGTCTGCATATTCTAGTGGTGTTGGTTTCTGCAGTCACTGATCACAATGTAACTCGGAAAGCCATGTGGCTCAGCATAAACCTGAAGAAATGGGAATACTTTCCGAAAGCAGTCCTAAATAAGTAACAGTTCACAAGTAACGTGAAGCACTCGAAAAAGGGACGATAAGCAGCATGCTTCTTAAATTCTAGTCAAGCAACAACCAGCTTTTTGCCCATTTTAGTCAAGACCAGAGTGGATGGCTTCTTGATTTTTTTATTTCATTGGATATCTTGATTGATTTCATTGAATTGCTAAGAAATGCGACACTCAGGTCCTACAATGAAATGAAGCTTTTTAGTTTTCAAACAGCTGAAGTTCTCTGTGTGGTGTTGGTCTTATATAGTGTATAAAACATACACCAAATATTTGTATGAGTGCCACAGTATATCACTTGCACATTGAAAGGCGAGATCTTTTCAGTGAGGCGAATGGAGCCTGCTCAGAGTCCCCTGTAGCTTATGGACAAGTCGCTCCATATCTATACTCACTGCACTGCCATCAGAAACTGAGAGATTTTTCTTTAGCCAGACTTAATGTCTTGCCATCTTGTCCTATATGGGAAATTTCATTAGCTATCCCATGCGGACAGATGCTGCCCTTGCAGATGGGGAATATTGAGACTATTGCCCATCTCTACTGCCCTTTTTATGCTGAGATCCGTCAAAGATACCTGGACTCCATTCTGAGACCAAGACAGGGACTTTCTGACCTGGCAAAATTATGTTACCTTTTAACAGACGCTTTGGTTGAAACAATTGAAAGGGTGGCAACCTTTCTGTACCAGTTAACTGAGCTGCGCAATCGAGAAGCTGAACTGTGCCCTTGCTGATTTACAGCACAATCCTATACCTCCCTTAGCACCGGTGCTGCGCTCTTGCATCAGCTGAACGCTGTCGCGAACGTGCCGCAAAGTGCGTCTGCATCGGTGCTATGGCGCTCGGCCGGTACAAGAGTGCAGTGACGGCGCTCGGGCACCGCCGCGACCATTGGCAGCACCAGTCATGCGCCAGTCGAGCGCTGGTGTCGCTCGGTCAGCGCAGGGCCTTTGCGAGGGCGTTCCAGAGGCGTTCCGGGGGCGTAAGTGGGTGGCACAGTGGGCGGAGATGGGGGTTGTGAAACAGGATGGCTGTAGTGCCAAATCCTAACGCCTGTTCCGGCCAAGGCAGCCCTGATTTGGGCTGCTCCTGTCCACGTTCCTCTGTGCATGCAAAACAGCAGGTGCCGATTCGAGCAGGCCCATAGGGGTGACTGATGCGGGTGCAAGGGAGAAAACCTCCCCTTGTCCTGCACGTTGCTGCTGCTGCCTCCTAATGGGATATGGCCTTGCTATGTCGGCCTTACTAGGCCAGCATAGTGTAGGATTGCGCCCTTAATGTGTTTTTAGATTGTTATATGCCAATAAAGGATCTATGTGTATATCACTTGCTGAAATTTATGATGCAAAATTGGATTGCAAATAGTTGAGTCACCCTCTTGCACTTCTCTCCTCATAGGAAAATAAACTTACTGAAGCTGGAGGAAAGCTCCATTCTGTCAGCAAGATGAGAACTCAGCATTACATTCCCTTCTGCTTTCACTCATAAACTCTTGCTGCAGTTCCTACATTCCAGTAGTGGGGGAACACTAAGTTTTGCAGGAGTTTTTTGTAAGCTGCCTTGATAAGGGAAAGGTGGGACAATTTTTTTAATCAAATAAATATAAATACATAAATAGATGGAAAATGCCATTCATGTTTTTTTGAATGCACAAACCAAACAAACCAGAAGTGAAGTGCATGTGAATTCAGTGCAAAAGCGAGATGGCGGAAGTGAAGGCATAACTGTCCTAGATCACCACCTTTCTGGGATTGTTCTTGGGCTTAAATAAAATGTCTGAAAGAAAGAACTCACAAATGGAAACACAGATAATAAAAGCATCCTGGAAATGGCACAATTTTATAAGCAAGACATTCTACGCTGCAGTTATGGAAATAGTGGAGAATTGGCCGACTGCATGCTAGTTGGGTGTTGAAGTTGGTCTACAGAGACCTGGATAAAATCCAGCTGCCAGACCACTAACTTCCTCCATTTTAATTGGATTGATATCAACTTTGTAAAAAAAAAAAAAAACTGAAAATGTAAAAAAAGAAAAATCTGCCCACCACCCATTAAGCAGATCTTGGTCTGGATCAGTGCCTGGATGGGTGGTTGCATGGAAACACCATGTGTGCTCTCCTGGATTTGATGACAGAAGGCAGGCAAGATCTAAATATAGCATACAAATAACATACAAATAATAAATTAATTATATGTATTAATATAAATAATAAAAAAGTAACATACAAAAAAAAGGCAATCCCATTGAGTATCTCCCATGTTGTGTTTGCGTTGGCCCTCAGATGATATTCTTTTAGATATCCTGAGCCCCTGAACAAAACAGAAACCTATAGTTCTGGAATAGCTGCAGATGCCGAATAGGGGGGTTGTGCAGGATGTTCTTTTGTTGTGGGTGTTGTGGGATGCTGGGAGATTGTTACCTTGCAACATGATTTTGACCTAATTTAGTATCAAAAGCTACATTGCAGCAAAGCAGAATGATAGAGACGGGTGGGGGAAACAAGCGAAAAACCAATCTCAGAATTTTTTTGTTAAGTAAGCCAATTAGAAAACATCTTTGGTGGATAATGTTACCCTTGATAATAGATCAGCAATCTTTTGCAAGGAGGCAAACAGCAACTTGAGCTGGATTTCTGAGTAAGTAATAACTGAAGTAGGGCTTTAAGAGATTATAAAAAAAGAGGTCTGCTGATGTGCAGGATTCTAACTTTACAGCATCAGCACAAACTGACAGAGTCTAGGTGGGATACACTCAGGCTCTCAAATGCCATTCTTCATAATTGGTGATCAAGAGACAATAATTGATGTAGCACATTCATACACGAGGCAACTTTCTAAATCAGCGCATTTTAAAATACTTCCTTTAAAGGTTGGAAAGAGCAGGGTGCCAGAGTGCAGGGCAAAGATGATGGGTGCTGCATGATAAGGAGAACAACCCAGTGATCAGCTAATAGTTTCCTGAGAACTACATCAAGGGGTCACTGGTGCTATGTTGACAGTTCCATAACATGATCACCTGAGTGTACACTGAAGACCCAACGTAGGCTCCAGAAAACGGAAATGCTGAAAATTTGAAAAGTGGTGGGCTGGGCTGGGCTGGGCTGCAGTTTGCATTCATTTCAAAGGGCTTGCCCAGGGAAACTTCCAAGTGTTCTGTGCTTGGGCACTCAATGTGGTGGGGCTGTGCTACACATACAGCTGGAAGTGGTTTTCAGATGTTTCTGCTGCAGCTGCTCATACAGTCTTAAAATGTCTTAGAGTGCATCAAGAGGCACATAATTTCAGTGGGTGTGCCCACTGTAAAGTGTGTACTCTGGGTTCGTGACACATACACAGCCTTCTCTCCTGTGCAGCCTCAGGCCTGCCTGTTTCCCTGAGCTTTGGCAGCAGCTGGATGTGCACAGAGCTGATTGGCTGACTGTGGGTGAAGACTGTGCTGGAGTTAGGCCAGCACAGTTTGACACAGTAAAGTATGTCTGGACCACTCTTGGAGTCAGAGAGGCCAGTACACAGACATGCACCATCCTCCCTGACTCCGAGAGTGGTCCACATGCGCTTTACTGTGGCCCTTGTGCCAGCCAAACTTGGCTGGCTTAACTCCAGGTTAGGATTGCGCTCTGTGTCAGCACTGCATGGCCAGACCTTGTTGCGGTCACAAAGTCACATTTGCATACAGCAGAGTATAGTTATAAAAGTATTTTCAAAGTTTTGAGGAACATCACATGCAACGTTTTTGGCCAGACAAATTGTTGATGGCATAAACACACAGGCACTGAAATACAACCAAGCAAACAGTCTGTCTGCAACATGCTCAGTTTGTAGCAACTCCCCCCCCCTTTTACAGGGACATTTTGTACACAGCCTCAGTGTAGTGTCTGCCGAAGAACTGCACAAATATTAAGCATAATCCTCAATTCAGCAACTTGACACAATATGTCAAAGAGAAAGAGCTAAGGGGACCTGGAGCTTGGAGCATGATGCAGCTCTCCCCTCACGCACACACACAAACATACACACAAAACTGAAGGGGTGAATATGTGGAAATGGAAAGGGGATGTAATAGTGAATGATGTAAATTCATCAATTTTTTAAGGAAAACCCCCCACTAATAATAAAGGGGCTGAGGAGAAAGAAAACAGTAGCCAAATCAAAAATTAAGGCAACCAAATTTAGCAAACCTGTCAATAAAATACATGCATATACTGTATAAACAAACATATACATACATATATATGCTTTTCAGCTGCATATATGTGTGTGTGTCAGCACAAACCTATACTGCGCTGGAACAGGCAGGCCAGCTGGTCTACAGTGTATCCAGCACAGTATCCTGGGAGGCTGGAGCATGCAGGGAGGCACTAGCCTCCCCTATGGACTGCTCGGATCTGTGCCTGCTAAACAGCAGGTGCAGATCTGAGGAGACGGCGCAGCCCGAATTGCGGCTGTGCAGCCTGGGGAATGGGTTAAGGATTTGGCCATAAGGCTGAATCTGAGGTCCGCCCCCTCCCCACACTGGCACGCCTGCCAGCCTGCCCACCACCTGCCCAGAAACGCCCACCCCCACCCACTCTCTCCCTCCCGCCTGGCTCATCATGTCTCTGTGCCAGTCGGGCTTGGCTCGTGCACACATAGTGCAGGTGCGCCTCGGTGCGTAGCGCCAATGCAGGGGTGCCGCTCGGCACTAACTATGACATAGCGTCAACACTGTCAAGCGGTTGGGATTGCCCCCCTGTGTGTGTGTGTGTGAGCTAAGCCTGAACTCCTGTGTAAAGTGGCCTCTTCCCCTTGCCTTCAGAGCCATTCATGGCTCTAAGAGCAAAGCCTCCGAGCCAGCTCTTCAAGCCAGGAATGACTCTGAAGGTGAGGGGGAGGGGCGCTTTACACAGGAGCTCAGACTCCTGAAAAACTTAGTGCTTTTGCCTCACATGACTTGCCAGAGCCAACCCTGGTTGAATGCCAAGTTCTACAGGTGTGTGTCATGAGCCATTTGCAATAGGCATTTGGTCCCCTGTGTGTGCATGTTATTACGGGTGGCTTTAAGCACATAAGCAGAGAAGTACATCACAATTTGGACATTATCGTCTATTCAAGTAATGTTTCTCAAAGTAAATGGCAAGTGTTTATTCCATGGCCTTGCCAAAATCTTTCAGGCTACCTTGATCTACAGTAGCAAGTGTTTTACTTAGGAACTGCAAGAGCTCATGTGACTGCCAGTATTTTTCAATGCTAGTCATGTATGGGAGTTTTCTATGTCTGCATATAAAACACTGAATAACCTGGAGGAAATTGATTGCCGTGACTACACTGTGTTCTTGATGTGCTTTTTTTTTTCTGCATTTGCTAACTCAATTTGTAGAAGAGAGGAACAGCAAGCTGTCTTTCAACCATTTTTCACCACAAACAGAATAATTTAGAATGGTCTGTGTAACATTGTCAGGAAATTATTGTCTCCAAAATGAAAAAAAAAGACGGAATTAAGTGCTTGTTTTTAAGTGCTTGCTTCATCTTTCTTTTCTGTCTAACCTTTATTTACTTCAAAGTGAGGAAAGTGTCAAACAAGAAATGTTGCTTTTTTTAAAAAAAGATGTTGCAATTACGTGAATCTTTTTTATGAGAAAGTACTCAAGGTATGGATAGCTGTACATGCACATAAGTTTGTGGCAAAGTATTTGGTGGTGGCACATTGCTAGTTAGTTGCACCCACGTATCTTGAAAAGCACGGGGCATTCTTTTTTTGGGTGCATTTTTGCCCCTTTTGAAAGTTCTCTCAGGGTTCACCTAAGTATCTGGGACTTTGTGTTTACTGAAACTTTATTGTTAAAACCAGTTGGCTGAGGGGGAGTTTTATGCAATAGCATAGCCAGGGAGTGGTGGTAAGAGTTGCAGATGCAACAATGTGCATGTAAACAAAACCGTCCCACTCACTATTGGAGCCCTTTCAGGCAGTGAAGGAAATGCACGGTATATGTTGCCATCACTGCCCTGAATGGCTCCGATGGCAAGTGGGAGGGACTGCTTATATGGTGCCTTGCAGAACCTGAAGTACTTACTGCATCTCCCTGCTCTGGCTACACTATTTAGTTGATGTAACTCTATGTGCAGATTTCTATCCTGTTATAAGCACTTTCCAGTGGCCTTCTTCAAGTCCCTTGTCTTTTTTTTAACTGATATTGGTGGAAGGCTCCTGGCATTTAGCAAGGTGGCGGCGGCCAAGAATGCTTGCATTAAGCTAAGGCACAGACCCATAAAGTGCCATAAAATTGTACTGCATACCATACCATAATGCGGTATTGTTACATCAGTTAGATCAAAATTGTATAGAATTGTGATCTAGAAGTGCGATCAAATTTGTGATCTAGAATAGCAAAAGCTTGTAATATAACAAAATCAGGGATTTATATCAGTCTCCCCCACCCCAGACATTTTGTAGCTATTTGAGGCAAAGGGCTTTTTTCTAGTCAGAGCAGTTCCCCTGATGCAAAAATGAGCTATGAAATTTCCCTTTTCCCAGTGCCAAATGAGTTGGGGCCAAAAGCGTTGGTTTTTGCAATACCGCATTATGGTATGGTAGTTCATTTAATAGCTCCATCAGTGTTTCTCAAACTGTGGGTAAGGACCCAATAGGTGGGTTGAAAGCCAATTTCAGTTTGGTCGTGTAGCACCTAGCACAGCCATAATTGAAAATATGGAAAGATGGGATACTGAAAAGTGGGGGGTTGTGGTAATTTTGCTTATGTCAAAATAAGTTTGTAAAAAGGCTTTTTTCCTTTAGCTGATTACTCTACTATTGGAAAATGGCTGAGAAATAAACCAACTTATTCCCAGGACAGCAGCAGGCTCTGGCATCACAAGGATGGCACTTCCAGCCATGACATCACTTCCAGTGGATCCTGCACAGCTTGTCTTTCTAAAAAGTGGGTCCCGGTGTTAAAACGTTTGAGAACCACTTATCTAGATCATTTCACCCTAAACTTTTGTACTGGGCTGCAATAGTTTTAAAACAAATGAATAAAAATTGAAAAACAGAATTAAAACACCCTGATCAAATATCAGAGTGATAGCCTATGCACGCTTACTCAGAAACAAGTTCCACTATTTATGAGGACTTACTCCCAGGTACATATGCAAAGGATTGTAGCCTTAATATAACATGAGCTACCTACTGTCTGAGAGATGGCCCTTGGAAAAGACAATGGCATTAACTTGTGCCTCCAGGCAAATTTCTCAGTTTGCCTCTGGCTACACCTGATGCTTCTTCTTAGCTGAAGCTTTTTGAAATTTTTTTTAAAGGCAGCACTTGAGTGCTCCTGCTGCTGATGTCATCACTCCTGCTGTAGAAGAATTCCTAGAACTCCATCCACTCCTATTTTTCCTCTCCTCACTGATTTTGAAGAGGGCAAAGCCTTGCATTCTCTGGGATATCTCATCAAAGCAAAAATATGTTCTTCCTCAAATGTGTCATTTTTATACTATTTCCACAAATCAGTCTCCTCCTATGTGATGGAGACAAGTGAAAACCCTTAAAGAATCAGAGCAGACTGTACTGTCCTTGCAGAGATGCCTTCAATGAAACCCTGCAACGCAGGTGGAAAAATAATTAGCTACCATTTGCTGTAATATGGGAATCAGCAACTACATGCGCAATTCTAACTACATGTTAGGCAAATGCATGTCCCCTGCTAACTGGGCAAGAGGCACTTTTTCCAAGTGGCGTTCCTCTTATATTTAGCAGGGGGAGAGTAATTGTCCTCCTTCACCCCCACGCAGTGTCTTTCTAGTGGCTGTTGCTGGTGGTCTTTTTCTTTTTTCTTTTAGACTGTGAGCCCTTTGGGACAGGGAGCCATTTGACTTTATTATTACTATTTGCCTGTAAACCACTTTGTGAACTTCGTGTTGAAAAGCGGTATATAAGTACCTGTTGGTTGATTGATTGATTGATGTCCCCTGTGCCAGCCTTTGAGTGTTGCATACATATTGTAAAGTGTGTTTGTGCCACTCTCATGCAGGCTAGGCCCAGGTAAGGCCAGCCACGTTTGGCTGGTGCATGGTTTGGGGAGGGTGGGAGGGGGGTGGGAGGAGGGCAGGGGGAGGGTGGATCCATGGGAGGACTTGCCTGGGGAGGGGGGTGGAGAGAGAATCTGGCACGCCAAATTCTAACCTCTGTCCTGGCCTGGTTGGCCTTGCACATGCCGTTTGGAGTTGCACCAGCAAAATTGCTGCTGCAGCGCCTAGTAGCTCTATTGGGGCTTCTGGGGCTTACCCTGGGGCAAGCGGAAAATATCACCCCAACACGGTCTCCAGCTGTGCCTAACTTGAGCTGGATATCGCGCAGGCCTGCCAGCCTGCTTGTTCCAGCGCAGGTTAGGATTAGTACCCATCTAATCACCTGATGCACATCAGGACTTCTTGTCGATGCATGTGTGAGCAGCTGGAAGCAATGGTGTACCAACAGGGGGAGAGTGTGGTTCTCCGCAGGTACCAGTCAGCTACGAGGGTGCTAGCTTCATTCCTGCACCGGCTATGCCAGCCTCAGGCATGCCACAGCGATGTTATTTATAAGCTAGTTGTTGAGCCAGGTTGCACCCATTGCTAAATACATTGCTTCCAGTTGCTCTGCTTCATGCCAGTCACTCTCAAAGACTACATCCTCTCCCCAGTATTGTTTGGTGAAGGGAATAAATTTGATGAAAAATGTTCCCTGTAACCCAGTAGTTGATTGGTTCACCTTGTTAATGTATCACTTCAAATGCTAGAAAAATGAATCACTGTAGTAATGTGGTATAGTAATGTGCTTTGCAAGTCTCTCTCATTGCACGGTTAACTGAAGTGCTGTTCAGCTGTCCTGCCAAGATGAGCAACAGGTGTCTCAATGTGTGCTCTGAATTTAAAGCTTGGCTGTTTATAACAAGTCTCTTACTCTCAGTGAATTTTTAGCTTTCACATGACTGCATTTCATTGTGCCTAGGAATGTTAGGGGTAGCTTGATTTTATCACTTGACTATAAAAACAGCTTGATTTTACAGAGCCTGATAAGTATATGAGGACACTGACGTGCAAAAATATATTCTAATGGCAAGGTGTCACCTTTGTTTTTCCATGACTTTTGAGTTGCTAATGCATATTCTGGGCAAGCAAATATTTTGCAGCAAGTTAGGTCAAGGGCATCTTTATGCAGAAAGATTTTACTAATGAATTCCAGCATGTTATTAAATTACTGAGCATGCAAGACTGTGCACGTTTAGGGCCCAATCCAGAGCCCTTCAGCGCAGGCTGTACGAGCGTACCTCTCATGCTGATGTTGCACAAGGTGCCATAAAGTGCCTACAAAACCGGTGCTAAGCCGTGACTGCCAGGGCTGTGTGGCGCAGTGGTGACACCAGCCCTGGGTGCCCTAGGAGGCACCATTCTCCGGCCTTTCTGAGTGGGGGGGGGAGGGCATTCTGGGACAGGGAGAGGAATGGAGTAGAGGGCAGGACATTTCACCACTGGCTCTTGACCTCTGTGTAAGGCCTCCATGTAAGGCCTCTCAGGTGGTCAGGTAGCTCTGGATTGGGCTCCTTGTCAGAAGCAGATCCCACTGAGCAGAATGGAACTTTCTCTACTCCCATATTGGATTTCTTCACAAAAGTTCATTACAAAGCATTTGCTCTCTCCATATTGAGCTTAGAGTAAAATCCAGACCCCCAGATAGTGTAAGTGGCAAATCATTTGGGGTACAAAATCTGACAGATTAACCTTGAGACTCTCCACTTTCTTCAGAGTACTTATGCATATTCCAACAAATGGTGAATTGGGAACAGTGGGGTTTTTTTTGTGCTTCCTGTTTTTTTTCCAATGTGACATTAGAAAGAGAGTTCCTCATGGAGAGTTGTGCGCTCCCCTGCACTGGAGTATGTGCATATCCCAAAAGCTCTCATTTCAAGCATAACAGGAATTGCCACTCAGTTGTACTTGTGTATTAATATGCAAGTGGTTCTCAAATCTTTTAGTGCCAGAATCCACTTTTTAGAATGACAATACGTTCGGGACCACAGGAAATGATATCATAGCCAGAAGTGTCATCACTGTGATGCTAGAGACTGCTGCTTTCCTGAGAATGTAGTTATAAGTTGGGTTATTTGTCAGCCATTTTTCCAATAGCAAAGTGAATCAGAAAGGGGAAAAAGCCTGTTTACAACCCTATCACAAGCAAAATAACCACACAGCCCTCCCCCTGTCCAGTGTCCCATGTGACTCAGTTTGAGAAACACTGATATACAGTATATTGCTAGAATCTGGTGTGCTTGTGCCTGTATGAGTGCTAGGTGATAACATGCTGAGGAGAAAAAAAAAACAAAAAACCACCTCATACATTGTGGATAAGTAAACCCACCCTGACTAATGAAGCAAGGTTTTGATATGTCAAATCTGTAACCTCTTCTATGAGGGCTCAGCCTTTTCAAAGACAAGAGTCTTGCCTGGAGCTAAATCTGAATGGTTGAGTCAGTAAGAACTCTCCCACTGACTTTAGTTGGTTTGGGACTAGACTGTGCATGCAGCATGCATTATGAAAGGCAAGCTTGAATTACTTGAAAAAGATAGAAAAATGCTTCATCAACATTTGCTAAAAACTGCCTGTAACACCTCAAGTATCACCTCCTCCTCTAGATGATTCAGTTGGACAAGAAAACACTCAGGCCCTTTTACATGCAGATTTGTGTACCCAAATGAACTATTTATGTAAGTGGCTCTTCACAGGATATACTTGTGTGACATTAACATAATAAAGACTCATTGGTAGGAACTTTCCATTCCTTTGTTGTTCCATAGTTTTGCCCATCCCTGCACTCCAAATCTTCTGGACTGTGGTTTAACGAGTTTCTAAAATTAATTCCAGAATCAGAGCATTCGGTTCTTTTCAATTCATCACATCTTACCCAGGGCTGATTGGAGACCTTCTGGCAAATGAGGCTGTGTGCTAATTGTTGCCCCCGCCCTCAGCAGGTGATGTGCCACCAGCCTTTGTTTCTCCCAGTGGAAGTAATGGGGGACACAGAGGAAGGTGCGCCCTGCCAACCTGTTGCCTGAGATGACTGCTTCAGTTGGCCTCATGGTTGGGCTGGCCCTGATCTCCTTCTCTGTTACTACATTGACCAAACATCATAGTGAAATAATTTTGATACAACCATACATACAAGCCTTGTTCAAATGTTGATGTAAGTGTGAAGAGGCCTTTGTAAGAATGCTCACATACTCTGCCACCATGCTTCTAAGGCAGTGGTTCCTGACCTCCTGTCTCTTTAAGACAGGATTGGGAGCCTACTGAGGACCCCTAGGTAATGGAGCCCTTCACTTCCCGCCACTATGGCTGCTAGCTACGGGGAGGTAAGAAGCCCCACTACAACACCTTTCTTACGTCCCTGTCATCAGCAGCAGTGGGAAGAACTCAGAAGTGACAGGTGCCATTGTCTATGGGTCTCCACCGGTTACCACCCCCCTTAAGGGGAAAGGATTTTTCAAATGTGAAACCTGGAAGATCGTGACCCTAGATTGGGAACCATTGTCCTAGGCCCGTTCCCTGCTGTCCCAAGGGGAACATTTGTCTCTGGTGACAATTGAAGGATTATAGTGCCCCTGGTCATAGGCAGGATCTATCCCATTGAGAGCTTTTGTTGTTGCAAGCAAACACTCTCTGTGGGGAAAACAGGGGAGGAGTTAGCAATGTGTGGGTGCAAAGAGTGGAGCTCACCAGATATGATTCTTCACACTTACAGTAACATCTGAACAATCAAGATTGTCTTTTTTTGGGGGGGGGCAGTATTTAATCAGTGTGTATGTGCACATTAATAAGCTTCAAAAAGAATTCTGATGTCATTTATGTGTGCTAATACTGAAATTTTGCAGGGAGCTTATCAATTTGCACATGTGAATGCATAACATGAAGGGGAAAGACATGGGTGTAGTGAAACCACAAAATTTCAGATATATGAAGCTAAATAATGGAAGATTATTTTCAGAAAATAAAACTAGGTAACTGGGGAGAAAGTTGGATGAAGTATTCTTATGGTAGAGAAACAGGTGCAGAGCGGAAACAGGATTACTATACATTTAATAGTTATGTATAAGAAAACTTTTTGGCAAATGCAGACTTTCAGCCCCTATAAGACAACCTGTTTGTGTAAAATTTCCTTTTTCACTCATACCCATTTGTGATGAAACAGTTGTGCTTATACTGTGTTAAAGTGCACTTCTGAGGGCCTGGTCTAGAAAGGATGTCCCAGCTAGGGGCGAGGAGGGAGCAACTGCCAGCCAATCAGATGGGATCCAGCTGAGGATCATGGGACTGGCAGAGTCTCTCTCCCTCTTTCCTGCGGGCTTTTCTGCTGGATGGTCGCAGGGAGAACTTCTCTTCGGGGAGGCAAAATGGATGGCTGCTGGGAGAAGCCCAGCAGAGAGGATTTAGAACCAGGACCCCTGTATTAGTGAGCACGCGTTAGACTGAGTTGTTTTCAGTCTGGGTGTTCCCAGGCCGTGAAATCACAAGTTCTTCCTCTCAGGGCAATCTGGGGCTGGGCCACGCCTGTGTAGGCCTTGCCAGGCCTGTGTGATCCAGCTCCACCTACCGGCCGATTGCCCTGAGAAGCAGTTAAACTGTTTTGTACTGTTCACCTATTGTTATTTCTGGCACCCCAACCCCTTTTTACCTTTGACAATCTTTTAATAAAAGATTAATTTCTTGCCTTGTTTCGGCTCACAGTGATTCATTAGCCCCCTTGCTCTGCAAGAGTAGGTGTAGAGACCCTTGAGGTATAACCTTGGCACTGAGAGGAGTTTAGCCCAGGAAACTCCTCTGGCAACCTGGTACCTGGGCTGGTGGCAGCGGATTGAAACTACCAAGGCGATTCCCCACTGAGCTGCGGGTTCAAACTGAGTGGGCGACTGGGGTGTGTGTCACAGGTATCAACCCCCCCCCCTTTCGTTCATGACACCATTACATTTGGAAGAGCACTGCTTGCCCGCCTTTGTGTCTGTTCAACCTGTTGGAGAGGCATGTCACCTATTCCTCAAGCTAGCTTGTCACTACAGAAGCAGTGATGTCATTCAGGGGGAACGGACCAGAACGGGCGTTCCGGATCCTAACGGACTCTGTGGCTGGTTCCGGGTTCCTGACAAGTGCCAATCAAAAGCGAGTTCCTGTTCCTAAATCATCTGAATGACACCACTGTACAGAAGCTATAAATGATCATCTTGATAATATCAGGCAGAGACAAAGTGTTCAATGTTGTGACTTGAAGAGCCAATTCCCTACAACTGAAAAAAAATGGCATACAGTGTTTTGTTTTATTTTCTGTTCTAGATATAACTTTTAAAAATGGACTATAGCAAAAATATTCATGAAGATCCCTTTCGGTTTCAGACTTGCTGAAAACTCAATTGTGCTTTTATTCCGTTTTTTAAATTTTGCTAATGAAATAAGAGACTATTCATGGGGAGAGCCGGTGCAATGAACAGTCAGAAAATTGATGTAATGTTTTGTTTAATTGGCATTTTTCTTTGCCATGTACTTGGTGTGTGTGTGTGTGTGTGTGTGTGTGTGTGTGTGTGTGTGTGTGTGT
>JAJKFI010000006.1:28811612-28861868 GCA_029204185.1 Lerista edwardsae
TGTGTGTGTGTGTGTGTGTGTGTGTGTGTGTGTGTGTGTGTGTGTGTTAAAATGTTCTCAATGCTGAAGAATTGTGCCTGTTGTATAAAAAAGTTGTCTCCCATAAACAGCTTGTCTTCCACCCCCCATCTTTTTCTTTTTAAAGGAACATATTTGGACACTTGTCCCCGGGTAGAGGGGCAAATCTCTGTAGAAAATTGATGCAATTCTGGTAATGTTATCCCTAGGAAGATTCTGTAAATGAAGTTTTATTATTGGTGTTAAAATTTTCACAATGTTTGTTGAAACAAACAAGATCTATCCAGCCCTCCTGCGCTGAAGAATTCACTGACAAAGCAAACATGCAGCAAAGTTTCCATACTGTTTCATAGCATTTAAATTTACCCCCTAACATCTTCCTTGCTCTCTCCACGGTTACTTTTTTCACAGAGTAATTTTTTTCCCCTTTTGGGAAAAGTGAAATTTCATATTAGCCCATGGTTGTTCCATGGAAATTGATTTTATGTGGCTGGGAAAATGGAATTGCAAATGGAATCCTTAACTTTAGCTAACCAGATTGGTCATTACCATCGGATAACCATTTTTGAAGGAATATATTTCATGTGTAGTTTAGTGAATGACTGACAGAATAATCTGGAAATGAGTTTCATTTATGCCTAGTCCACCCTTGATATGACTTTCACTAGTTCATATATGGAGTTTTTGCTATCTATATATATAAAAATGGACGTGTGTGTGTGTGTGTGTATGCGGGTATGTATGTATGTTCCTTATACACGTCTCCGTGCCTTGACCCACGGCCACGAAACTTGGCACACACGTTCCTTGCAGCCTGGAAGGAATCACTGCGGGGGTCAGACCCCCCTACAGCCCCCCGTTTTTCAGAGAGGGGGCCGGATCATCAGGAACCAAGGGGATTGCATGGGGCTACAGGTCCGCTGCCACCTTGTGGTCACAGACGATTCTGCAGCAGCTCAGCTGAAACTGAGCAGAACAGAAAGTGAAACTAAAGTGCTTCGCCTGCGTGGCCTGAGTGGGCCAGGGAGGAAAGAGCAGGATCCACAGAGTTCCAGCAGCCAGTCGGATCTGAGAGGGGCCTATGTCCAGGGAGCTAACAGGCCACCTCTGCCTGCAGACAGTAAGTGGGACCTTCATATTGCTCTCTTAGTTGATTGTGTCCCTGTCTCCTCATTCATTTCACAGTGCTGGTGTGCATTTTGGGTTCCAGGTCATCAATACTGTTTTATTTCAGGGACAGGTTCTATATGTCTATATATGGATCTCACTATGTCACACCTCTGAGGGAGGTTTGCATATTTGTGTGTATGTTCCACCATTACTCTGGAACGCCTAGAACAACGTGCACCACACGTGGTACACTTATTCCTTACAATCTGGACAGATATGCTGTGGGGGTAGGGCCCCCCTTACGCCCCCAGAGGTGGGGGTGCACTGCAGAACAAACTCATTCCTCCTCCTAATAGAGCCTGGGGATAATTTCTGCCCCCGGGCAACGCCGGGTCACAAAAAGCTAGTCTATCTATATAAAGAAGAGCATATGTGTGTGTGTATGTATGTTCCACATAGGCTCCGCAACGCCTGGACCGACTCGCGCCAAACTCGGCACACGGGTGCCTTGGCCCCTTGAGACCGTCGCTGCGCGGTTTTGGAACGGCTCGCGCCCTCACGGGTGCAGGTACAAGGGAATTTGTGGTTCTCTATGGGTGGCTATGGGCTGAGCCACTGCATTCCGAGGCTCTGATGATGTCATGATGAGATGCAAAGTACATGCAAATGACATGCGGAATCCTCAGGCAGCAACTGAACTCTTTACAGTTGAAGACAAACAGCAGCAAATAGGTTTCCCACAGGGAATCTTATACAGGGCCAGGGAAATGTGTTCTGTGGAAATGTGGGCGGTCCCTGCTTGGCAGTTGACGGCACAAGGTGCTGTGGCTGTTGTTCTCACTCTGAAAGTTTACTTTCACTGTGTAACGTAAGGCAATTGGGCAGGTGCAACCAAAGGCTACAAACATGAAACAACAGTGTACACAGGAAACACCTGAGGAAAAAAAGAACGACTTGCAACACTACGTCACAGAGCTGCTACATCTAGAGCAACAGAAACAGTACAGCAGCGTGACAAAAGACTACACGATAAGAGAGACAGAGCTGCTACATCTAGAGCAACAGAAACAGTACAGCAGCGTCACAAACTACTACAGGATATGAAACAGAGGGCTACTACATCTAGAGCAACAGAAACAGTACAGCAGCGTGGATGGGACAAATAAACACCCGGTCACTGCCGGGTAATTTTTTACAAAAAAAAAAACATGCCCGGGGGTGGTCAAAAACCACTGGGGGGGGGTCAGGGATAGGACATATAAACACCCGGGTGCAAATAGGTTTCCTGCAGGTAAACCTATACAGGGCCATCTGTATGCCTGGTGAGTGGGGTGGGGGTGGGGGTCAGTGATGGGACATATAAATACCCGGGCACAAATAGGTTTCCCGCAGGGAAACTGATACAGGGCCATCTGTATGGCTGGTGACGGGGGGAGTCAGTGATGGGACATATAAACACCTGGGCACACATGTGAGTGGGGGGCAGGATGGGACATATATACGGGCCATCTGTATGCCTGGTGAGTGGGGGGGGTCAGTGATAGGACATATAAACACCCGGGCGAAGCCGGGTACAAAAAAGCTAGTTCAAAATAAAACACCAAAGGCTGATAATATTTTACTGGTCCAAAATTATGTGGATTGGATTTCTGGTGGTGCAAAACACTTACCTAGAGATAAAATACAAATTTATTAACTATAGCCAGGGATAGCTAATCAGCAATCCAAATACCAGAACCACCTCAAGTAGGAGATGCCTTAATAAGCACATCTAGGCAGGTGCGCATCTCGGGGGTGCTGGGGGGGGCACAAGCCCTGGGCGCCATCTTGGGAGTGGGCACCATAACCATGGCGCGCCACGTCCCCAAAATGGTGCCCGCGGCCTGCCCCGCCCCGCACAGGCCCTGCGCCATGTTCTCTGCACTCCGGCTGGCCTTAAAGATTGATGGAGCATCCCTCTTGGAGCGGGGGATGGGGCACCGCATTCTCCGCACTCTGGCTGGCTCTTTGGCCAGCCAGAGCGTGGAGAACGCGGCGTTGCGCGGCGCCACGTCATGACATCACGACATTGTGACGTCATGACATTGTGTGCCCCCATGGGGCGCGCTTTCATTGGGCGCATGGGTGCCCTTTCGACTAGAACTGTCCCTGCATCTAGGATGTATTGACAGTTGTTTAATCAACAGGCTTCTGTTTTTCCAGTGAAAGGGAAGACATAGATCTAAAAACAACGAGAAGGAACACAACAGTATGTCTTTTCATTTAAGAAACTAGAACTATGAGCAGGGAACAAAATAATAGAAACTAGAAGAAGTACAATATTGTCCAATTTCCCTGCATGAAAACAGGACCCCCTCCACAAAGCCTAATAACACCCTATGCACATTGGCCCATATCTTCTAGATCAGTGGTACTCAAACGTTTTTGTTCTGGGGCCCATTTTTTAGATCAGTGGCCTCCAAACTATGGTCCATGGGCTGGATCCAGCTGACAGAGATTGTTCTGTTGCACTGCCTCTCCATTTTCCAGCTGATCGGCTGGCAGGGAAGCTCTAGGCATTGGCATCTATGTCCAGCAGCCTGTTGTACAGCCTTCTGGGATGCCCGGGTGTAGATGCAAATGCCCAGACCATCTCTGCCAGCTGGAAAATGGAGCAGCAGCGCAACAGAATGATTTGTGCCACTCACAATGAGGAAGGTTTTCTTTGTGATCAACAGTCTGTGGTTTGGAGACTGCTATTTTAGACTAACAATCTGTCCAGGACCCACTGGAAGAGACAGCGTGGCCAGAAGTACCGTAATTGTGATGTCAGAGCCTGCAGCTTTCCGGATTTCCCAGCCATTATTTCTCAGCCTTTTTCCAAAAGTAAAGTGAATCAGAAAGAAAAAAAGCCTATTTACAACATTCACAAGCAAAATAACCACACAGACCTCCCCCTTTCCAGCGTCCCATCTTCCTCTATTTTCAATTATGGCTGCCGTACATTCTATGTGACCCACCTGAAATTGGCTCACAACCCACATGGTGGGTCCTGACCCACAGTTTGAGAAACACTGTTCTAGATTATTATGGGCCAAAAGGAGAGAGTGGAATATGGGTCAAGTTCATTGTTCTGGAAGTGACTTCAGGGCTTCCACCTGTTGAATTTATGTTTTCTGACTGACAGTTCTGTTCTCATATATGCTGATTGTGCTTATCCAGTAGCGATCAGAACAGGTTTGCCATGATGCCCTACTGCTTTTTTCACCATGACTGCTTGCAACAGCAGTGCTGGAGGAAGAGGTGAGTTGCCACTGCTCTGATCTTCCTTTCACTCACTTTCAGCATGCAAGAAGAGAATTGGAGGATGGGATGAAGCTGCTAGGTGGATGACAGACCAAAGGGGGCAGTGCTAAGATGTGGGTTGCAGGATCACTGCCTCCTCCAGCCCACTGTTTAAAGTGGCCAGTCCAAACCATGGCTATACTTCCAACCTTTCTCTGTGTCCCAGGAGAGAGTAGAGGGAGGGAGGCATTCTCATTTGTTCTCTCTCGGCTCTCTTTGAAAGCTATGCAGCAAGTTGTGCAGGTATCCAGGCCCTTACTGCACAAGGAATTTGGGGCTTCTGTGGAAGTCGGCCATGGCTTCATTTTGATTATGTCACCTGCATCATTAGGCCAGCCACTGTTCCTCCTGCGGCCCACTTGCTTACATCTTGTCTCTGAAATTACAAGTGCACATTGCTAAGCAATGTTCTGATTGCTGACGGACCACATATACGATGGTTCCTCAGAGCTGCTAAAAATGCTCCTAAAGCCTTCCCTGGTGCTCACTGGCTGCAACTGAAAATGCTGTTGAAAGCACTCTGAAAGTTATCCTGTTCCCCACCGTCTAGAAATTGCCTCAATAGGCATCGCACGGGGCCAGTTGATGGGTGGTATACTGGCTTCTTGCCAGCCCATCATAGTGCCTGCTGGGCCGATTTCTGAGTAGCAGCCGATTTTGCAGCACTTTCAGCAGCACTTTCAGATACACAAGAAGTGGTGGTAGGCAGTGGCATTCCTGGGGTGGGTAGGTGCCCAGGGGCATACCTACGGGGGTGCTGCCCTCCAACTGGAAGAGCCTCCCTCTGCACTTACTCCCATCCCCTAGAGGTGTTCTGAGGGCCAGGGAGTCTGCGCATGACCTCTCCAGCCCTCAGAACACCTTCTGTATTTCTCAGAACACCATACTGTATTTCATGCATACTATGCGCACTCTCCCTTGCCATGTGGAGGCTCCAGCCTCATCTATACTGCGCTGGGATATGGCATTGGCCGGCTGTCCTCTCCATTCCAGTGCAGTATAGGATTGCGTCCACTGTCAGTTACTGACAGGTTTTGGGAAATGTCTCCTTGTCGTTACGAAACTCAACCCCGTATATTATGATCCTTGCTGGCCTCATAGCTACTCAGCCTGGAGTGACTATTTGCTCTTTCCTGAGTACAGGCATGTCCCGGTATCTGCTAGGGTTCTATTCTGGACCCCACCATGAATACCTAAAACCGTGCATACCCGAAACCGTGGATACTGGGGACACTTTTGTAACGATAATGATTTTAAAGATCAGTGATTTTACTGCAACAAGGTAAAAAAAGATTTGTTTAATTTCCCCTGTCTTTTTAATAGGCATCCCAGTATCCATGGTATCTGTGGATAACTGAAACTGTGGATACCAAAGCAGTGGCTACCAGGGCACACCTGTATTAGCAGTTTGATTCCAGCTGCTTCAAGCAAACTTCTTTAAGGCCTCTACCAGCTTGGCCTTTTACTTTTGTGTATGTTTCAATAGCATACAGTATTTCATAAACCCATAACTATTTGAACTTCAAATGAAGAAATAAAAAAGAAGATTCCTGCCTTGAAGATGTAACATTTAGAATGAACTCTGTGGCATGTACAGATGGCCGGGTAGAATACACACATACATACATAAGCATTACATGTGTCCCAAAGTGTTCTGATGATTTGTTGTCCTCTACAATTCATACTTCAACACCCTTACAATACTAAAAGTACACACTTTGAAAGTTTCACGACCAGTTAAAAGCCTTGCTAATTAAATATGATCCAAACTCTTGCATCAATTCAAAACACACAGCTGGAATTGTGCTTTTAAAAGCAAGTGCCAATGTACTTTAAGTGCCACCACAATAGTTTGACATTATGCTGTTTGGTTCTTTGAAAATATAGTTTCTAAATATGTAATTAATAAAAACTGGGAGCTGACATTTTCACTGTGAACCAGCCCATCTTAATTTGGTGTATTTCATAAGCTTGTAAGCTTGTGAGAGCAGTGATACATTTTCTGTGTTTTTTTAAATGAATTTCAAAACTCCCTAATTTGAAATGACTCAGGGCGCAATCCTAAACAGCATTGGATATGGTGCTGGCCCGTTGGCCTCGCCAGTCCGGCGCTGTTTAGGATAGGCTGGAGCATCCCCGCGGCAAGGGATCGTATAAGCTGCTTAAGAGTGGGCGCAGATCCGAGGAGACCGCATGGCCCAAATTGGGGCCTCGTGGCCTCGCTGACGGGCTTAGGATGTGGCCGTACGGGCACCTCCCACGCCCGCCCAGGTTCCGCCCAAGTCCCGCCTCCCCACTCCCCCCACTCCCTGTCCCGATACGGGACAGAGTATCCCTCACGCTGGCCGGCTTCGGCCGATGCAAGGGAAGTGCTTCACGGGCACAACAGGACTGGCGCTCCCAGCAGCGCCGTTCCTGTTGCTTTAGTGCTGACGTGGGGGTGCTGCTAGGCGCTCCTGCGTCATCGCTAATGGTGGAGCACCGACGCAACGACTTTGCATCAGCACTCCGCCTCCTCTAGGATTGCGCTATCAAAGAGAGGAAGAAGATGCATTTGGTTCAGGTGTGATTTGAGATCTTTGACCTGTTGTCATAGCATAGATATTCTTTCAGTTTCCTCCAAAACTCATCAAACCGCAGCTTTTAAAAATGTGTAAACACTTAGAAGTACTTTAGTCTCAAAGCAAATATGCCCGTTAAACAGGTACTTGGTTTGAGTCCACTAATTCAGTAATAACATAACATTAATCAAGTGTCAGAAATGCAGCAAACAAAACTATTTCTTGCTATGTTAAACTGTAGGAGAGAGTAGAGCAACTAAGGGCACAATCCTAACCTGGAGTTAGGCAGGCACAGTTAGGCCAATACAGTTTGTCCAGCACAAAGGCCACCATAAAGCACGTTTGGACCACTCTCGAAGTCAGGGAAGAAGACTGGTCCAAACATACCCTATAGTCAGTGATGTCATGCAGGGGGAACGTGGGGGAACTCAGTTCCACTAGTTAAAATTAGGGCTGACTCCGCCTACTTCACTCTCCCTCTTCCCCCCTCCCAATTCCTCTGCAAAGAGCTTTTCTTCTTGGTTGGCCGGCACTCAGAGGGCTAAAGGGAGCTACTCCGGATTCCTAGGGGGGCGAAGGCAGTGATGTCATTCAGGGGGAACGGGCTTCGTGGCTGGTTGCGGGATCCCGACAAGTGCCAATCGAAAGTGAGTTCCTGTTCCTAAATCATTTGAATGACACCACTGCCTATGGTGTACCTTGGCCTGACCAAACTTTGGAGGCCTAACTGTGCTGGCTTAAACCCAGGTTAGGATTGCGCCCTAACTGTACATGTATAACTATGTATCTCTTAGTAAGAGCTAATAGCTCTTGAACAAATGTCATTAGAAGGAAAAAATCAAAGTGACAAAAGTCAGCAACAAGCAGAATGAATGCTATGCTAATCACATTTTTCTTGTGGGCAGGAAAACATGTTTTCAGAAAAAGGGATATGTACTTATCATAGGCAGCAATTTGATGTAAAATTTAATGTCCTTGGAACTGGCACTGGGGGCAGAATGCCCCTAAGTATCTCAAGGCAGTCTTTTCTTGAGAAAGGTCTTATTATTTTTTTAATTAAGAAAAATGCATTAAAGACATGGTGGTAATGAGCATATGTTGGGGGTCTTCCCTATTATGGGTAACATTTGAGAAACGTGCAGCCAAATCCTGAGCTACCTAGCTCCCATAGGAACAGCCAGGCAAAAATGGCTGCTACTGCTTCCTGTGGGAGCCGCGAAAGCCTCAGGGGTAGCCTCAGGGAAAGGCGATGTTTGTCCCTCTCCCTGCCCCCTGCAACAGAGCTACTCCGCTCTCCTCCAGCTATATTGCTGGTGCAGCCCCACATTGGGCTGCCCAGCCTGATGCAGGATCTGACGCCGCCAATCCCCCCCCATGCAAGCCTGCTCCTCCCTTCCCTTGTTCAGTTCTGCCCCCTCTCTGCCTCCCCCACCCTTCCCCTGCCAGGCCTTATTGCTGGCTGGTGCTGTTGGAGCGCCAGCCGGCAGTACCACCCGCACTGAGGTGCAGTGCCAACTGGTGCTGGCCCCAGTGCAGGCGTTACGTACTCTCTGGGTGCTGTAAACATGCTTTATGGCATGTTTACAACACCTGGAGCTGGTGTTACACAGGTACCGCTGGCGATAGATCCCTTAGGATTGGGCTCTGTATCACTCCTAATTAACTACTTGCAGTTTAGTAGTAGCTCTGTCTTTTCATAAAGGTAAATGTTTTCCCACGACCGAATGGTCTAGTTGTGTTCCGACTGTAGGGGGAGGTGCTCATCTCCATTTTTAAGTCGAAGAGCCGGTGTTTGTCCGAGGACAAGCTTCTGTGGTCATGTGGCCGGCATGACTTTACGCCGTAGTGCACGGAACGCTGTTACCTTCCCACCGAAGTGGTACCTATTTATCTACTTGCATTTTTACGTGCTTTTGAATTGCTAGGTTGGCAGGAGCGGGGACAAGCAACAAGAGCTCACTCCGTCGTGTGGTCTCGAACTGCCAATCTTCCGGTCAACAAGTTCAGCAACAGCGGTTTAACCTGCAGCGCCACCGTGCTGATGTCTTAGGGTCAACCATTTGAAGCTCACCTGGGCCCTGCAATCCCTCACTTTATCTAACCACAAACTGTCATCTGTCTGTCTCGAACTGCCAACCTTCCGGTCAGGAACCTTCTGGTCAGCAAACTCACAGCTCAGCAGTTTAACCCTCTGTGCCACCACGTCCCTCTGTCTTTTCATAGGATCACTTATTTATGAAAGCATGTAAGAATACACCTTTTGAAGATGGCACACATGAAACAATGCACTGTTGGCTGTTCTTCCAGATTTCTTCTTTAATCTATCAAGACAGATACTTGCTCTGTTGGTTTCATGTTTCCAAGAGCAAGAAACTATCATTCCTAGTACACTGTGAGGAAAACCTAGGCCACACAGATAAAAAGCATCAGAATAACAGATGGAATTCCAGAAAATGTGAGAGGAATGCATTGTCTCCCAATGGGATACAAGCAAATATTCCACTGAGGGGCTGAGAACATTCTTTGGACCATATGATCCCAAATCCCTACAGAGAATTGGGAGCTTTACTGAGTACAATAAAGCCATGGCCATTGTTGTACCACTGTTGTGAAAGGGTAGACAGGATGAGTCAAGTAATTATAGGAGGGTTAGTTTAATATTGATTTGGGGTTGAAAATAATGGAAAAGATAATGATGGATGCAGTCAAGAAGCATTTAAAGCCTGTAATGCAGTTAATGACAGTCAACCTGGGTTTGTGGAAAATGGGTCTTGTCAAACAAAATTAATTCAGTTTTTGCTGGGATTACAAATTTGGTTATTGATGAAAGCAACTCAGCTGATATGATAAAACATGGATTTCCCCCAAAGGCATTTGACCTAGTGCAGCAAGAACAATGCAACATCTGTGAGACGGAAGCAAAATGGATTAAAGAGTGTGTAATATCAAATAATATTTGAGAAAATTAAATTATCCTCCAATGATGTTCTTTTCTAGACTCAACACTCAATATTTGTGTTTAACAATCTGAAAGGGGATTACAAAATCATTGTTGGTCCAATGATTTTGCAGTCGTCTTTCAGATTGTTGGACAAAGATATTGAGCGGTGAGTCTAGAAGAGACAAAATGTCATTTGATAATGCAGATTGGATCCACAAACAGTGGATCACACGGCGTGCCTGCAGACTGCCAAGTGCAAGATTGTACCCTGGAAATGCCATTGGGCCAGAGTCTCCTAGGAGATGCCTAAAGCCTAAAGATACACTTCAGCACACTTCTAAGTAGGCAAGTAGACAATAATTTCCTTGTTCTTATTTGATCTTTGTTATGCGGCAAAGATAAATCTGGATTTGGAATGTGGCCCCACAGATTTGGCAGCCACATTCTTCAAACGGTATTGAGAAAATAGAGACGGTAAAGAAAGCTACAAGAATGATCACAACAGATGGAAGTCAAACCACTCTTTGCAGTGAAATGCTTAATTCAACAATCTGTTGACTTTGTTAAAAGGATTATTTGGCTATTGTATAAAGATGCCTGTTTTGCCACAGCCATGGCTCCTGCCAGGGGCTGCAGGCTCTTTGGGTCAGAGGAAGGAATAAATGATGTTCAAGGCTAGGTTACACAAAAATGACAAGACTTCAGGGCCGGCTTTAAGCCAATGTGACCAATGTTGTCACATCGGGCTCCGCGCTTCAGGGCCCCCCCGAACTAGCAGGGTGAGCATATTGCCTGTGGCTGCAGCTGGGATCTCTTTGGGCTGTAAGTTAGTGGGGCGAGCAGAGCAGCTTTACCTTGGTCTCTCCTACCTGCCTCTGCCTCTGAACAGTCCAAAATGGGCCACCTGGAAGCAGTTATGATATCACAACCAATTACTTCCACATGCCATGCTTTGCATGTGGCATGAACAGAGCGCTTCTTGGTGAATGGGGGGTTGGGGGCCCCACAGGAATGCCCCACATTGGGCCCCGCCACTGCTAGAGCCAGCCCTGCAAGACTTTATTACAAACAACCACAAACATTAACAAACATAGAACACAGGAGCACCTCTGAACCCCAGAGATATCTCCAGACACCCGCACTTACAATGAGGCATCCTGCCCCAGGCAACACAGCCTCCAGCAGAATCTGGGGGAGTGTTCAGGTGACCCTCCGGACACCGCAGCCTGCTAGCGTTCACAAGGTCCAGGGGCAAAGTAAAGGCCCCAAAGCCAGGCTTTTATTGGCCAAAATACCAGCTGAATGGCCAGGAGTTGATTATCTGACCAATCCCACACAGACACTTGCTTGTTGAACTACACCGCTGATGATAATTTGCGCAGTAAGATTAGCAACAGCTGGGGCTCTTGGTCTATGTCCAAATTCTCCTGGATGTATCCCCTGGGAAAAAACTCCACTAGGACTCCCAGAGGCCAGGAGACACCCAGATGATTTGGGGGGGGGGGCTGGCACCGGCCATTACACTGCCCTCCACACAAATATAGCATTGTAGACTAAAGGAGTCCAAAGACGCAAGAAGGATCAATAATCCTATTGTTGGACTGTGCTAAAATTGGGAGGTAGGTGGGTTTTCTGAACATGTCCCTCAGATACAAAATGTACCTCATTTTGGTGGTCATGGGGGGTATTTATCAGGTAATTTATATGCCTGGAAAAGGCATGGTGCAGGATAGGTGTGCTCTTAACGTATTTGGGGGACCTGAATTTCTCTACCCCCACAACCTGGAATTTACTGTAGGTGGAGTTAGTGTTTTATTGTGAGCCTTTCTGTACTGTAGTAGTGATGAAATGCAGTTTTGCCCCAATTTTTTGTGACCCTTTACTAGCAGTGTTTCAATGCAAACAAGGACAAAAAAAAAAAAGCTGATTCAGAATAAAGGTGCAAAGAGGACTGTTAAAAAAGTTGAGTGTCATACTTTCCAGTAGTTACTATTGTATCACTAGTGGATTTGGCTAAAACATCTGTTTTGGAAAGTCACAGACAGGCAGCCCTATCCTGAACTACCCGGCTCCCGTAGGAGCAGTGGTACCAAAAT
This sequence comes from Lerista edwardsae, assembly GCA_029204185.1. Lineage (NCBI taxonomy): Eukaryota > Metazoa > Chordata > Lepidosauria > Squamata > Scincidae > Lerista > Lerista edwardsae. Next base: position 28,823,663 of record JAJKFI010000006.1, read on the forward strand.
GGTGACCACTGCATCCCGCAGGAGCCAGGCAGCCACTGGAGGCTCCTCGGGAGAAAGGGATTTCAGCCCCTTCCCCCGGGGAAAGCCTCACAGCCCACAGTGGGGCTCCTCAGGTCACTTCCGGCTATTTTGCTGGCAGTGAATCAAGCATCCCTGTGTTGGGCTGCCTAGGCCACTGCTGGGGACACGATCTGGCGGTGGAAGCTACCACTGGGTCCCACCCGCTCGCAGGGCTGTCCTGCCCCTCCCACGCCTGGTTCTTCCCCCTCCCTGCCTCTCCCCACCCCAAATGGACTGCTGAAATGTCAGCTATGCCATCTGCCTGTGCTGGGACCTGGCAATAACTGAACACCAGTCCAGTGCAGGCAGCAGGTTGTCGCAGACATGCTTTACGGCACGTTTGTGACATTGTCGCTGGTGGTACACATGTCCCACTGGTGATAGGGCCTTCTGGATCAGGCCCCTATTCTTGCTTTTAAGATTGGAAAAGTTTGCCTTGATAGTCTCTTTAAGGTGCAATCCTAACCTGTAGATAGGCTGGCACAGTTAGGTCAACAAAGTTTGGCCAGCACAGGGCCACCGTAAAGCACATTTGGACTACTCTCAGAGTCAAGGAGGATGGCTCATGTCTGTGTGCTGGCCTCCCTGATTCAGAAAGTGTTTCAAATATACTTTATGGTGTCCCTTGTGCTAGCCAAACCTTGCTGGCCTAACTGTGCTAGCCTGTGTACAGTTAGGATTGTGTTACATTTGTGCACAGCACAACCCTCACTCTGAACCAGCTTTGTTTGTCCTTGATGTTTGCCCTTGAAATTAATCATATAGTTAATTTCTGTGTGTGAATATGTTCCCATTAATAGGAAAAAGAATAGGCATTTTCACAAGCAAAATTAGACTGAAGTGACTGTAGAAAACTACAGTCAACGGTGTCCCATCTGAAATTAGTGACTGGCGCAATCCTAACCTGGAGTTAAGTTGGCACAAATCACTTGTGCCCATCCAAGAGTGTCACAAATGCTGCCATAAACTGTGTTTGGACCACTCTCGGAGTCAGGGAGGCTGTCATACATCTATGCGCTGGCCTCCCTAACTCCAAGTGTAGTGCAAATGCACTTTATGGCATGTTTGTGACATTCTTGGGCTGGCACAAGTGACTTGTTGTGGACACAATCCTAACTTCCAAATTCCTCTTTTTCCAACTTGTATTTCAGTGCAGGTAGGTATTCACTATGTGATTGGGAGTTGCATTTATAATGGGACTAGGTATTTTGCCTACAAAATGCAATATATTAGGCAGGTTGAATGGTTCCCCCCTCTAAATTCTCTCCTATAGCACCTCACACATTATAATTCTTTTTTCCTGTACTGATACAATCCAGTATAGGAAAATATGTGTCCACCATATTGTGTGTGAGATTCGGCCTGAGCACTTTTTAGCTTGGCTGTGTTTATGTGAGAAACAATAGAAAAAAATTCACAAGAAAGAATATTCTGGCCGAGTCCATGATGTTGTGCTTGAGATTCCTGGGTTGTTGCTAACACCACCATCCTTGGGCAATGCAATGTGTGCACAATACCAATGTATTAATCTGAGCAACCTGAACCATGAAGATGTCATAGCTGTGAATGGATGGTAGGGCGTGGGATTCGTGGATCGGGAGATAAGACTGAATGAGATTTTGTTGTTGTTTCTCTTCCACCTGACATGTAAACTTTCATTGTAATTCCATGCCAAAAAGCCAGGTCCTAGAGTTGTACATCAGTACTTCACAATGCCCACATGTGTTGAATTTTAAGTGGCTCTTAGTTATTTTATTAATGACTGTTTGCTTATTCTCTGCCAGGCTGTCTCTCTGAGTAGAGATAACTGTAGTACACATAGGTGAGCAGATAAGGGGATGTTAGCGAAATCTTAGCTGTGCAAACAATAGTTTAATGTGTCTTGTTCAATTTCCTAAGTAATTTTGTGTGAATCTGAGTCATCTAAATGAACTGCCTCTCATCGCTTATTGTAGAAAAGCATTCTTATTCGTAACTTGTCTGTTCATAACTAGATGGTGTCTTTGTGTTGGAGGGCCTTCCAAGAAATGTGTCAATCATGGGAGTTTCGTTCCTGGATTTGGAAGCAACAAAGATACACACAGTCAATCCTAGGGTTAGGTTCTTGGAAAGCCTCGCAGATAATGCACATAATGAACCATTTATCCTATGGAATCAATGGAGCTAGGTGTAAGGTACCTTATCTGCCATCAGAAGAATCCAGTAGAGACCCTCGGGAAGCCACCGGAGTGCAGCAGGAAGTACTGAAAGATCTCTAATGCTGAAGAAACCTTCTAGAGGCTGTAGGGACCTTCAGAATAGCACCTGTGACCAGTGCTGATCCCTTTAAAATGGCTGGCAGAAGCATCTGCTGATCAAGTATTAGTGCTCCATGCTGGTTGCCATTTCAGGTGCCATTCTGAAAGTCCCTGCAGCCTCTGGAAGGTTTCTGCATAATGGATAACAAGGACTGAGGCACACATAATAAGGTAAGTTGCAATTCTGCCCCTCACAGATAAGTGAGGTCACAGACAAAGTAAAGAGGATTGATTGTATACACATAAGCACAGAACATCAACTGTGTTGTAACTCTGAGAGCAGAACTGCCATATAAAGTCAACCAGATTCTTTTATGTGTACGTATTTTATTGCTATTAAAAAAAACATTTTCCAACTGGCTTGCTAGGGTTTATTTATTTATTTAAATTTGGAAGAGGCAGACAAAGCATTTTCCCGCCATCTTTTCCATATCATTAATTTGAGTTGAGGAAATTAATTTGCCTTGAGGTAATGAGGGGGGAGGGAAGGAGGGGGGAGGGGTTAAAAGAGAGTACTACTGTGTTTTTGTATATTTAAAAATATTCTGTTAAAACCTTAAATCAAAAAGGAGTACAAACTATTGTTAGAGTCATAAAAATCTTCAAAAAGTATTTATGGTTGTGAATTCATCATTGGGCAATATAATCAAAGTAGCTAAATTTCACACTAACACCATCAACTTCTCTGTATTAATTTATTGAGGAAGATTCCTGTGATGATTTCGCAAGTGCCTGATTTTTTCTGGCAGTGGGTTGATCTGCATGTGCTGAATGGATCTTGTAAATAGTTCCACACATAGACATTCATAAAATATGCTGCCTCATGTAGACTTTGACATGTTAAGTGGCTCTCTGATATATGGGCTGTAAGAACAGTTGCCACTTATGAGTTAAAGCAGCGGTTCCCAAACTATGGGTCCGTGGCCCACCAGTATGCCTTGACCTCAATTTTTGATGGTTCATGAAACTGACAGGGTAGATTAGGCTATATGAATCAAAGGTTAAAACAACTTGCTACATGTGGGGAGCACTGCTTCCCAATCATCCCAGAGGCTTGAGCTTTTGGTAAAGTGACACTTTATTTAGGTGGGTCCCGATGCTAAATTGTTTAGCAGTTTGTGCATATGTGTCAGTGACAATCACATGCAGAGTTAGTTATAAACACCATTTCTATATCTGAGAGGTTTGTTTCGTTATATCTCTGAGCTCATTATACCTTGAAATTAGATTAAAATGTTTAGAATTGGATTGTTTTGGATTAAACAGGAACAGTCTGTTCCTTCTAAATCAGCCTTCTTGCTTGTGATCATCACCATACATTACAATACGAACACTGTAGTTTTATATGCTGTGGTGAAGAAAAAAAATTGAAGAAAAAGAATACCAGGCTATGACAATGTTTACTGATTAGGACTTATTGTTTCATCATTGATCGCCTTTTTTCTTTTATTTGAAAAATTTTCTTTTATTTCTTTTTTCTTTTATTTGAGTGCCTTTGGGCATAAAGGCGGGGTAAAAATCTTTTAAATAAATAAATAAATTTGTTTACCAATTGTATTGGGCGGAATTTAAAATAGTTTCCCCTGCTGTGGCCAATGGTTAATGCCTGAATTGGGGCCACGAGGCCTCCTGAATGGGTCTAGGATTTGGCCTTATGGCCAATCCCTGAGCCGCCCTGTTCCACCAATCCCTCCCACCAATCCCTGAGCCGCCCTGTCATGGTGCCTCCCTTGCGCCGGCCGGCTTTGGCTGATGCAAGGGAGGCACTGCGTGGGCGCAACAGGACCGGCGCTGCCTGTAATGCCGGTCCTGTTGCCTTAGTGCTGACGCGGGGGTGCCAATCGGCGCTCCCATGTCGGCACTAAGAGTGCAGCGTCGACGCACCCCCATTGTGCTGAAACTGTGCAGGGTTTAGAATTGCGCTGCCTGTCAACATGGCAGCTGAGTTGACACAGTTGTACTGGAGTGAGCTGCAGGTAAGTCTCCCCTGCACTGGCCAAGTTAGGCCATCGCAGAGGCTTTTCTGGACGGGAGGAATGAGCAGGGGCAAACGGGGCACGGAGAGTGTAGTCTGGTGGCCAGGGTGGCCATGGCCATTAGACTGCATCAAACCACTGTCCCCAGGCCACATGGCCCCGATTCGGACTGCACAGTGTGCTTGACTTCCACCTGCTAAACAGCAGACGCATATCTGAGCAGGCCCACCTGGGTGGCTGGTGCCTACCCCATGGTAATGGGACCAACATGCCCTTGTCCTGTGGAAGCTCCAGATTGCTCCTAACCTGCGTTGGTTACCTCGCCAGCCTGCCTGTTCCAGCACAGGTTAGGATTGTGCCCTCAGTAACATGATGGAGGGTGGAATGATCCAAACCACTCCTTGCATGCAGTTTATGATATATCTTTTGGTTGCAACTCTACCTGTTGGGCTGTTTCCTGCCCACAGCATATCCAAAAATGCAGCCAGGGGCATTGACAGAACTGAATCCAGAAGAAAAGGCTTACAAGCAGCAGGCAAAAACCTGATAGTGGGCAGGTGTCCCTCCCCCCCATCACAAGATTCCAGGTGACAAAGGCTGTATCTGACCTTTGATTAAAGCCCAAACTCTTGAAATCTACAATCCGGATTTTGATCTGGAACATGGACTTTCTGGGTTCCCAAACTTTGGGACTCATTATTATTTACTATGATAAATGTTTGGATGAATAGCTCATAGAAGATAGAACTATTTTCATTGATCATGCATATATGTGTTTTCCTTCACAAATATATGTGTTTTCCTTCTCAAAGCAGGTTTGCAATTTTTTCAGCTGTTATCCCCCTGATCTCTACAAGCTGCTTAAATATTACAATGTGGAGGTGAAGATAGCGCAGACTACCCAATATACAGGGCATATACATATTTCCTCCTCCCCTGGTGCATCTTTTGTAAAGGACTGTTCATTCTGACGAAGGCATTTAGACCTTTTAATTATGTTGCCAAACATTGACTGGGTTCTCCTAAAGGACCCAGAACATTTTTGTTCCTCAACTCTGCTTCTTGTACACTCACTCAGCCCAACTATTTAGAACAAGACTCAGGAGAGGACATTAACTCAGAACAATTAAAAACCAAATCAATGTATTGACTGAACACCAAACCCCAGGGCTACCAAAGCACTAAGAATCAACTTACAGTACTTTTCTAGGCCATATTTTGCTAACTCTAATCAGTTAGTACAGTAGTTAAATATTCCTAAAGGTCGACCCATGATATATGTTTGAACAATTTCCAATCTTAAAAATTCCCAGTCTGTCCAATCCAGCTTCTTTGGGCTTGGTGCATTTTGAGTTCACCCATGTACCAAGCTTCCTGCAAAACTATTCTGCCTTTATCAAACACAAGTTCATACCCTTTTACACTCTAGCAGTGGTTCCCAACCTAGAGACTGGGACCCCCAAGGGGGTTACAAACTGATGTTTAGGAGGTCACAAAGAGTTTGGGACAGCCATCATAAAAAGCTGGGCACCACCATCTTGGAAACTTTATTTTGTCTAAGAAAGAGGTTTCCCCATTAAACTGCCACTTCCTCAATGCTGGTGGTTCAGAGGGAAATTAGCCTTGCTATGGGCTTGTCTTGGGGCGTATGTATATGTGTGATGAAGTCTCCTGGGTCTCTCTCCAAGTGGCCCTGTCATGCCTTCCATGTACATGCCCAGGTAAGTCTCAGCACAAGGGGAAGAAGAATGTAAATACTCTGAAGATTATCTAAAATGTGGCTTGACCACCTTGATCACCAATGGCATAGAGAAGTCACAACATTGTTTTGTGCAATGTTGTCCTCAGTGCTGAATCAGTCACTGAACTCAAAATTTGAACGCCACGTAGATACAAAGCATAGAGAACATTCTAAAAACGATGTGGAATTCTTTCAACTTTCAAAAAGTGTGATTTATTAAAAACAATGACTTTATTTCATGTTTAATGAAATCACTTCCAGCCCTAGATCTTAGGGACGGATTTCCCAACAGATGGTTGTACCTAAAAAGGGGGTCCCAGCGCAAAAACGTTTGAGAACCATTGCACTATACTGTCCTTATCTCAAAGAGTCCCTCTTCCAATGCTTCTCTTTCTTGTTCATTTGAAAATCCCTCTCATCATACTGAAAAACACCTATGAACTGAAGATATGCCACACTCCTATCCCATTCTTCCCTCCCTTACCAGTTCTCCCTATCCACTGCCTGCCGCCCCATGCCAATTTACCAGCACTGGTTCATCTTCACAGGCAGCTGTTATACGGCCACTGCCATTTGCCAGTTCTGGTGGTGGCCTAGTAGCGTGTGATAGCATGTTGTGGTGGTTTGTTTTGCTGGAAAGACTGCTGTGCCATCAGAATGCAAATGCCAACACATACCATTAAAAAGAAGAGAACTTAAAATTTATAACAACTTACTTGTCTTATTGATTTAAAAGGTGCTGCATTAGGATTTGAAAGGTGCTTCATCCAACTTTCGTTGGATATGTAATTTCATCCCATAGTCTAGAAAGAGATCTAGAGATTCTGGAAAGAGATCAAAAGGTAAACTTAATTCTGGCTGTATCTGGCAAGTAACATTAAGGCTTGGCCCCCAGGTTTGATTGGCCATGAGTCCAAAAGCAAATTTCACTTCTGAAAGCCCTTTGGGGAAATAGTTTTCCTTAGGGGGATATCAGAAGGGTGGGATATGCAAGCTCTCTATAAAGATGTAAGCCTACAGATGCTGATCCTATCCCCCGCCATGCCATAACATGCAGCCATGCCTGCAGAGGTTGCTTGCATGCTATGAGTCAAACTGGAAATAAGTACAACAGTTTTTTACGTAACATCTGCTTAGGGTTTCTTGCTGCCTATGGGCCTCCTTCGACCCCCACCAGCCACAGAATTGGCATCAGTCTGAGAAGAGCTGGGGGTGTTTCAGGGCAGGGTTATAGCTTCATTCCGTGTCAAATCATCACACCGTTTCCGACTGACCTCCTTAGATTTTTATGAAATTTGGGGTACTTACTTGTCCTGTTGCATAATGCAAAAATACCAATTTTTACCAGCCAATTTTTACATTTTATAGCTAAGTAAACTTTCAAATTTTTTTTATCAAAAAATGACTTTTACAGTATTGTGTTGTATATCATATGAAAACCCATGGAAAGAGCTTTAAAACGAGACCACTCCCAACTCTATATCTCAACTGGTGTCTGAGGTAAAACTAGTTAAAGGATCAATAGCATGCCATTTTTTGATAAAATTTTGAAACTTTAGACTTAAATATATTTTTTCTCTGTGAGTTAAAAAACTTAAAAATATGCAGGATCGTTATAGGATCATTAAGTATGCCAAGTTTCCCCAAAATCTAAGAACGTGAGGTAGAAAATTGCCCTTAAGTGTGATGATTTGACACGGAATGACCCAGCTATGGGATCTGGTGTATGTGACTGCCACTAGATCCACTTCTTCCCACTCCTGAAACACCACCCCCAGTTCTCTCTCAGAAAGTCCGCTCCATGCCAGTGACCTCACTGCTGCCACCAAATTACTGGCACCGGCAGTGGCCAGATGCTCTGGTGGTGAGCACACAGGGCCATCAGCCATTCACACTGGCAGCCCTGTTCATCCCGCTGTTGCTGCCATGCCAGAAGCCCAAGCCTTCTACTGACAGAGCCTGAGTTCCATAAGTAGAAGGCCTTGATAAGATTGGGCCATTAACCTAGTTATGTTCAGATTTAGGGCCAGCTCAACAAACCTCTATCAGCTGACAGGCAGGACAGAGAAATTGAAATTATATGTACGCCTAAAATCTTGTGGTAGTGGAGAATAAAACATCTTGGGATTCATTTTGAGCACAGCAGTGGCCAGAAAGGAAAGAGTTAAGTCAACTCCTCTTGGCTTTTTGTTACAGGAGGAGAAGGGTGGATTCTTTACTTGCATTGCAATGCAATGTATAATTTTTCCTACAATACCATGCTAACAACCCAATCCTAACCAACTTTCCAGCGCTGATGGAGCCGCAATGCAGCCCTGAGATAAGGGAGCAAATGTTCCCTTTCTTTGAGATTTCCATTCATGATATCAGAAGGGTAGGATATGCCCCCCCCCACCAGATTCAGCACGCGCCCCATTGGTACAACTGCACCAGCACTGGACAGTTACCTAGGATTGGGCTATAAGTACCTTAGAGAAAGTTGCAGCAAATACTTCTTATAGTAGTACTTCTTTCACCTACCTGAATCACTGACCTTGAATGGGCAAGAGAAGCCGCTGCAACTATTTGAAGAAACAGAAACCCAAGACTGTTAAGTAGTTCTTAAATACATTATAAGGCAGAGGAAAATTCTCAGCTCATCTGAAAAGAGAATCTGGCTTATATGTGCTAATTGTACTGCACTCCCAAGTACACAAAGTACTGATGGAACTGTAGCAACTCCAGTTTGGGATTTTGGTAAATGTATATTAATATCGTTGCATTCCAGAAAGACATGTGGCGCCATTCAAATCATTATTTTATGAGCAATCAGCATCATTCTATATTGAGAGACGCTCGGCATATGGACAGTGCGGCGGATGCCCATAGCTAGCTTTTGGATAATGTTAGCAAAAGGAAAGGCAAAAAAAGAAAAAAAATGATTACAATTTTGGCATCCTGACTGCATATGCTCAGGGGACGAAACTGGAGCAGACGGCTGCATCTGTCAACCTGCCGATTACCTAATGTTGGAATCCAGGCCAGGAAAGTCTATGAAATGAGAGCTGGGACCTGAGCACCACACTCTTGGACATATGATGCACAACACACAGCACTAAACATTGAAGAAGGGAATCATCCGGACGGGGTGACAGCTTTCCTTTCCTTTGCCACGTCATGTGGCTTGGATAGGTCTGGCAACCAGACCAAGAATTCCTCGCGTGATTAGAAAGAGACTGTCATGACTGTGATGTCTTTAGCATCCTGGAAAAAGTGCCATGGTTGACAGTTGATTCATGGAGACCAGCTGCCGAGAAAACAGCGCATCATGAACTGTCATGCAAGGGTCCTTACCAAAAGAGACTGAGCTTTCGAAGACCCCACTGACTTCCAGCCCACTTGCAGCGATGTGGCAATTAAAAAACCCTACAATTCTGAATCCTGCTGTTCCTGTTATAGGCAATAAGAATTGCACAGAGTGCAAATCTGAATTGTGATTTCACTGCCCCCCTCCCCACCTTTCCCAAGACTGTTTTTAGCTATTAGCTGAAGGCATCAGATTACAAAGTAAGATTCTTGCTCTGTAATGAGAAGGGTTCCTCTTGTTTCATAAGAAAGAAGGGGAGGAAGATGGGACGTGAAAGAAGAGATCTTGTGGAGCCACTAATGACTGAATACCCTATGGAAATAGCAAGAGATCCTGGAGCAGTGGTTTCTACTGGCAGAACGAGATGGATGAGAAACCTGACTGTTTTGGTTGTTGCTCTTGGGCAACATCATTAAAAAGCAAAACGGGGCTTGTGACTTTATAGGGAAAACATATCCTTTAAAAAGGATTTTTATGTTTTTGGTTGAAGTAGTCTCTGTAAACTGCGATGTGAGGAAAAAAGAAACATATTAGTACATGTTTGATGTGACTGATCCTGATTCTGACATGGAAAATCATGCAGATATGCAGCAATGAAATGTGAAAAAAAATTGCCCTATATTTTCCATAGGAAATCTGAGCATGCTGTAACATTTGCTCACTCAGAGCAAAATCTTAAGGGACACTGTAAATATGTTTGGACCACTCTAGGAGTCAGAGAGGCCTGCACACAGACATGCGCCATCCTCCCTGACTCGGAGAGTGATCCAAAAGTGCTTTATGGTGGCCTTTGTGTCGACCAAACTTTGTTGCCCTAACTGTGCTGGCCAAATTCCAGGCTAGGATTGTGCTCTGAATAATTCCCAGGGCTTGTATATTTATAGTTGCAGCTGGAATAAAGTTAGGATTTAGTCTAATTCATACTCTCTTTGGGTCTTTATTTTTGCTCAGCTGCTAAAGTGGCTCTAACTAGAGAAACATCAGTTTTCCTGTTCTGAGTTTCCTGTTTTGTACTACTTCTTTTTTCTGGACCAACAAGACATCTGGTTTCCCTAAAGTGCTACTCTATTAAGGCAAGTCAGGGATGCTGTTGGTCTGTAGTAAAAATGATCCCAGTATTGCTGCTTGGCTTGTTGGATGTGGAGCCATATCCGGGACCTCCCTGACTGAAAAGTGGCACAGCGGGTGGGAGAGGGTGGCAGGAGCATGTTCCAGGGTGGGGAGGGGCATTTCTGGGCAGGGGCAGAGCAGAACAGGGGAAACATATTTTGAGCAACTTTAGCTTCTATGAGAGAGTAGAGGATTCAAATGGGTGGGGAAAGCTCATTCTGCTGCTAATGGATATAAAAACTCTATTTACCTCATCCCCTGTTTCCCCATGGGAGTAGATTAGAAGGATAGTATGAAAATTCTTAGTAATTTCTGGTAGCCTGCTTCTTGCTTTTAGTCCAAGCCCTGGAAAAGAATAAAAAAAAACACACCAAATGCTGAACCGTAGCATTTTTCATGTACACGTCATCTCTGTCTTACTTGGTCCCCAGAGACACTGGTGGGCCTCCAGTCAGCTAGTTGACCAACATGATTGGGGGATGTCTATTTGAATAATTCTTAGTTACTTTGATCCACACATATTCACTATGGTTCTTTAACCACTAAGAATGTGTTCATTAAATGCTTTTAAAACTGAGATATTTAATATTACTAACATTCAGGGCCAGACTTAGGAGCTGCAGGGTCCAAAGCTAAACATTTTTGCTACCTCACCTCATGGGCTTTCCCTGCACTGAGACAAACATAGCGACGTGTGTGGGGCTGACTGGAAGTAGGTGGCAGCAACATGATGACATCACAGGCAACTGCTTCCGGGAGGCCCATTTAAGGCCATTTGGACCAAGGGTTGGGTGGATGGCTACACACAGCAGTACTCTGCTCGCTCCACTTCAGTGTGGGCTGTTCCATGCTAGGGTGTAAACTATGGAGTAAGATGGCAGCGGCATAGGCCCCTTCCCAAGCACAGGGCCTGATTCGATCCAGTTGGCTGAATCACCTTAATGCTAGCCCTGGCTACATTGCAATGGCCAAATAAACTTTCAATGATGTTCTCTGTCATTATAAACTTACCTCAGTGTTTATCTACAAATGTTAGAATCCTGTCAAGTTTCAACAGGCTTTAAAAGGGAGCCATGTGGATCAGATTTTGCTCCCTACATCAGTGGGGAAGCAAGACAGAGAAAGAAATTACTGGCAGTTCCATTTGCACTACAGTGCATAATATCCTCTGGAGAAGCTGTATCACCAGAGAGTCAGACTTGTTGATATGAAGCTCACAGAATTGCTGCCTTTCCAGAGGCGTATCTAGGGAAAATGGCGCCCATGGCAAGAGGCATGAAATTGCGCCCCTATCAAAACACCTGGATTGCGTCCTTAATTACACAGCGCTGTTCCTGCCCTATGAATGTTTGGACAGAACAAAGTGAGGAACTGCAGTCCACCAAAAGTCATCAGTGCATTATCAGGCAGCAATGCTGACTATTCCAGGCTGAGTACATGGGCAGGGGGACATTGAGAGGGCTTTTTTACTCATGCAACATGAAAAGTTTAGGAAAGAGACCTAAAATCTGAGTCCAAACTTAGTCCTGAAACTGTTCTTAGTATATAATATAATTAATCAATATATAACAAATTCAATTATTAAGAAGCATTAATACGTTATCAATCTTTCTATGAAATTCAGCATGCTCCAACCTCATAATACTACAATTGAGGGAAAATAATATCAACATGAAAATAAAATATGAAAGTTGCTTCACCCAGGCTTGCCATCTACCACATATCCCTAATAAGCCCTGTTTTAAATTATGTGCTGAGACAGAACCCAGAATAGTGACTAGGGCCACAATCTTATCCACACTTACCTAGAAGTAAGCCCCATTATTCAATTTTTACAGAATGTATGCAAAACAACAAGAAAACATAAACATAGCCTCTGCAGATCAGTCAGCCCAGCAATCTCTCTTGCAGCCCAGTCCTATTCATGTCTACTCAGAAGAAAGTCCCACTAGAGTCAATGGAGCTTACTGCCTGTAAGTGTAGACAGGATTGCAGCTTTGCACACTTGCACAGTTTTTCTTGCACACTCACCCAATCAAACCAGAGTGGGGTATGTGCAAAAAACCACAACAGTTTGGCTGTTGCAACAGCCAACAACAGCAGCAGGAAAGTGGAAGGAAAAATGCACGCATCTCCAGAATGGAGAGGAACAGCAAGGAGGAGAGGGGGGCTTTCCTTGCAGTTTGGGGCAGCAGCAAAGCATCTGGGGAGAGAATTAGACGGCGGGAGTTAAAAAAATGGGGGCCACCGCATCTGCTCCTTTTTGCAACCTACCTGAACTCCTGCTGCAGCAGTAAACACCTCCGGTTTCCCATGTGCCTGCCCAGGAACGTTCCACTAGCCAGACCCCGCCTCTTCATCTGCATATGGCTAATTTGCATGCCTCCTCTCTTGGAAGCCTATATAACTGGGGGGGGGGCAGGCGCATGCTAATCTCCCATGCAAATTGGAAGCACTGCATGATGGTCTCTGCTCACATGTGGCAATTCCTTGCTTTTTCAGACACTGACTCAGATTGCTGAAAGTGGAGACACAGGGATTTCAAACTGTACTCAGCAAAGGGAAAGAACCAACTACAAAAAGCTAAGGCTGAGCTCACCATAACCTGTTGGGATTCCAATCCATGAAGCTTATATAGCTGGCTTTCAGGATGCTTTAAAGATGGGTGAGGGAAGGAGGCAAGGTCCACGCAGTTCTGATGAGCTTAATGAGCCGGCTTGATGGGGCGCAGCTGGGGGGGGCGTGGCTTTCCAAGTGCTGGGGGGGCTGAGAGCAAATTGGCGCTCATGGAAACAGAGAGGAAATGGCGCCCATGGCTCTTGCCACCCCATGCACCCCCCCTAGATACGCGCCTGTGCCTTTCCCTTGCTAGGGACTGTTGTTGCTGAAGCAACCTACCAAATCCTCCCTCTGAAAACTACTGGCTTTCAACCGCCTACCTCCAGCCTCCAGCTTCCTATTCTAGCTGGCCTTTTGACAATAATGTCCAAGGAACTTGCCTTCTCTTGGGCTGAAAGTCTAGCAAGTTCAACTAAATCAAAAAATGCAGTTTGGGAGGCAGCCAATGTTTTGCTAAAGAAAATTAGAAATCTTCTGTTTTACTCTCAATGTGAGATCCTCTAAAGTTCTGGATTATTTATAAGCAGCTTCAGACTTTTTTTTCTTGGTAGTACGCATAGAATGTAAAATTTTGTTTTTAATGAGGAAACGGCTTGTTGGGGCCCCTATTACTGATCCTTCCATGCTCAGAGTATAGAAGGCATTTCTCAAAGGTTTATTCCTTGTACAGTTCCTTTTCAAATTACTTTTTTGCCTTCAGATCCTGATGTCTGCATAAAAAAAAAAGAAAGGGGAAGGGAACTCTCAACCTGTTGAGGAAGAAATCTATTTCCTTTGAACAGAGCAGCTTGAGGGGGAAAAATGCTTCCTGCACAATTTTATATCTTATATGAAGGATACATCAACCATTTTTAAGGATGGGGGAATCCAAATTGTTTTTTGAGTCTTCTTCATACCTTTATATTTCTACATTTGTAGTACCTAGTTGGTGCTGATCACAGCAGTGCTGAAATAAAATGAGAAAAAGTACTTACAAGGTAGGTGGAATCTTAAATGAAAAGGAACATGACAGAATAATGAATCTTCTTCATGCGATTTCCAGGCAGATCTGTGAACTTAAGAACTCAAGTTAGATCTGTGAACTTAGAATTAGTTGCATATGTGTTCTAGCACAGTGTTATTCAAATTGTGGGTCAGGACCCACTTGGTGGGTCGCGACCTGATGTCAGGTAGGAGCAGCCATCTTGGAAGCTGCAGACTTTACTCTTGCTATATTCCTATTTGTGAGTATTCACAGTTGGAATTCTCAAGTTTGAATTCAATTTTTTTTTAAAAATTTGTTTTTAGTTCAGTGATTTTACATTATATTTTGACTTCATCTTGCTTTCTGTCAAAGATGTGTGCAATTCCTGTGGTCCAAGAGTGCCAGTTTGCATTCTAGGAGTGTCATTTGATTACGTTACAATAACGGCCTTTCCTGCTTGATGATGTCACTTCAGGCTATGACATCACTTCAGGTTAATGACATCACTTCCAGTGGGTGCCATTCTAAACATGAGTGCTATTCTAAAAAGTGGATCCTAGTCTAAAAAGTTTGAGAACCACTGTTCTCACAGATTCAAAAGTTGGATTAAAAAAACACAAACTTGTACACATTATGTATTGAGTAGCTCAAGAACAACACTAAATACATAGTTGCTAATGGCCCGATCCAAAAGGGTCCAACCATCATTGCACCTCTTCTTCTAGCCATCTTCTGCTGGCCATGAAGCCATAAAATGCACACTGGCAGCATGCTCAGAAGCATGCTGCTGGGACACTTGGGGAAGGCCAAGTTTGGGTTTTGATATCTTCTCATTGTCTTGAAAGATTGGGTCTACCCCTCCAATTCTTGATTAAACAAAACATTTCTAGGTCATATTTTGTGAGAGTTGCTTGCTCTCCTTTAGATAAATTCAGGAAAGTGGAGGCTGTAACATGCTAATGGACAAAGACAAACCAACTTGAAAGTGCTCAATTTTTTTTCCAGTAGCATATTATCCTAAAGCAGTATTCAGGACTTGGGAGAACAAAGTATAAAGAACACGTGTCTACCTATAAGACCAATTTCCTTTGTCAAAAATGCAAATTTAATTTGAATATTGGACTTATTTGCCAATTGATCATTTGCACTTTCAAAATACTTGGAAAAAACACTTGGAATTAAAATGCATTTTGTTCAGGATAGGAGGTTTTAGAAGGTAAAGTTCTAAAAGACTGCATAGGCTGATGTGTATACACAGTGCATAAGAATATTTAAGGCAAGAAGACCATATGGTCCTCTAAAGCTTAAAAGCTCTACAAAACCTCAGATGGTTTCTCATTATCTAAATCTAATTAGGTCCAGCCCCTCTGTCCCTATTTCTTGCAATTACAATTATATGTTCAGTATTTGCATCTATACTTGGGGCTTTAAGTTTGTTTGAACCATATCGTTTTTATTCACAGGCACAGTTGCATTATCTACTATGTGTCTACTAACAATGACAGGGGAATGTCTCCTTAATAACAGATCACTGCTGCTATCTTAACTGGTTTATTGGAACCAATTTCTTATTTTCTGGTGGTTGTTTATCTCTTGCAAGTCTGTAATATATTTTCGTTTCCCTGTATGTCACAATGACCTGGCTACTGTTGCATAGTTCACTATTGCTTATTGTAGAATCCTATTGAGGACGCAATTCTAACCTGGAGTTGAACCAGTGCAGTGCTCTTGCGGCAGACCAGCACTGTCGCAAATGTGCCGGAAGACGCATCTGCGCCATGGATTTGGTCACTGGGCCGGCGCAAGTAGCAGCGCCAGTGCATGTGTGCTACCACACCTGTCAGTTGTGCCCGTCCAGTACCGGCTTAGCGGTGCTGGTGTAGGGACTCACTCAGGACGTGCCAGAGGTGGGCGGGAGGCATAATGGGGCGGTGCCATGAGCGGAGATGGTGATGGAGATGGGAGACAGCCGTTGGGCTGTATCCAAATTCCCACCCCCAGGTTGGCAGCCCCGATTCGGGCTGCTCTTGGTCACATCGACTTGCGCCTGCTCTTTTGCTGGCGCAGATCAGAGCAGTCGCATAGGGCTGGCTGGGGCTTACCTTGGGGCAAGGGAAAAATTGCCTCATGCTGATCTGTCGCTGCTGCTTCCAAAAGTGATTAGGATGCAGCCCAGCTGTGCCGGTCTGCCTATTCCAGCGCAGGTTACGATTGGGCTGTGAATTAGTTTCATTTGCATTTTTTCCATCATCAGCATTACTCTCTTGACAAGCATATATGGACTCATTTGCCTAGCACTAAAAGTATGCATTGTCATTTATTTTCCAATATATCTATTCCTAACCTGGAGTTAGGCCAGCATAAGCTAAGCCAGCAAAGTTTGGCCAGCACAAGTGCCACCATAAAGCATGTTTGGACTACTTTTGGAGTCAGGGAGGATGGCTCACGTCTGTGTGTTGGCCTCTCTGACTCTGATAGTGGTCCAAACATAATTTATGGTGTCCCTTGTGCCAGCCAAAGTTTGCCAGCCTGTTTCGGCCTAACTCCAGGTTAGGATTGCACCCTCAATCTTGTTGAATTTCACATTCCCAGTACAGCAATACCTTGTACTTCTGTCTAGTTAGGGATCAGAGCATGGATGAAAGTCAAAAATGAATGAATATCAAAGCAAAGCCTTATTTAGCTTGCAAATCCATTTTGGCTCGTGAAAAACAAATACTGTAACTAACTATATAACAGATGCAAATGCCTGCAAAATCTAAATAAATATAAAAGAAAAATAAACATAAGAACAGCAATGAACATTGTAGAAATTGGATGAAATTGGATGAAATTGGATGAAATGGAAAGCATGTAGATGAAATGATGGAAGGATGAGGACTGGCTGTATCAGTGCTGCAAAGGTGGTTAGGATTGTGCCCTTACCCATAATATAGGAGTCAGTGGTTCTGGGGCATTTCAATCCCATCTTCTGTGTTTTTCTTTAATGTGATTATTTCAGTAAAAAGCATATTAGGGTCAGCAAGATCCAAATCAAACTGAAGAGGAAAGAATATTGTGGTGCACAATCAGTGTGTTGGGGTTTAAATTGCTCAAAATAAATATTTATATTACATAAATGTTATAAATTAAAAAAAACTGGTGAAAACTCTTGACTTCACAGCGTAACACTGAAATGCTTTATTGAAATGCAGCAGGAAAAAATATGATTAATTTTTATTTAAACTTCTAGAACAGTTGTTTCCGAACTGGTGGGTTGTGACCTACCAGGGGAATTGGAAAAGGACCATTCCCCATTAAGGAAAACGGTATAGTACAGAAATCAGCAGCAATGCAACTGCCACAATCATACTGCTACTAGGAACTGCTTTTTAAAACTTACCTGGGGGTCACTATGCCCCTCCAGACACTGCCTTAGCTAATGAACGTGTAGCTCAGTGCAGAGGGCAAAATGATGCCCCAGAAGTGATGTCCCAACAGGAAGTGACATCATAGTTGTACTTTCATTTTCTTGGGTTTTTTGGCCATAACTTTTGATGAAGATATTACACTCTCATCTGTTTCATTCTGCATGAAATTCCATATCAAATGGTATATAACATGATGGTGTCATTCACACATACCAAGGTTTTCACCATTTTGGCCACTAGTGTCAAGCTCAGCTTGTTGCCCTGTGCAATTGCATCCCCTGAACTTCTTTAGTGCCCCTGCCTCCAAGAAGGTTTGGGGAGACTGTGACCCTAATCTGCAGCCCTCTCAGCAGCTTCAAACTGCTGTTAAAAGAAAAAAAAACACTTCCTGTTTTCATTGTGAAACTGTTTCACACACATACACAGAAAGACTTACAAGGTTCCCAAAGTCCGAATAGAACTTTGGAAATCACTGTTCTAGAAGGTTGTGAGTTGGAAAAAAAAAAGAATTAATCTATGAAGACCCCAAATAAGTGTGTAGTTAGCAGTTGGCATAAGGAAATATTAAGTAGTGACTTTTTTATCACAGAAAGTTTTAAAAAGTCACACTTGCAGAAAGCTCACATGCAGCGCTTGGTACAATTTGGGTGCTTTAAAAAAATTAGATGGCGATGATGATGATGTCAGGAAGGGTCTGACCTCTGAGGGAAGTGTGACCAAGGTACTTAAAATGTGACTGTTCGTAACTCTCAACAAAATCTTCAGTGGACTGATGAACTTAAATTTTGTTAAACATAAAGACCAATCTTATTCTTCATCTCCCCACTGATGTAGCTATGTCAAGGAAGCTTGCACCGCATCCTCTGGAGGTGGTAGATACCACCTCCCCATAAAACTTCCCATAAACCTCCTGCACACCTCCTCGGATCTGCGACAGCTCTTTAACTGGGATACTTGTATTTGGGATACTTCCTTGGGAAAGGGAATGTCTTGGCTGCTATTGGATGGGACAGTATCCAATGCAAGTTGCCCATGCTGGGTGCCACTCCCTTCCAGCTCCATCACAGTCCTGGCCCTACTGCATCCTACCCCATTCCGCCCTTCTCCCTGACTTACCTTCGTCGGTGGGCACTCTATTTGCTGTCGCTGCACACATGGCCTCTCTGGCCTCTGTGCTGGCATTTCGAAAACTTGTGGCTCTGTGAGCTTTTGGAAGGCCATTCACATTGGCCATAAAATGTGCCTCCCTGCTGGAACATCAGTTCTGGTAGTGGGGAGGGGGACATAGAATTAGGTCTATTAATTTGGCATGAAATGTTACAGTTAAATGTATGTAACAAAACCCCAACATTTGTCTGTTAGAAAAAAAAAACTGCTTTGGGAAGTAACAATTTGATAAATGGCGAGGGGTGGGGGAGGGAGTGCCTATTCTTGCTTGCTGTTTTGCTGTTGCAGCAACGCCTGCAGGTACATTTCTCCCCCATCACATTCCAGATGCGGGTTTGCTAGGATCAATACACTTCTGAAGAAAGATAGGTTGTTCTTAATCATCAGTTAATATATTTCCTTGTATGTTTTGGATACTTTGCGTAATCATAGGTCAAGAAGGTAAAAGTACTTTATTTTTGTCAGGGGATCTGAATGACAAATCCAAATCTTTTGCCCAAGATAAAACAATTGGTTTAAAGGACATTTTAACTATGGATCAGGTGCAGTTGTGCGACAAAATGGCAATTTGTATCTACTCACTGAGAGCCCCCCCCGCCACTTTCCTCTCCTCAGCCTGCAAGGGCAGAGGTAGCTGCACCCAGATAATTTTATCTACAGCAAGCCTGGTCTACAAGCATAATAAAACTTTCAGAATTGTGCACTCTGTGATAAAGTTCAGATTTAGGCTCTGCTCTAATTTTTTCTACGTGGGAAAGAAAACATTCCAAACACAATATTTGGGATACAGTTTACTTGTAGACCAAAAAAGTTAATGCACACTCAATATTTTGCAATATTGTACTCTTGAATATTATTGGAATTGTTTGAAGCACGAGTTCTTGTTTACATCTTCCCAACACTAAGCAGATGGCTTAAGTGTATTAACTGCAATCATCTTTGAGTCTTCTTCCTGATCCCTATTCTATAATGTGATTTTGAGTTCCTTGTAGGTTACAGTTTAAGCTATTACTTTGGGTGTCTGGGATTAATTTGACAGTTTTATTCTTTCATGAAAGGGTTTTATTATTTGGAAATGTACAAGACCGCACAACACCCATATGCCTACTTGGGTAGATCATGAAAAAATAATCATTTGCACTGTTAAGGCTTTACCAGTTAAGGTTGTGTTCCTTTGCCTACTTGCTTTGGAGAAAGTCCCATTTAACTGGAACTGACTTAAGACTATGAATGCCCAAGACCTGCCTGACTATATATCTAGAGCAGTGGTTCCCAAACGGTGGGTCGGGACCCAACAGTGGGTAGTGAACCAATTTCAGGTGGGTCATGAAGTATCTAGAACAGCCATATTGAAAATATGGGAAGATGAGATGCTGGAAAGGAGGAGGGCTGTGTGGTTGTTTTGCCTGTGTTAAGGTTGCAAATAGGCTTTTAAAATTTTTGATTCACTTTGCTACTGAGAAATAACCCAACATTGCTTCATTCTCAGGAAAGCAGCAGGTTCTGTGGTCACAATGATGGCACTTCTGGCCACGACATCACTTCCAGTGGGTCCTGGACAGATTGTCATTCTAAAAAGTGGGTTCCGGTGCTAAAAGGTTTGAGAACCACTGCTCTAGAGGTAAATTCACAGCCAGTTTCTCAAAAAAATCCTAAATAAGGACCTTTTGTCAAGATTTATGAAATGTATTATCTATTGAAGTATATTATCTATTTATGAAATGTATTGTCTATTATCTAAACAACCAGACAGGATGGTGGATATTGAAATTCTGCAGATGTCAATACTCACCATCTAATATATAATGTGATGCATACTGGGGCAAAAAAAATAAATCAAAATTTTACATATACGCTGATGGGTTCTCAGCTGTCTGTAACCGATCAATAGATGGATCTTGGGGTGTTGGTGAACAGCTCAATGAAAGTGCTGACCCAGTGTGAAGAAGACCAATTTCATGCTTAGGAAGATTAAAAGGGGGTGGATAATAAAATGACCAGTATTATTATGCCATTGTACAAATTCATGGTAAGACCACATCTGCAATACTGTGTCCAGTTCTGGTTGCCACATCTGAAAAACTACAGATAGGAAATGGAAAAGGTGCAAAAGGTAGTGACCAAAATGATTACTGGGCTGCACAGCACTTCCCTTTTGAGGAAAGGCTACAACATTTGGGGCTCTTCAGTCTAAAAAGAAGGTGCCGAGGGAGTCATGATTGAGAAGGCATGGGATGGATGTTTTCCCTTTCGCACATCACCAGAACCAGAGGACATCCACTAAAATTGACTGATGAGGGAGTTAGAATGGACAAAAGAAAATATTTCGTTACCCAATGAGTAAAGTGATTTTGCTGGCACACGTCCAAGGGGATCTGGGGATCAGAGGCATATTAGCAGTGCCGCGAGGTGGACGTGGATTGCGGCGCAGTGGATGCCGGTTGCGGCAGGGTGCAATGGGGGTGGGAAAAGGTTGACACACTTTTCTCTCCTCCCTTTTGTCCAGTATGCTCCTAAATGAAATGATTCCATTCCTGGGGGTATGTGGCGGAGTGGTGCAGGGGACAGGGCGATGGTGCTAGGGATGGTGCTAGGGATGGTGCTAGGGATGCAGTGACATCGCCCCACTCATGGCACACTTTGAACCAGTTAGAGCTCTGCCTGGGGTAGTGGATTGAGGCCACCAATAGGATATTGGTGGCACTGCTGCCATCAATCCTGCCTCCTTCCTGGTCTTGACAACCCCCTCCCTCCCCAGTCTCTGCCCCATTTCTCCCATTCCTATTCCGCCTGGCTTACCAGTTCCTTACCCTACAAGCAGCGATGGGATCTACAAATGAACAAGGGGAACGCTGGGCGGGACTTACACGGCGCTTCCACGTGATTGGCTGCCCGTCCATAGCGTTCCACAGCTGTCCTGGCCTCGGGGGGGGCTGCCCCCGGTTAGTGCCCCCCCGCTGCTCACCCAGGCACCCGACACAACCCTCACCTGTCCCCCGCGGCAAGCAGGAGCCCCCCCCCCGAGGCCAGGGCAGCCGCGGAACGCTACGGACGGGCTGCCACTCAAGCGGAAGTCCCGCCTACGTCCTGCCCAGCGTTCCCCTTGTTCATTTGTAGATCCCATCGCTGCCTACAAGTGGCTTACCATAGCCTGGCTTACCAGTTCCTGGGGCTGTTTAGGAGGCTGCTAGTGCATGGCTGCTTGCAGTGGTGACCGGGCTATGTGGAATGGCAGGTCACACTTTGTGACTGCCATAAAACATGCCGTGCCATTGAAACACACACTCTGACAGCACAGCAGGCCCATAAGATTGGGCTGGTATAGCACAATCCTTTGCATGTCTGCTCAGAAGTAAGTCCTATTAAGTTCAGTGAGACTTTTTCCCAGGTAAATGTGTACAGAATTGCTTCCTTAATTTGTCCCCCCCCCCCCGGAAGATTTATTTTGCTAGGAAAAACTAGCTATTCAGTTGTCATGGTGCCCATATGGAAGGTACTGGCAAATAATACCCACTCCTAACAGTGCTCTCTATAATGGACATAACACGTGAAACCACTTAGCATGTTTGATGTCTCTCAGCCCAATCCTAACCAATTTTCCAGCACTGATGCAGCTGCCATGCAGCCCCCAGCTACGGGAACAAAGGCCTCTGTGATTGCTTTGTATGCAGCAAATGCAGCGCACATGCTGTTAACACAGCAGAATCAGCACTAGAAAATCCTAGTTTGGTGTGATTTCAGACAGCCAAGGTGGAAGATCATTGAGTACAAAGCTCTTATTGGAAACTGAGAGAGGCTCTTCAGTTTATATATGCGCCATGTTCCCAATAAAATGCTATTTAGCACTTAAAAATAGATTTCGAATTGCCAGTTAGTCAGTCAGGCTAGTGGGAACTTTATTCAATGTTGTGGCTGTAATCACTTCTGCAGGGCCTTGACATATTTTATAATTGAACTGCCAGCTTTGCGCTAAACTGCAATTCATTCACACATAAGTGTGACTTGTTAACCAAATTATGTTGATTTCCACTGATGTGACTGGATAGAAGGTTATAGCTTTAACTCCTGTCTAAATATGAGGTTACATAATGGCGGCAGAGTATTCACATGTTAAGAGACTGTTAATTATTTTTTGCATTATAACACAGCTACATTTTACCTTTTCCATTTGCTTCAGGATCCCTTTTATGCCAATGTGCAGTTATTATTTTGTCAACTGTGTTCATAGCGTGTTAGTACAGGAGGAAAGGTTGCTATCTTGATGCATCTAAAATTTGACACACGCAGTGGCATACCTAGAGGGGCATCACAGCACTAAGTTTTGCAAGCAGTCGTTCTCCTCTTCAGAGCCATTCCCAGTGGCTAGAACAAAATGGAGGCTACAGTGGCTGCGAATGACTCCTCAGAGGAGAGGGAACAGCTGCTTGCAAAGGATGGCCCAATCCCACCTGGGCCTTCTGCTGATGGAACTTGCATTTTATAGATGGAAAGCCCAGGCTGCTGGCCACAACCACGGTGATGGTGTGCAGAACAGGGTTGCCAGTGTAAAAGGCTGGTGACTGTATGTGCACTACGAGAATTGGAGTTGCTGGTGCTCGTAACTTGGTGGTGGGGGTGGGCCATGGGTGGGGAGGGGGAGGATTGGGGTGGGGAGCAGGGCTGCCAAGGGGCATGTCAGGGAAGCGCAGGGGAGAATAGGGCATATCAAACAGAGCAGCAGCAGCTCCACTGACACACTATGCTCCCTATTCACCCTTGACATGCATTCTCGGGTCCACTCAGACTTATGCACAGATTCAAATAGATGTTAAAAAAAATGGCATGGCAGAGTAGGTAACTAAACCATTATTTTACTTACCTCTCTGCCACTGTGTGGTCTTCTGCTGGCTCATAGTATGCACCAGCTACTGCACACTATGGGCTGCCCGAGGATAGGATTGGCTGTAAATCCCACTGAAATTAATAGGAGAAGTACATTAATTGCTCTGCGAGGGGGTAGGACCCAGCAATTGCTTACATCGTTGGATGCTATTCCTGGCAGTGGCCTGAGTAGCCCAACGCAGGGCTGCTTGATTCACCGCTGGTAAAATAGCTGAGGAGCCCCATTGCAGGTGGCATGGCTTTCTCCGGGGGAAGGGGACAAATGTCCCCTTCTCCTAAGGAGCCTCTGGCAGGTGCCTGACTCCAATGGGATGCAGCAGTCACCATTTTGGTACCGCTGCTCCTATGGGAATTGGGTAGTTCAGGATTGGGCTGCCCCTTCCACAACTGGACTTCTTGGAAGTACCATCCTGACTGAGTTGGGACTCCTTGTAGGAGGCAATGATCAAGTTACCTGGCCTCTTAAGGGGTGCTTGTTTAGCTTAAGTCAAGAAGTCAAATGGCATTTTGTCAATGAACAATCCACTTAATGAAATATAATTTTATATGTAACCACACTCTCTTTGCAAATAAAACAAAAAAAAATAGTAGTAGTAATGAACCTACCTTTAAACAAATGCATTTTCTTTATAGCATTAGAAGCACACTTACCTGGAAGCTAACCCTGAGCAAAAATCTTTGATTTAGGGGTCCTTTCCTTTTTGGGCTGCTACACATTAAAAATGAGCATGTTCTGCAGTTTTTAGCTCATCCATCCTGGATTCTATTAGCCATTTTTTCCAGGATACATAACAAAGGGAGACATGGCTCTTAAAAACGTGTGAGCTATTACAGTAAATCATTATGTTTACAGTTCATAATCACCAGAGTTCCATGTGGCTAAACATTTTTGGCAGGACAAGGTTTTATAATAAGCATATTTGGAGGCTTTCCAAGTTTTAAAAAAAACGTTGCACCCATACATTGACGGAATCCTTGATGTATTACAGCCTCATTGAATCATTTTGGGGGAGGGGAAATGTGCTGTTTTCTTTTTTAAACAGTACAACTCAAGCCTGGGGGAAAGGGAGCAAGTTACAAAAAAAAAGTAGTGTAAATGGAACTTTAGTGGGAAGAAGTAGTTTATTTTTCTGCAAATATATCCCATAAAAAATATGTATACTTGTAAACCTGAAATGTTGTAAAACATATATGAAGTTGTACATATCGATAGTTCTGATGGGATAGAACTATGCAGACATTTGTGGTGCAATTCCTATGATAATCTTGTAGATTGTACACACTCTTATATCCAATGGACTGGGGACATGGCGACTCACAATGTCATGCCAATGATCTATATAGCTGATGGTTCTAACAGCGTAATCCTATACAGGTATACATGTTAAGCGCCCAATCCTATGCTGTCCTGTTGCCATGCAGTACAGAGGTGCCAATATGGCTGCCACTGTATCCTAGTAGCAGCTGGAGAACTTCATAGGGCAAGGGAACATTTGTTCCCTTAACCCATGTAGAATTCTGGCAGCCTAGATGGGTCAGATACATAGCTGGTGCAAAACTGAGGAGACCTGTGTCAGGCTTTCTGACTCCAGAGGGGGGATGGGGGATAGGATTCAGCAGCAGCTTCACCCCACTCCCAGGCCCTTATGGCCCTCCCCCCACCCCCGCACTCCCCCCACCCTGCCAAGATTTCCTGCCACCCGGCCTGGACACTTACTGGCCGGTGCTCTTCCTCAGCGATATGCTGTGCAAAGGCCCTCTTCGCCAGCATCATGTGTTCCCCACCAGTGGCAAAGTGCCTAATGGCACTTGCACAGCAACCATTGCTAGGGCAGTGTGTGCCCCACTGGCTCCGCCCCAGTATCGGATTGGGCTTTAAGTTTAATGGGACTTACTTTCAAGAATGTGTGTGCTTAGGATTGCAGTGTAAATGCAGTGTAAATGTAAATGTAAGGATTCTTTACTGTTAGGAGGGTGTTTAATGGTCTTGATAAGTGTATTCCATGCCTTGGTCCCTCAGTTCTATAGAACGTGTGTAACAAGCGGTTTCTGACAATTACGTGAATGTGGGAGTATTACATGGGTGAAGAATGTTACATGGGTGAGGAATGTGGACCAGCTTGTGAATACTTTTCACATTGTGATTATCAGATCAATGAGATAAAGTAATCCATCTATTTCTCTTCTTCGCTGATTTTTTTTTTTTTGAAAATAATTTTTATTTCTTCTGTTTAGTTATGGGACAGGGAAATGGATACACATAGGTTAGGGGGAACAAAGGTTACACAGTAGGTAAATAGTGGAGGGTTACAGCCATGAATTATAATGGCCGTCAGTATCTTTCTTGTACAAATATCAATCACCATTCTTACAGCCTCATACATTTCTTATAGTCTTATAATTCAATTAAAGTATAATCTCAATAGCATGTGTACATAATCTCTTATATTCAATTGCTTGCTTATATTTTATTCCCCATCTTGCAAATTCATTTAAGCCAGTTTAGTCCAGTCATAAAGTAATTCCTAATATCAGCATACCTTATCTTATTTTTTTATCTTTTTAGGAATACATCTATTTCTGTCCATTCCTGACTTATCTCTCATCTTATCTTCACTGACTCTCAAAGCCATTTCTCCTCTTAAAGCGTACACATAAACAAGGAAAAGTAGCTGCAGAAAAGAAAAAATAAATAAATGAGGAAGAATTACAGCCTAAGTTATAATAGTCTACAATGTCCTACAAATTTCTATCACCATTTAACATCCTTATAAATTTCTATAATCAAATAGTACAGTTAAATAGTTCAATTAAAATATAATCTCAGTAGGGTGTGTACAACATCTCCTTAAATTTAATTACACTGTTGTTATCTCTTATATCTTGCAATTTAATTAAATGATTTAAAAAGCCAGTTTGGTCCAATCATAAAATAATTGCTAATATCTTCATGTCTTGTCTTAATTATCACTGTAGCAATACCTCTATTCCTTTCCCTATCTGTTTTATTATCTCTGATCCTATATTTACTAAATTTCAAAGGACTCTCTTCTCTTAAAACGTACACTCCTCCATTGGTCTAACATTTAACTATAACATTAATCTATCAATATTTATCTTATAATAAATTAAAAAGTCTAGTCTTTACTACAATTACTACAATATTACTACATATATTACTAATATTACTAATTAAATATATACTACTAGTTTTTACTACAATATTCTAGTCTAAGTAGGATTAAATCCTCAGGTGGTTTTGGTAATTTCCCTAACATTCTCTTGTCATACGATGTTGCATTCCAGATAGGGTCCTAAATCGTTCGATTATTTATTATTATTATTTATTATTATTATTTATTGGATTTATATCCCGCCTTTCTGCCCGAAGGCACCCAAGGCGGCATTACAACAAAATAAAATGCAGAGTTTAACGTTAAAAAACAATTTAAAAACAATATTAAAACAATACAATTTAAAATTTAAAAAACAACAAGCCCCGTGGATCATAAGATATAATCAAGATATAAAACTGTAAAAACCAGCCAGCCTGTCAACAGTTAAAAGCTTTTTGAAATAAAAAGGTCTTCAGCCCCCGCCGAAATGTTAATAAAGAGGGAGCAATTCTCAATTCTAAGGGGAGGGTATTCCAAAGTTGGGGGGCCACCACCGAGAAGGCCCTCTTCCTGGCCGCCGCCCCTCTCACCTCTCCTGGTGGCGGCACAGTCAAAAGCCCCCCCCCCCAGATGATCTAAGAGTATAGGTGGGATTATATGGAAGGAGGCGGTCCCTCAGATACCCTGGACCCGAGCTGTAAAGGGCTTTAAAAGTCAAGACTAGCACCTTGAATTGGGCCTGGAACAGAACCGACAGCCAGTGTAGTCACCGAAGCAACGGCTCGACAGAGTCAAACCGATGTGCCCCAGCAACCACCCGAGCCACCGCGTTCTGTACTAGTTGTAATTTCCGGACCGTCTTCAAAGACAGCCCCACGTAGAGCGCATTGCAATAATCTAATCTAGATGTCACTAGGGCATGGGTCACTGTGGCCAGGTCCGCACAGCTCAGGTACGGTCGCAGCTGGCGAATCAGCCAAAGCTGAGCAAAGGCTCCCCTGGCCACCGCCGCCACCTGGGACTCCAGGTGTAGCTGTGGATCCAGGAGAACCCCCAAGCTGCGAACCTGCTCCTTCAGAGGAAGTGCAACCCCATTCAGAGCAGGACAATAGTCCAATACCCGAGCTGTGGATTTCCGAACCAAAAGCACCTCTGTCTTATCCGGATTTAATTTCAGCTTGTTCGCCCACATCCAGCCCCCAACCGCCTCCAGACAATGATCCAGGACCTCAACCACCTCCTCAGAATCAGGGGGAAAGGAGAGATAAAGTTGGGTGTCATCAGCATATTGATGGCACCCCACTCCAAACCCCCGGATGACCTCTCCTAGTGGTTTCATGTAGATGTTAAATAGCATGGGGGATAAGATGGAACCTAGTGGCACCCCAAACTTAAGAGGTTGGGGTGCCGAACAAGCGTCCCCCAGCACCACCTTCTGTCAGCCAGGCAGGAGCGGAACCACTTCAAGACAGTGCCACCAAGCCCCAGCCTGGCCAGCCGACCCAGAAGGACACCATGGTCGATGGTGTCAAAAGCCGCCGAGAGGTCCAGCAGAACTAACAGGGTCGCACTTCCCCTGTCCATCCCCCGGCGAAGGTCATCCACCAAGGTGACCAAGGCAGTCTCTGTCCTGAATCCTGGCCTGAAGCCAGATTGGAATGGGTCCAGATAATCCGTTTCCTCCAGTACCCTCTGAAGCTGGGACGCCACCACCCGCTCAATCACCTTGCCCAGAAATGGGATATTCGAGACTGGCTGAAAGTTGTTTAAATTAGTGGGATCCAGGGAGGGCTTCTTCAGGAGGGGGTGAACCATCGCCTGCTTCAAAGCAGGCGGGAGCACCCCCTCCCTCAGAGATGAATTCACCACCCTCCCCGTCCACTCGGCCAGCCCTTCCTGGGCAGCTCTAATTAGCCATGCTGGGCAAGGATCGAGCGGGCAAGCAGCAGGTCTCACACTCCAGAGAATCCTGTCCACATCCTCAGGCTCTACAAGCTGAAAAGAATCCCAAATGGTAGGATAGACAGGTTCCCTGGGGACATCCCTGGGGACATCACAGCGATGCCCAAGTCATGCCAAATCTGATCGACCTTCTCTGCAAAATGTTTTGTGAACTCGTCACAGCGAGCCTCTGTGTGCTCCTCCCCACCAGTAGGGGGGGGCGAGATGTAAAAGACTACGGACCACACAGAAGAGCTCAGCCGGATGGTCCTCTGCAGATGCCATGGTGACAGAGAAGTGTGCCCTCTTAGCTGCCACCATTGCCCTAGAGTAAGCTTTTAACTGGGCCCTAGCCTGTGTATGGTCAGATTCGGTACAAGTCTTTCGCCACTGATGCTCTAGTCATCTGCCCTGCCGCTTCATCATTCGCAGCTCCTCAGAGAACCAAGGAGCCGTTCTGATTCTGCGACTGGGCAGGGGACGCTCAGGAGCGATCTCATCCAGGGCCCTGGCCATCTCCATATTCCAGAGGTTGACCAGGGCACCGGGTGGGTTTCCAACTCTGGCAACAGGAAAATCCCCCAGAGCCCTCAAGAATCTGTTTGTATCCATCAGCCTCTGAGGGCGGATCATAAAGTGCGATCCCCCGCCATTGCAGAGGTGAGAAGATGCAACGAGCCTAAATCCCACCAGAAAGTGATCTGTCCATGACAAAAGAGTGATCTCAATGTCCTCCACCTCCAGATCATCATCAACCTGCCCCGCAGTAAACACCAGGTCCAGCGTGTGTCCCGCATCATGCGTTGGGGCAGATATTCTTTGAGACAGACCCATGGTTGCCATGGAGGCCATGAAATCCTGAGCTGCAGCTGTTCCTGGGGCCTTGGCAAGGACATTAAAGTCCCCCAACACCAATAGGTGGGGGGACTCCAACACCACGCTCGAGACCAACTCAGTCAGCTCAGGCAGGGAGACTGCTGGGCAGCAAGGCGGGCGGTACACCAACAGAATCCCTGTTCTGTCTCGCCCCTCCAACACAACATGAAGGCACTCAAACCTGGTAGACTTTTATTCATTATTTTTCTTCCATCCACATTCCTCCTGCACTCATTCTTATCTCTGTAGCAGGATCTGCATACAGAGGTTCTTAAACATCTTACGGTTCTTAAACATCTTCAATGCTTCCCATGCTGTTATCATTCTCCAAGGCTGTCAGTACTTTGCCGGCATATCCAGTTATGGCTCCAGCTCCTTTGTACCTCCCTGCCAGGTTTCCCTCTGGAATTGCCACTCCTAGAGGGTGCTGGCATAATGTCTGTTGCCCCAAACTCCTTCTCCTAGGAATTTGTGAGGCGGCTTCCCGTCTGGGGCCCCCCCAAAAGAGATAAAAGCTGGCCACAGTCCTAGAGCTTAGGAAGCTGCTGCCATCCTGTAGCCGACAAGCCCTGCTCCCTCTTCTTCGCTGATTGTTATTCCACACTAACTAGTTGTGTACAATCACAAGGATATAAACTACAGTCAATCTCTTTATATGCAACCTTGCTTATCTATGAGGGGTAGAATTGCTACTTTACTCATTATCTGCGCCTCTGTCCTCATTATCTGCTACGCAGAGACCTTCCAGAGACTTCATGGACCTTCAGAATGGCACCTGAGACCAGCACTGGCCCCTTTAAAATGGCTGGCAGAAGCATTTGCTGGCTATGTATAAAAAGTCCATGCTGGTTGCAGGTGCCATTCTGAAGGTCCATGAAGTCTCTGGAAGGTCTCTGCAGCATTCAGAAATCCTTTGGCACTGCTGTGCTCTGCTGGCTTCCTGAGGGCATCTGCTGGATTTTTCTGATGGCAGAATAAGGTACCCTTTGCACCTAACCCCATTGATCTCATAGGATCAATGATTCATTACTTGCGAATTTGTTATCTGCGAGGATTTCCAGGAACCAAACACTAGCGGATAATGAGGATTGACTGTATTTCTTATATCTTTAGTAAAATGCTTACATGTATCTTACAAAGAAGACAGAACCTCATTTGTAATTTCAGCCACTGTGTTGAGAAAATCCATCTCAGTTTCCAGGATGGCAAAACCACAGATTTTTCAACAGCTGTGTAAATGTTTCTGCTCTCTTTTACATTGGAAGGATGAGCAGTCAGAGGTTTAGTGACATGATTCCATTGTTTAACACTGAAAATGATTCATCCTCTAACACATCTTAACTGGAAATACTTCTATCCTCTACAGATATGGCACACTTAATGAGATCTAACAGTTCTGGCTACCACAGCTGAGTCATCTCTTAATCGCTTGAAGATTACAATTGTATAACAGAATGGCTATATAACTGAAGAGAATTAAAAACATGTTCAATGAAATGCTAAACAAGCATTTTTGAAAAGGCAGCCTGACACATCTTTCTCTTGAAATTCTGGATGTGCTTGCATAATTGCTAGGGGTGTTTTTCAGTGACCAACACAGAATGCTAAGTAATGAGAATTCCAACTCAAATTGATAAATAAAACTAAATTTAGATCAAAATGTGGAAACCCTCACTTCAAAATAATACCACTTTTGCTTTATTTTGCACAGTTTTGAGGAATCCACAAATAATTTTCAGTAAGGGATCAGGAAGAAGAGAGGCAGGAACAGGAGGAACCTTGCCTAAACTATGAACATGCATGTTCATAGTTCACAGTGCATGCTGGGGCAACTTTAATGGAGTGAGAAAGTAGCAAACATAAGTTTCTTGATGTTCCAGGCTAGAACCAGAACACAGTGTGTCAACTTTGGAGCAGGTCATTTTGGGCTTGGTGTGTGCGCACCAGCAATTGCTTGCCTTTGCTTTGGTAGCTGGCTTTAGGGCTATTCACCCTTATTTCTTGCTTGCCTGCCTAGATCTATTTCACCCCCACCCCACCCCAGGCTGTTAGAGTGGATATGCAGAGTATTAAGGGGACCATGGAACACATTTTTTTTTTACCAGAGCAGTCACCCTTGGGTATTATATCTCCCAGGAGTTAGTTATGAGTGCCACTGATTTACCTTTGATCTAGTATAGGGGTTGGAGTGCTCCAATCTGCTAGCAACTGTTTGGGCCATATCCTTTTGCAGTTTGCACTTTTCCAGGCAACAATTGTTATGCAAAAACTTCCAGGGGAATACTTCAGCTGTGAACAGGCTAAAAAGAATGCAGGACACTTCCTTGGAAGTAAGCGCCACTGAAATTAGGGAAAGTTCCAAATGCAACTGGCAATGAGATACTTGCAAGTTGTAAGGAACACTGAGACATCTTTACATAATATTAGGACTGGAAAGTGAGTGCGAATGGCAATTTACTGTTAATTCACTGTGAGATAAATATGATCCAGGGCTTGGTCCCCAATACTATTCTCTCACTCTCTCGTGTGTGTGTGTGCGCGCGTGCGCGCGCACGCACATGCACACGCACACACACAGGGCTTTGTTGCCCTGTTTGTACAATTTCAAATAAAAATTTGGATAAAAACACATAACACCACAATTTGCTATTTTAATAAAAAAAATAGAAACAATGTTACCAAACCCCTAATAATGGCATATGCACACTATCGTCCTTGAGGGCCCAGATATCACAAGCTTGGTATCAGGGTATACCTTGCAAGAATAGGAAGCCTCACTGTGATGTCAACTGCATATCCATTTCTGCTTACTGGACAAGTATCCTGGCCAGGGATGCAGCAAGATGTTCAGCCCTAATAGTTCCAAAAGGAGCTTTGATTTTCCAGAAGAAAAGGCATAGCTTAAATGTTTTGCACCACAGAGCCTTAAGAACCTCAGAAGAGCCTTGCTGGACCAGATCAAACACTGGACCAGACAAACACTGCTTCCAGTATCTCACAGTGGCCCACCAGATGCCTCAGGGGGTACACAAGACAACAAGATGCCTGCATTCTCCTGCCATTTCCTTGCATCTCCTTTGTTTGCAGTTATGTCTTTCATTGTGGTCAGTTTAAGAAGGCCTTGATTCTCAAAGTGACAGATAAGAATTCTTAGGGAGATTCATTGATAGTTTCTTCCTGGCAGGGGACTCAGAGCAGAGGGTGCTTCTCTATAATTAAAAACAACCAGAGGCACAGCTAATGAAAGTGTAGCCCAGTGCAGAGAACAAAATGATGCCCTGGAAGTAACGTCATAATAGACATGTTCCATAAAAAACATGTTCCATGGTTTTTGTTTTTGTTTTCTTGATTTTTTTTGGCCATACCTTTTGATAGATGACAACACATACCAGAACGTCCAAGATTGCCAGGAACAGTAGAACTTCAGAATTCCTTAAATCATTCTCCATAAGCAGAGGGAACTGATTCTGGCTGCTTACTTGAAGATCTGAAGGGAAGGGTAGTGAACAATGGCTCTTTCTGCTCATTCTCCCATCTCCGTCTCTTTGATCCTTGTTGCTGAGTTTTGGTGTGAGGAATACAGCCATAGCTTTCTCACAACTTTCTCACTCATTGCCCTGAACCCAACCACAAGATTAGTTTAGGGAAAGTAGTGGTAGACCTACTCCCGTTCTTTGGCCTTTGGTTGTCTGCTGTTGTCAGTGTGTAAGAGGAAGCCAGGCAAGGTTGATTACTGCTCCCCCAGCCTTTAAATGTGAAATGCAAATCTCTAACTACTAATATAAAGAAAACCTTGAAGACCAAGAGCTTATTTGGCATAGAAGAAAACATTATAGGACAAAAATACAGCTCTAGGAAGACCAAACAGGTAATTTGGATGCACAATCTGCTGTTGAACATTCAGAATATTGGCACGTATTTGTTCCAGTGTTAGCCACACATTACTCTGCCAAATTATCTGCCAAATTATCATGAAGTATGGTCATTATTTGCTTTTTTCTAACTTGTAACAAATGGTTAATTTTATTGTGGGGGAAAAATGGCTTTTGCCAAAAACAAAATAGATTTGTTACTCATCTGCTTACACTGAGTGAAGATGACAAAAAAAACAACAAACAAAAAAAACCCAGCAATATTTTGTGATAAATTCCTTACAACAAATAGCTCCAGCACAAAAAATGCCATTTAGCAATGAACATTATATCATGTTTATTAAACTATTTATAACATTAAACCAACCAGGCTGTTGTCCTACAGATATAAAAAGCAGGCTAAGGGTATTGGTTTTGGACATTTTTCAAGATGCGGCTATTTTTTATGTTATACTTACATTGGCTTAGGGCAATGAAAGTGGAAAATGTAATGACCATCTCAAGTATAAAAGTCAACATGTAGGCTGCAGCTTTTTAAACAGATCAAAATTAAGAAAAAAAAAATCCAAATGACATGAACAGCCATAAATAGGTGTTGAATGGGTGTGGGTTTTTTGTGTGACTTTTTTGTGACATTTCAGGGTACTTTATTATGAACTTACTGTAGGGCACAATGAGAGATTGGTGAGTGACAGCCCAATCCCTTGTGTGTTTTCTTAGAAGTCAATATCAGCAGCACAGGATCAGTGCTCATGGCAAGTACAAATTTAAAGTGTTTTTTACTGAAAATATAAGGTTGTTCTCAAACCTAAGTTTCTACAGGGACATACCTGCTGCAGGAGAGGCAAGTGAGGGAAGAACACCCCAGCGGAGTTCTTCAAAAAGTGCTTCTGCAGCTGTGAGCACACACAAGCACTCATAGCCCACATGTCCTGAATAGCATGTAGAGCACATGGGTTGTGAAAGCTTGTATGCTCACATCTGCGGTGGTGATGGTGGCACTTTTTGAAGAACTCTGGTGAGGTGGTCCTGCCTCACCTGCCGCTCCAGAGCGCATGGGCCTGGTTTGGTCTAGGGAAAGGGCAGTACAGAAACTGAATACATCTTCAGAAATTCTCTCAGCTTTATCAACCTACATTTCCAGGATTCTTTGGATAGACGGAACCATGACAGTGACACCTGGTAAGTTTGTACTGAGGATAAGCCCACGAGGAGAGAGGGCTAGTTATGGCTCCCCAGTGAAGAGTGTACAGGTGGTGGATACCCAGAAAGCTTCCTCCAAAAGAAAGTGAGGTACAACCCTGTATGGGCAGAATTGTCTTGAGAGGCATTTGAGAAATCAACATAATGGATTGTTTACAAAGGTATCTTAGGCCAGAAAGGGGAGACTTACCATATAAGGTCTTGTTGGAATGACAATATAGATTTGCCTTTACTTAGATATTTGGCTAGGAAGATCCAGATTGATTCTGGAAACCATGCAGACTGAACCATGGAGTTATAATACACAGGAAGCGCCCTGCCTTAAGAATTAATAGGAGCGAATTGAAGCCAGGGGGCGGGCTTAGCAGCCATGTTGGCATACTCAAAACAATCCTTATTCCAAGCATTTCAGATTGCTTTGCTCATACTGTTTAGGACTGAATAGTTTACTCCTGAAATAAAAACTTACGAAAATAAAAACGTGTGATCGTGTAGAAACATTATTGGTAACCTTATTATGATTTAATACGCAATTACAAGGTTAAATTCCTCATAATTATATTACTGAACATACCTGATGAAATGCTGTCTATTTAAACTCAGATTGCACTATTTTGACAGACTTTATTGAAATCTACACAAGCAGAAATAAAGTGTGAACGGGAAGGAAAGAAAAAAAGGGGGAGGGTGGACAAAAATTAGATAAATATATAGGAAAATTACATTTAAATCTCTTCATAACACAAGTTGTCAATATGAGAGTAATTCTTTTTTACTTCTAGACTATTAAGAGTATTTTTTTAAACTTCTACACTCACCCCCCCCCCATAAAACAAATTCTGTTAATGTTCTTTTCTGTATGTATTTAATGTAAATTTCTGTTACAGTAGAAAATGGAAGGTGGGAAAAAACGTGTAAACGGGAAGGGGGAAAAAAGGAGAGGGGGAAATATTTTTTTTTTACCTTCTAGACCAGTGGTCAGGGAACAGGGGTAAATTACCCCAAATGGGGTAAAAATGAAATTCCTGGGGGTAACGGATGGTTGCGCTGCCGAGACACAGCCGGGCATGCATATGAATCTATATGCATGCTCGGCTGTGTCTTGGCAGCGCGACCATCCATTACCCCCGTTCCGGTTCCGTCGCTGGCTGGCTGGCTCCGTTTTGTTTTGTTTGTTTTGCTCCGCCCTTTACAACTTCATATTTACAAAGCATTAATTAAGCTCATTAATTAATCAAATAAAAAGCAATGGGGTCCAATATGTAATTTTTTTCTTTTGTTCTGGCGGGGGGGGGGGTAACGTTGGCGTATCTAAATATATTTTGGGGTAAAAGGTAAAAAAGTTCCCTGACCCCTGTTCTAGACCATTAACAGTGGGTGTCAGAAAATGGTGAATAAGACTGCTAGGAACAACAAGAAATTACACAGCTTCAAAAATAATGCACTCACTGTTTCACTGAATTGTAGTTTTATTGAACCGATGTAATGTGAATACATGAATCTTTCCATGGAAATTAAATCCCATTTTTCGTACAGCGATTCGCATACCCGTATGCAGAACACGCAGGCATGATTAAAAAGGTTGATATTAACTTTTACACACGTGCAGGGAGATTTTTATTCGTGAATTCGCGGCAATCCTCCTCCTTGGCGGCAATGATCTGAGTCAGCCATATTAGTATACCCATGGCTTCAAGAAAATGACATCATGCCTTCTCCTGGGTATTATAACTCCATGGACTGAACAGGCGAAAACCACCCAATATATATTAGGATCAGAACAGCAAACCAGTAAACATTTGCATGCAAATGCATATAGGCTTTATGATTCTTGGGAACAGGACATTTCCTTTGCTTTAGTTTAGGCAGTTCTTAGTTCTGATTTCATAGACATTTCTCGGTGGATTTAGACTCATCATTCCAAAATAGCCCAGGAATAAGATTATAGACTATAGACCATCATCACTTGATACTGTATAAAAACACCAACAATCTGAAGGTAAAAATGTCCCAGTAATTGCTGAATTCTGTCATTTATGTCAAAGTTCTGAAAGCAATGCCTTTAGATTATAAGATCATTAAGGCAGGGACCTGTCCTTTTGCACATTGCAAAGCACCATAAACCTTGATGGTATTATATCAAATAATGCAAATCAAAATTATGATGCTGAGCCACCACTTAATAGAACAACAGCATCACTGAAGTTTGTGAATATACTCATAAGGTAGAATTTTTCACCATCAGTTTTCTCCTATTTATATAAAGAACTCTCTCAATAATTTTATTCTGGTCATGGTAGCAAACTGAAGAAGCGATGGTTCCAATCTTTTTATAAAAATCCTAATATACTGGCAATAAAAAGCCCACTGATTGCAACATTTGGTAATCTATGTTATTAGTTCTGAAAGTGCAGGACTATATTTTCTTTCCCTCTAATTAGCACTTTTGAATAAAATGCTGCAGGGAAACAGCATCATATGGAAAGGGGCAATCTTAAGACGTGTGCTGCAGTATTTATGAATTTATTGTTCGGTGAAGGGACCCAAGTAACTAATGCTACCCCTGCAGATAACAGAGATTCATCTATAGTTCTAGAAATGAACTTGCTAAAGAAAGTTGCTACAGAAAGTTGCAATGCAAATAAGAAACCTATGTTGTCCTTCTGTAGAAATGTAGAGCCTTATTCTTTGGCATTCTGCTGGCGATAGCTGCTGAAAAGTAGCAGTAAAATGTCTTCCAGCAATGTGCTGCTAGGGTGATAGCAGGAAGGCAGGCAGCTGCATGCAGAGGAAGTCCCATTTAAGTCCCATACTGTTCAACAGAGCTTACTCCCTGATTAGTGTTTATAGGATTGGAGCATAAAGTCTTGGGGGTGGATGACAACGATGTTGAGATAGGTCATAAGAGAGCCCCTGGAAAGATGGCTTGGTGAAGGCAGCGTACTGAGTTTTGTGATCCAGGCTGGTTCTCCCGTATTCTTTTGGTTCTCCTTTGAAAAATTAAGTGATGCTCAGCGATCACCCATTCTGCATGTTGGTTTTGTGGCTTTGTTCTCTAATACCTATGACTGGCTTATAATTAGTTGCTATTCCTAAACTCCAATGCTGAAAATTATTAATCAGCCCCTTCAAATTCCTTAACATGTATCATTCCATGTTTTGGGAGCTGCACACAATGAGTTCACCATGTGCCATTTGTTTGTTGCCCATGTTTCCTTTGGAAAATATACTCCTTTTTCCTGTGAGTGTTTGAACATTTGCCATCATAACTGTGCTGAGGAATTCTCCTGATTATTGTGATAATAAGCAACTGTAATGTGATATAAATGATTGGTTTATAGAAGAAGTGAATATACTTTTCAGGGGCAATTTATTCAAGTCTCTCAAGTTTTTTTTAGTGAATGGATCCCTTGGGATCAGGAACTATTTTTCCATATTTTTTCTTATGTGTAAAGAATAGGATTTACACACAATGGGGCTAAATTCTGAGTAGACATACATAGGATTGTGCTCCTAGTTTGAGAATGTTTGTTGAAAAGGGCTATATGCATATTCTCAAGAATCAATCAATCAATCAATCAATCAATCAATCAATCAATCAATCAATCAATCAATCAATCAATCAAT
>JAJKFI010000006.1:28861878-28897185 GCA_029204185.1 Lerista edwardsae
AATCAATCAATCAATCAATCAATCAATCAATCAATCAATCAATCAATATTCTCTTAATCTTAATATGCCTAATGAAAAGTTTAGAGCAACCTTGATACTGAACTGATGCTAATTACAAAAAAAGCTGCTTATTGTAGGATTTGTTCTGACATAATGAAGAATGTAATTTCTGACACCTAATAAGATCTGACAAACAGCCAAATCAAAGAAGTATTTGCTTTGTTAGGGGAGGATTCGGAAATTCATGACTGATGTTTAGTTCCTTCAGTTTTATCAGGAGAGACTTAGGTGAGTAATTGCCTGACAGTGGATCAGAAAAGTTAGTATGTGTTCAAGGAAATAGTCTGGGGGAGACAGTAATATAAATGGACCTGAATGAACAGGTTTGAAGTTTTTCTTCCTCCTTGTCATGATGCTATTAATGATGTGCAGGGCTGGCTCTAGCAGCGGCGGGGCCCAATGTGGGGCATTCCTGAGGGGCCCCCCACTCACCAAGAAGAGCTCTGTTCATGCCACCTGCAAAGCATGGCATGTGGAAGTAGTTGGTGGTGATATCATAACATCACCGCAAACTGCTTCCAGGTGACCCATTTTGGGCTGTTCAGAGGCAGAGGCAGCTGGGAGAGACCAAGGTAAAGCTGCTCTGCTCACCCCACTGACGTACAGCCCATAGTGATCCCAGCTTCAGCCATATAATAGGCAATATGCTCACCCTGCTAGTGCGGGCCCCCTGAAGCACAGGACCCAATGTGATGACATTGGTCACATTGGCTTAAAGCCGGCCCTGGTGATATGTTTTCTAAAACACTGCAATAGAAGTGTTTAGGGCAGTCCAAAATGGTAAAATAAGCTAGTTTACAGTACTGCTGCATTACTTTTAGAAAACATTTAGAGTGGCAGTAGCACTGTTTTAATTGGCAGTGTTTTCAAAAGCATTTCTCGTGTATTAAGTGGCTATATCTTCAGATTTTTACCAGATTCATCAAGGTGCTAAGTTGTGATTTTTTTCCCAGCAGTAAGTAGGTGTATATACTCATTGTTTATAACGTTTCTTGGAATTGCTATGTTTTGGTGTTTTCTTTGAGTCTGATAGCCTTAGGTTCAGTGTGCATACAGTGGTTTGTTATGGGTAATCAATATGCTTATATTTTGAAATTGGTCACTGTAGGCTGATTGGCCAACTGCCTCAAACCTTAAGTTTAAAAAAGTGACCCATTTTACCTACATGTCTGTCTCGTGTCATTATTTGGGGGGGGGTGTTTAATGCCTTTTATGCCTATGGCAATATCTGCTGGCAGTATGCAACATATATTACATAGATTAGAATTTAGAAAAATGCTTTCAAATTGATTAAAATGTAATTTTTGGAATAAAAACACAAAACACCGCTTTCAGAAATTTTTACTTTTGGATAACACTGCCATCCCCCCCAAAAATAAAACTATTTTAGACTGCCTCTAGTTATAGTACAGTAATAGCAATGGAGTGGTACAATTCACATCCCTTGTAACAGAAAGACAAAACAGCTTTCATAACGTAACTTATTTGAATGTCACAATATTCAGTGCAATTTTCCATTCTAAACTTCTGTGGTCTATGGGATGCTACACAGTTCTCATACACAACTGCGTTGTCAGAAGAAAAAAGCTATCCATTCGGTGTCCTTTGTAAGACGGGAGTGCAAACTTTTCAGCACGAGGGCTGCATCGTACATTTGATGAGGTGTTAAGGCCCGGAAAATGAATTAATAATACATGTGTGATGAACCGATGTGCTGAGAGTTTGACTGAATACAATAAGAGGGTTGGGGTGGAAGGAGGAAGGGAGTAGAGGGCAAGATTGATTGGCATGGGAATAGGGGAGACTGGATTTTGAAAAAAAAAGTATCAAGCAGCCTACACCTTGAATCACAATAGTTTTTTGTCTGAGTTTCTGATCAGTATAAGTTTGACACAGACATTAACTTTATTTTAATTTCATTAGTTGAATGAGGTATATATAGATGCTGGGAGACCTGGAATATACTGTGTATATACCTCATTCAGCCACTAGAGATGCTGTTAGGCAGTAGAGTAGAATGAAATTATTCCATTCCACTCCATTATATTCAGCACCTCTAGTGGCTGAAAGAGAACATAAGAACATAAGAACATAAGAAGAGCCATGCTGGATCAGGCCAAGGGCCCATCTAGTCCAGCTTCCTGAATCTCACAGCGGCCCACCCCAGGTGCCCCAGGGAGGCAGGAGACAACAAGATGCTTGCATCCTGTTGCCACTCCCTTACACCCGGTACCTGTAGCCCACCACCTTTGTAAGGAGGTTGCACAATCCATCATTGCCTATAGCCCACAATGGATCTTTCCTCCAGAAATCGGTCTAATCCTCTCTTAAAGACATCAAGACCAGATGCCATCACCACCTCCTGTGGCAAGGAGTTCCACAGATTAACTACCCGCTGGGTAAAAAAGTACTTCCTTTTATCTGTTTTAACTCTCCCAACCCTCAGTTTTAGCGGATGCCCCCTGGTTCTGGTGTTGTGAGAGAGGGAAAAGAACATCCCTCTATCAACTCTATCCCTTCCATGCATAATTTTGTATGTCTCAATCATGTCCCCCCTCAGGCGCCTTTTTTCTAGACTGAAGAGCCCCAAACGCTGCAGTCTTTCTTCATAAGGGAGGTGCCCCAGCCCCGTAATCATTTTTGTCGCTCTCTTCTGCACCTTTTCCAACTCCACTATGTCCTTTTTGAGATGCGGCGACCAGAACTGGACACAATATTCCAGGTGCGGCCTTACCAGGTATATATATCCATGCTGGGAGACCAGGAAGTGTGTCTTCTGAGCTGGATAAAATCCTCCAAGGGGCTAGATGTGGTCCACAGGCTGGGGTTGTAGCATACAAGATCTATAGGCAACAAATAAGCAAAGGGAACTCTCATCTGACATGTATTCCTATAAATGGCCAATTAAATTTCATACACATTGACAAAGTTAAATGCCATTATAGAGCTCAGCGATTCTACTTCATTCCATGTGGAGCATATAGCAGATAATAAGTATTGACTGCACAATTTAGGAATATTTGCTAATAATATTATTTATGTTTTAGGAGATTATTAACAAGGTTTCTTTAATACATTTTTTGTATTAAATGTAACTAACAATGGAGCTAAAGAGAAGGATTAGCACAGTTATGCAGTCGTAAGACAAAATGTACTTCAAAACCTAACGGTTCCTGAATATGGGAACGATATCTTTCTGTGTAATTAGAAATAAAGTACAACAAGAATGGGAAAAGCTCAGATTTGCATGTTATGCAACTCTCTGTGACTAAAACCATTTGATTCACATTGAACAGAAGAAAAACCCATTGGGATGTATGGTGTTGGGTAAAGCTTTCCCTGTGTGTCAAGGTGTAGAATTAATTCTGAAAAGAGCAAATGTTAAAGTGGGAGATTGCAATTAAGGCAGGATTTACCACCGAATGATTTCTTGAGGCACATGGCCCTGTTACAGATT
Source organism: Lerista edwardsae (assembly GCA_029204185.1). Lineage (NCBI taxonomy): Eukaryota > Metazoa > Chordata > Lepidosauria > Squamata > Scincidae > Lerista > Lerista edwardsae. The sequence goes on from JAJKFI010000006.1 coordinate 28,865,396, forward strand.
TGTTCTTGGAATGATGTAGTAACTGTGATTTAGAAAGCAACCTATGACCCCAAAATGGAATCGCACTCAGAAATATACCAGTCTTCCTTTTGTTTTGCTCCTTGCTAACCCCTCCCCCCAAGAGTCTTCTTCTCTTCCTAGGTCAAACCCATGAACTGCTTCTATTTTATTTGGATATAAACAGTCTAATTACTTGCCTTGAATGCTGATGGGAGAAAAGGTCAGAATTCTTGGGCACGTCAAAGCTACTGACAAGCAAGAACAAAATAACCAGCTCTATGGCCTCACTGTAGAATATTGTGTGGCACAGTTGGCCATTTTTTTCCCTAATGGAGGCTCTGCATTTATAACAGCTACATGACTACAGGCCCATTCCTCCGGGTACATCCATTCAACATCCAGTAAAATGAATACTTGTCAAGTCTTCTAGGTTGGCCAACCAGTTGACGGCAAAAGTGACCTCTCGAATCAAAAAACCCAGACGATAGTTCTGCAAGCAGCATCCTTTGCTATTCCTTATATACACATTTTCTTTCCTCAAGGCAGATGGCAGATTTCAGGTATGATTTATACTTGTATGCATCTTCGAACATAGGCGTAAATCTTTAGCCTGCTGAGATTATCAAAGGAAAGAGCTCTGATACAAAGATCTGCTTCATGTTTTCCCTGTTCAAGCCACTCATGTTAGCGTGTAATCCTAACCAACTTTCCAGCACCAGGGCAAGGGCAGTGCAGCTCTGAGTAAGGGAACAAACATTTCCTTACCTTGAAGAGGCCTCAGTAATTATGACTCCACTGCAGGATACAGCATATGCCCCATAGGAACAGGTATGTCAGTGCTGGAAAGTTGGTTAGGAATGCACCCTTAGTGCCCGATCCTGAGCCCTACAGTGTGGGCAGTTCAAGCCCACCTGTGCTGCCATAGCAAAAGATGCCGTAACCATCAGCACTGTGTGCCTGGCGGCAGCAATGCAACCCTAACAAGTGGTAAGTTTTTCTCTTGCTGGCATTGCACTCTTTCTGGGTGGGAGGGTGGAACTGGGCGGGAGAGGGGTGGATGATTTGTTGTTGTTTTTTGTTACAAGTTTATTTTTCCTTTTCTTGAAGAAACTGTACATGGATTTTCACATACAGGACTGTACAGGACCTTGCTCATTTTATCATCAAAACTTCCTTGGGAAGTAGGTTAGGTCGCGGTTGCCCAAAATAATAGAGAGGGTGATTGGTCAAACATTTCATGGTCATGCACAGATTTGAATTTATGTCTTGCTAGTCCAAGGCCAAAACATTGTGTAATACATCACCGTCCCTCTACTTACTTTAGTAAAAAAATATCTTGCACATTGCCATCAATACAAACAATGTTTCTTCTGCTCATGATCTTAGCCAAGAACCTTAGAAAGCTGCTCTATACCAAGTAAGACTATTAGTTCACCTAGCTCAGTATTGTCAACACCAGCTGCTAATGACTCTCCAGGATTTCAGGTAGGAACATTTCTTTTCTCTACTTTGAGATGCTGGGGATTGAACCTGGGACCATGTGCTCTACCAATGTGCTACAGCCCCTCCCAAAAGACTTAACACTAAGTGCTGAATAATCCAGGGGAAGTGAAACAAGATTAATAGCCAAATCCTATCCACAGCCTATGATCTGCTGCTTTAAGTCATGGACCAGCAGTGTAAAATTTGGGCTGTTGTTATGCACTTTGAGATGGCTGGTGCAAAGGTCCGGAGGCCCCACATGCGTGCCACTGGTTCACCCAGCCCATGCTGGAGCAGGTAAAGTGGTGGCAGGGGTGTTTCAGTGACATGTGGTGTGGGTGTCGCAGGTGAAGCAGAACTGTGAACTGTTCTGTAAAAAGTGCTGCCACTGCTATTGCAGTGGCTGTGATCCTGCAAACATACCCCATAGGCTCCAGCTACACAGAGCGTATGTGTTGTAAGTATTTGCATGATCACAACAATGTTCAAGGAACTCTGGTGGGGTGGTTCTGTCTCACCTGCCCCACCCACACTATACATTGCTGGATTGAGGCAGATAGCAGGCCAAACTGGGGGCAGTTCAGGCATGGCAGGGGAGGATCTCGATCGCAGCAGTGCATGCTGGGATCTTATCCCCCTTTTCATGGCATGACAAGCCCCCTGAGGCTACTTGGATGTATTAATGCCAGCTGATGTATGTCCGAGGAGATCCATTGGCAACCAGATGGCTTTTGGTAAAAAAAAATATTAATTTTTTAAATTAATCCCCCTGCTAACTGGACAAGAGGCACTTTTTCCAGTGGTGTTCCTCTTATATTTAGCAGGGGGAGAGTAACTGTCCCTCTTCACCCCTGTGCAGTCTTTCTAGTGGCTGTTGCTGGTGGTCTGCCTTTTTTTAGATTGTGAGCCCTTTTGGGACAGGGAGCCATTTAACTTTATTATTATTACTATTTGCCTGTAAACCGCTTTGTGAACTTCGTGTTGAAAAGCGGTATATAAGTACCTGATTGATTGATTGATTTTTACTTACCTCTCCTAATCATTTGGGTGCCCAGCCCAGCATGCAACATATGATCTGTTGGTTCTGCTGCATTGAGCAGGCCTGTTGTGGGATAGATCAAGTGTCTATTTTTGGAACCTGTCTTGTTTGATGGACTATATGAGCTTCTGAAGCTGAAAGCTTTAAGCAAGAGCACCACCCTTGTAGTGTAGCACAGTAACCAGCAAACAATAAATGTTCTGGCAACAGTAGAAGCAGCAACTCTTGGTGGGAAAACATTTTTTGGCTAAAGTCAAGCTGTTGAGAGCCTCCTTGACATAGCTCTGTACCCCATTGTGGTTATTTTGGCCTATAGGTAATACTTGTGATTGCTATGCTCATGATGGTCAGATGGAGGTGTAACCAAATGCACATAATACAGGACCTGGAAAGGTGAAGGGGTAAGACCAGGATGTGATGGGAACAGGTATGGACCACATTGAGAGGAGGGAAGTGCTGAGAACACCCTCTCCTTCCCTTAAATGTATACAGATCTAACTCCATTTTGGATTTCATCCTGGGAGTTATGAGCTGCTATCCTGCAAGGAGGTCACAAAGGTGATCCTCGGTAGATAGCACAAGACAATGCAGACCATTAAGAATTGGTGCCAAGGGACATTCAAATGTCTCCTTCCCTCAGGGTCTTGTAATGCAAATCTGGATATCTGACAAAAGAGTATAGTGAGGACAACTTCTGCCTAACTCTATTCTAATCTGCCCAGGAGCTAAAGTAACCTGGAAAGACTTTTTTTGGACTAAGCCAAAAGGTTTCCTCACCAAAGTTTAAAGCAGCAACAGAAAAGGCTGGAGCAATAGAGTAATTTTGTAAAAGAAACAAAATGTTGTGTTTAGGAAAAGCATGAAGCAGTCTTAAAAAGAACAAGGTTTTGGCTGGATGGGAAGAAATAGTGCTTTCCCAGCAGAAGGAGAAAAGGGGGGAAGTATTGAAAAAGACTATACCTGCCTTTATCCATTGTCAATCTTATTACCCCTACTGTACTATTCAAATGCAGACTCCCTTCCGGCCACTCCTGAGTAGCCTTTTATCAAGATGATTGGGTCAGGTGGGGAGGGAAAGATTCTAACTCTTAAGGTTTGCATCTTCCTGCGTAAGTACTTACCACATTAATAACTGTTATATCAAGCAATCAAATGTGTCAAGCACTTGTGGCTAAATCTGTCTGGTTTAAATGTCTCCTTTCTGCTTTCCTTTCTGTGTAAATATCTCCTTCCTTTTTAAATGTGCCAACCCTATTATAATCTTGTCTTAATATTGGTGCCATTGTTGCTGCTAAGTGTATTTAACCACCCTTTGTAATCACTCTCCTTCCCTTTCCCTGACCCTTGGTTGGGGTCACACTGGAGGGGAGGGGGAGCAGCAGCAAAGATAAACCACCAATCAGATCACATCACCAAAATTGCCAATAGCAAGTTGCCAATGTTTTTATTTGTTGTTGCCAATTCCATATTTGCATGTTCAAATATATAACTGATCAAGCCCAGATGTACAAATTACTCAACTTCTGTGGTCTCCTTGGAGGCGTATTGCATTTGTGTCCATTTTACTGATGTCCTACACATGAGTAAAATGTATTTCTCTTTCTGCAACATCAAAGTCCAGCTGGCATTCTTTTCCGTCACCGGTTCCTTGGTAAGTCACAGAGAGGGGATCCCGGGCCAGCTGGGATCCACAGAGTTGGGCTGGGAAGGGCTCTGTCCCTTGGGACGATATCAGGATGGGAAAGCACACAGGGAAAACGAAACCTCAAATTAACAGCCTCTGAGCTTAAAGGGACAGCAGCCCGGAGAAATCGCCTTATTTCCTCCTACTTCAGGCCAGTGGTGGATAGGATTAGGCTGTCTGTGTCATTCAGATCAAGAGGATTAAACACCCACTTGAGCACTAAACACATATATGCATTTTTAAAAAACAGTTTTAATGGTACTGTCAACAACACCCTCCTTTCTTTCCCCCAGCTCTTTTCAAAGATGTCATGCAAGGTTCTTCAACCATATGTTTTCCCAGCTCTTTTCTCTGAAAGTTTGTCTTCACTGAAGTCATTAGTGTTTATACTGTAGAGTTTTTCCCATATGAGATTATATTCAAGCCTCAAAAGAAAGGAGCAACAAATAGGGAAAGCCCTGGAGTTTGTGCTGAAGAATTGAGAGATAAGTAAGCTTTGGAGCCTTGAAATAGTAGACTGACAAAAGTGACACAGTGAGAGATTTAAAGCTATTTTTTTCCCAAAGGAAATTCTTATGTAAAACACATTTCTGTATATGTGTTTTTGTAATACAGGAGGGAAGAGTTGCTGGGGGATAAGAACCATGTCCTATCAGCTCATTTCAGGACATTTTGGAGGCATAACTGCCACAGAGGAAGCTTGACTGCCACAAACAAAAAGCTTGTTTGATTCTGAAAACAAAAGCATACAATAGAATATTTGAAAAGTTATCCTTGAAGTCTGCAAACTAATAAACAGCAAATATAGATATCTAGTGTTTTTCTGGATCAGATGCATATCTTCAATTTAAAAACTTCTAATAAGTTTTATGTACTTAGCATTTTAATTGATATTCCCAGGTTAATGGAGTTAACTTAAATGAAACTTCAGTTTTCATTAGAACTTATAAAAGCTCAGTTCATGGAACTGAGCAACAAGAAACTGACTAAAACAAAGCTTCCTAATCATTTCTTTCTAATCATTTCTTTTAAGTCACTGAAAAATTTCCCAGTCAGATTTTCCTCATATTTATCAGGTTTAGAAATTGCCTTGAAGGCACACTATGTATGTGGAATGAGCTTTCCTTCATAAAGTTGGCCTTTAATGGGACATCCTAAGAAACCTTAGGATGGTGATAGCAACCTGAGGACAGTTAAAAGGTATTCTATAGCAACCTTTCCCCTGGCTGATCACAGTCTCCTTGAAATATAAATGCAGATTTCGTTTGCCTAATGGTGTTTTGTGCCACTTGTCTTAAATCCTAACCGTATGCATGCCTATTTGCATAATTAAGAGCGCAATCCTAACCTGGAGTTAAGCCGGCACAATTAGGCCAGCAAAGTTTGGCCAGCACAAGGGACATCTTAAAGTATGTTTGGAACACTCTCAGGGTGCAATCCTAATCAACTTTCCAGCGCTGACATAGCTGAGCCAGTGGGGCATGTGTTGCATTTTGCAGTGAAGTAGTAATCATGGAGGCCTCTTCAAGGTAATGGAATGTTTGTTTCCTTACCTCAGAGCTGCATTGCCATTACCCTGGTGCTGGAATATTGGTTAGGATTTCACCCTCAGAGTCAGAGAGGCCAGCACCCAGACATGTGCCATCCTCCCTGACTCCAAGAGTTGTACAAACACGTTTTATGGTGGCCATTGTGCTGGCCAAACTTTGCTGGCCTGTGTCGGCCTAACTCCAGGTTAGGATTGTGCTCTAAGTCTGATTATAGTCAATGGATAGGATTGTAGCCTTGGTTACTGAGAGATAATCTCCCAAGGTGTGTGTGTGTGTGTCGTTTCCAACTGTCCCTCTTGCTTGCTTTGTAGGGAAGAGAGACAAGGCAGAACAATCTGTTGTCAAGTAACCTGAATGAAGACAACAGCGTAAACAGAAAAGGCAAAATGAAGTCATATAATTTCAGCCTGCAGTTAGTCTGTCACTAAGGCAGCTACTGCAAACAATTTTTTTAAATATAGGAACTGAAGTGTTTGTGGTCAGAACAGTCATGGGGTAAAAAATTCTCCCTATGGGCTTTTGCACCACAGTAATCAAGTTTAGCTCTTCCTTTTGCTTTGTTGTTGTTGTTGTTCAGTCGCTTAAGTCGTGTCCGACTCTTTGCGACCCCATGGACCACAGCACGCCAAGCCTCCCTGTCCTCCTCTAGCTTCCGGAGTTCGCCCAATTTCATGCTCATTGCTTTGGTGACACTATCTAACCATCTCATCCTCTGCCGCCCCCTTCTCCTTTTGCCTTCCATCTTTCCCAGCATGAGGATCTTTTCTAGAGTCCTCTCTTCTCTCTCTTTTTTTCTTTTTTATAATAATTTTTATTATATAATTTTATAGTTCTGTGTTGGGAAAGGAAAAAGGACGTGGAGAAGGTGTCCAAGGAAAACACATTGGGTATCCATCAGTCTCAGCAATTTTACAGTTAAATTTACACATCAGACTACTACATCTTTACTTACCCCATAAATTTCTTTAACATTCAAAAAACAACTTCTAACATCAATAATAATAATAATAATAATAATAATAATAATTCTTCAATCCAAAAAAAGAAAAGGCTAGAGAAGAAAAAACATTTCAGCCCATGTATTATCTATCTAACCATGTATAAAATATTTTCCAAATATTAGCTATTCTATCTATATCTCCATTTCTCATTCTTTCTGTTAGAATATCCATTTCTATCAATTCAAAAATCTTCTGCAATGAAGTTTCTACAGTTGGTATTTCTACATTTTTCCACATCTGTGCATACACAAGTCTAGCTGCAGTGTTAATATTTACTTTGATACGCTTAACTTCTTTCCTAAATGCTGAAGAAAAAATGTTCAAAAGAAATAATTCAGGTTCAAATGGGATAATACAATTTAACATATCTTGTAGAACAGTATGTACCTTCTTCCAGTACTTTTTTGCTTTGCAACATGTCCACCACATATGAAAGAAGGTCCCTACAGACATTTCCAGCAATTATTATTTATTCCCAGATATATCTTAGCTAATTATCTGGTGATATATGCCATCTATAAAACATCTTATAAATATTTTCTTTAAATGATGCCGCCTTAGTAAGTTTAATATTTACTTTACAGATTTGTTCCCAACTTTCTAATGATATGTCATGACCAGCGGTGTTATGCTGCCGGAACACTGGGCGGGACATCCGGGTGATTGACAGCCCACCCTTCGCATTCTGCAGCATTACGCCGTTTGCATAACCAATTATGCCGCTTGCTTACGTTATGCAAATGGCGTAACGCTGAGGAACGCGACGGGCGGGCTGTCGATCACCCGGATGTCCCGCCCAGCGTTCCAGCAGCATAACACCACTGGTCATGACCAACATTTCTTGCCCATTGTATCATAGTGTCTTTCACAACTTCATCTTCCATATTCATGTCCAGCAAATATTTATACATCTTCTTTATATATTGTCGCTCATCTACTAGAAAAAGTTTATCAAAATCTGTATATTGTGTATAACAACTCATTTTTTTATCTTCTTTCCATCTTGATCTTATCTGCGTTTCAGTCCACCAATCCAATATAACATCTCTATTCAGTAGTTCTGTTTTGGAACAAATTTCCATATTGTCATTTAAAAGCTCTTCATATGTTATATTTTGGGTTCTATCAATCCATTCTGGATTAGTTGCAACTTCTAATGGTTTAACCCAACTTGGTATTTTAGTATAAATCTTATATCTAATTTGTTCCCATACTCTTAAAAGTGCCCTTCTTATTATGTGTTGTTTAAAATATCATGTATTTTGCCTTATCATGTATTAAAAAGGCATGCCATCTTACTTGTAAATCATACGACTCTAATTTTATAAGTCTTTGATTATGGGAAATTGCCCATTTTTTAATCCAACTTGATGTCACTGCTTGATAATATATTTCCCAATTTGGTAGCCCCAATCCAGCACAATCTTTGTGATCCTGAAGAATACTCATCTTAATTGTTGCTTTTTTTCCTTGTCACACGAACTTAGCTATTATTCTGTTTAATGTTATGAAAAAATTATTCTTTAAAATAATTGGGATTGACTGAAAAAGAAATATTGTTTTTGGTAATATATTCATCTTTATGGCTGTAATTCTTCCTATCAACGACAGTCTCAAATTCTTCCATTTTTCAAGGTTTTTCTCAATTTCTTTAAGTAATTTCAAATAATTATCCTCCATCAGCATACTTGACTTCTTAGATATACATATACCCAAGTATTTTAACTTTATTTGCTATCTGTAGACCATAAGATTTTAATTGTACAACTTCAAATTCTTTTACATTTTTCAACAGTTTTGTTTTTTCATAATTAATCTTTAAACCAGCTGCCTCTCCATATAGGTTCAAATCTCTGCCTCTCCATATTGGTTCAAATCTTCAATCAAGTAATGAATTCGATGGGTTTTCTAAAATAAAAACCAAGTCATCTGCATATGCTTGTAGTTTATAAATCTCATTCTGAACTTTTGTTCCACTTATTCTTTGATCTGCTCTCACCACATTATTTAAGACCTCCAAAGTTAATATAAACAATAATGGCGATAAAGGACATCCTTGTCTCGTTCCTTGTTGAATCTCAATGCCTTCTGTATATTCTCCATTAAATCTTATTTTCGCTTTTTGTTTTGAGTAAATTCCTCTTATCACCCTTATGATCTTTTCACCAAACTCCATCTGCTATATTTGTTGAAATAGAAAGTCCCAATTGACATTGTGCATCTAGAAATACCAATCCCAATTTCTTCCCTGGTTGAAACTCCATATATTCCAAAGTATCAATTAAAATCCTTATATTATAGCTGCCTCTTGGGTAAAAAGCCTGTTTGATCTTCATGTATTACATTTATTAATATCTTCTTCATCCTAGTCGCTAAAATTGTTGCAAAAATCTTATAATCAACATTAAGTAGTGAAATAGGTCTATAATTCTTATTGTCTTTTAAATCCATTTCTTGTTTGGGGATCAAAGTAATTGTCGCTTCTTTCCAGGACTCTGGGATTTCACCATTTTGCCAAATTTCAGAAATCAAGCTCATCATGGGGACATGTAAAACTTCCTCAAATGTTTTATAGTATTCTGCTGTTATCCCGTCAGGCCCTGGTGCTTTCTTATTTTTTTGTTTAATTATTGCTTCATTTAATTCTTGTGGTGGATCATGGAACTTATGATCCATAAGTTCTCTCTGTTCTTGTGTAAGTCTCATTTTATTATTATTCCTTAAATATTCTTTGTTTATCTTCATCCAACTCCTTTTTTTATATAAGTTTTTAAAAAAAATTGTTCAATTATCTTTTTCATTTCTTGGATTTTACCTCTTTCTACTCCATTTTCATCCTTCAGTGAGTTAATATAATTTTTCTGTCTCTCTTTCTTAAGTCTATATGGTAACCATCTTCCTGGTTTATTCGCATTCTCAAAAAAGTTCTGTTTTATGAACTTCAGATTCCTTTCCATTTCTTCTGTTTGAATTACTTTAATCTTATGTTGTAAACTTAATATTTTTTTGTCTAATTTCTTTATTAGATGGATTTCCTTGTGCTTCCTTTTCCTTTTATCTAAGCTCTGAATAATCTCTAATTTCCAAATTTTGTTTCCTTCTTCTAGCCATAACACATATCAATCCTAGACCAAACTTTATGCCTGTTTGAAAAATGCATGTATTGTCTCTTGCGAGGATTTTGCATTCTCCAAAGGTCTATCAAATTAAATTCTTCAACCAACTGCAAAAATGATCTTGGAAGATTGCCAGCTTTCTTCCCTTTTTTCCTTGGGCTAGATCTATTAATATTTCGATCAAATGTTCCGTTGAAGTCTCCAATTAAAATAAGGTCCAAATTACTCCAAGATTCTGGCTTATCATTTAATTTCTTAAAAAATAACTCCTGTGTTGTATTGGGTGCGTAAATGTTTGCCAAAAGTGATTTTTTACTGTCAAAATTTATTTCAATCAACAAAATTCTCCCATCTTCTGAAGCCCATAATAATTTTGGATTCAGCCAAGATTTAATGTATGATTCTACCCCTCTTTTTTTTTATTTATATCAGATGCAAAATACACTTCACCCAACTTCTTGTTCTGTAAATATTTACAATCTTTTTTCCTAACATGTGTCTCTTGAATGCCTATTATATCGCTTTAATTTTCTCTAATTGATGAAATATTCTCTTCCTTTTCTAAGGAGAATTCAAACCATTAACATTAGTTGGAAAAAAGTTAATTTGATTGTCTCCCGTTATTTTTCTAATTTTTTTTCCTATCTCTTGTTTTTCTCAGTGTCTGGACTCTCTGTGTTAAGGGTGGCATAGCTGCCGCTTGTTCCTGTCTTTCTTCCTCTGATTCTCCTTCGGCTTCATCTTTTTTATTTCCTTTTGATTCTTCCTCTTCTTCCGATGAGCTTGAATCCATTTTTGTTCCGAACTGTTGCTTCTTAAACTTGGTGATCTACTATGTTCTGTTTCTAACATCTGTGGCATATCCGTAGTATCCATCTCCATACTTCTCCAAAAATTCTTACATTTTGAGTATTGAATTTATATTGTGTCTTTTTCCTTTGTAGATTAAAAAATGCCCTCAGGTAATTGCCACCTGTAATTTAATTCATTTTTCCTTAAAGCTGCTGCGAAGTCTTTGTATGGTTTCCTCCTCTGTCTAACTGACCAAGGAAGATCCTTCAAAAATCTGATCAGGTTCTGTTCCATTGTTCTAGGCCTTTCCTCCAAGATCTGAAGAACCATGTCCTTAATTCTACGTTGTGTAAATTTAATCATAGTTTCTCTTGGTAAGTTGTTTCTCCTTGCATAGCTAGAATTTTGTCAAAAAACTACTTCAATGCCTCCAGTTATAATATCTTGATCCAGCTCTGTTTGTTGACCCAACCATTCCTGTATTACCTCTTTAATGTTTTTTTTCCTTTTTGTTCTGAGAAGTTCTGTATCCTAATCATCAAAAAAGATTTCTCTATCTCCAATCTCATAACATTAGTCTGTAGATCGTAATTTCGCTGTTCCATCTTTCTCATATCTTCTTCCACTTTGATTGTCTTCTGCTCTTGTTTCTCTTTGTCCACTTTCAGTTTCTTAATGTGTTTTTCATTTTTTCAGCTTTCGCCTGTGTTTTTTTCAATGCTTGGTTCACCCCTTTCATCTCTTCTGATAGTTGATCTATTTATTTAGTCACATTTAATTCTGATGTTTTAATCTCGCCTTTTATTTGTCTCAGTTCTTCATTCATTCCCTGCAATAATTCCATCATCCCAGGTTGACTGTCTCTCCTCTTTTCTGATGGTTTTTCTTGTGCCAGTGTAGTATGTATCATTGTGACCATTGTTGATGAAGCCAGTTTAGATCCCTTCACCAAATCTTTTTTTGCTTGAGTCATAATTGCAGATCAATATCTCTTCTATCCACCTTTCAGACCCCCTCCAACTATCTCCCCTCCACATGTGTGTAATATAAATATTCCAACTTTATATTTCTCTTATTCTGAATTATACAGTCCTATAATCAGTATATAGTCAGAGTCAAATATTTCAAAACATATAATTATAATATTATAATATAATAATTTATAAAGTCCATAAAGTCAAACAACTACTTTCTCTGTAGCAAACAAAACACCAAAAGATAACCTAGTTTAACAGTCCCACTGTATGGAGTCTCATTCTTCACTTCGCCAATCCTGTAATTGTATTCCAAAAACGTCCCTTTTGCAGCCAACCTCCCTCCAAATGACCGTTCCAATCTCAGAATCAGTTTCTTCTCTTTCTGTATAAGAATCAAAACAACAACAGAAAAGACTGCTTTAGTAATCCCATTTTATAGCTGCTCACTCTTTCCTTCATTGGTCCTGTATCCAAATGTATTCCAAATGAGCCCCTCTTGCAGCCACCCACCCTCCGAATGACCATCCAATAAATAAAATCTATTAAAAAAATATTCCCATTTCTTCTCCAAATTCTTCTCCAAATAAGGTCTCCTTCCAAGATATCTCCCTCTGTCGCTGGTTCAGGGAACGTCTCCTAGTATTCACTTTGCACTTGCAACGTTCTAAATCTCTTCACAATTCATCTCCCTTCATAGCAGAAAGGGGTTATTTCCAAAAAGTCACAAACTCCCCTCCAACCAAAGCCTCCCCCCCCAGAAAGCCACAATATCCTCTTCAAAGGCAACTCAGGTATTCAGTCTTACACATGCAGCTTTCTGTCTTTGAAATTTGCAGAAAGCTACACTTCATTCAATCTTGCACATGCAGCTTTCTGGGTCTTTAGCATTCTGTCTCCTTCCACGAGAGAGAAAGGCTCCCTTCCAGAGAGGCACTAACTCTCAGAAATCTGTTATTGTTCACTTTTACAGTGTCTTCCTCCAAGAGAACCGCAACCTCCCCCCCAGCAGCCACACAGTATGCTTCAAAAGCAATTCAGCTGTTCCCCCCTCAAGACATCCACAAACTCTGCTTCATTCAACCTTGCATATGCAACTTTCTAAGTGAAATTCCGTCTCCTTCCACGGGAGCAAGAAGCTCCCTTCCAGAAAGGTGCTGGCTCCCCTTCAAAAGGTCTATTATTATTCATTTTTTTGCTTATGCCAATAAAGGTTTTTTATAATTTATAATTATTCATTTTTACACTATCTCCCTCTGAGGCAACACAAGCCTCCCCCTAGAAAGCCACAGATTCCGCATCAAAAGCAGCTCAGCAATTCAATCTTGTGTTTGCAGCTTTCTGAGTCTTTTAAGTTCCGACTCCTTCCTCGGGAGAGGGCATTGACTCCCCTTCCAAAAAGTCTGTTTTTATTCACTTTTACAGTGTCTCTCTCCAAGGGAACCAACGTCTCCCGCCCAGAAAGCCACAGATTCCACTTCAAAAGCAATTCCGTTATTCAGTCTTGTGCTTGCAGCTTTTTGGGACTTTCCAATTCCGTCTCCTTCTGCAACAGACCCTCTGCGGGGGAGAGAGCGCTCTCCAAACAACCACAAAGTCCAAATTCCAGTCTTCTAATGTTCACTTTTACAGTTGCAGAATCCTGATTCTCTGCAGATTTCGTCTCCCTCCTTGGCAGGCGTGGGAGAACTCTCCCAGGGGGCCACAAAGTCCAGTTATAAAGCATTTTTGCTGTTCAGTTTACGCTAACAACTTCCCCCCCTCTTCTTGCCGGAACTAACTCCTGCCAGTTTTAACTCCTTTCAATCAATACAAGAACGAAGCTATTTGTTGCATCAGTATCTTTCTTCCATGTTATGTACCTTAATTCTTCTATTGCATGCTCATAATATACATCATTCAAATTTTTGCCCTCTCCACGTTTACGTGTGAGCCATCAGTCCAGCGGGTATATTTGTAAAGTTCCAAACAGTTCTGCGCCACCCACTGGGACTTCTTGTTGCCACTCCCAGCCATTTTGGCTCACTTTCTCCCCTTTCCTATCTCTTATTCCGAAAAGCGTAATATCAAACACTTACTTTCTCCTCATTAGATGTGCATCTTCTTTCTCTCAGATGTGTATAATATTCCCAAATCTCTGCTTCTTGCTGAGGTCAGACGGGTGAGGGAGGGGAGTCAACTGCTGTTCCGCGTTGCCATTAAAGGGCGCGGAGGCTGTGTCCTAACTGCTTGAAACAGTCTGTGCCATCCTCGGGGAAAGCTGGACCAAAGTTTCTTGCCTTGTCCCCCTCTCCTTGGGTGGACCAAGACCCCTCCTCAATCCTGAGGGGTGGGTAGATAGGGGCTACAGTTGTCAGAGCTCAGCCGAGCTCCGTCTGAACGCAGTGACTGGTAAACTCCTCCCTAAAGAGTCCTCTCTTCTCATGAGGTGGCCAAAGTATTTGAGCTTTAGCTTCAGTCCTTATGTTTTGCCATCTACTATTTAGGACAGGGGTCTCCAAACCCTGGCCCATGGGCTGGATCTGGAGTTTGGATAAACCCCTCCCTGTGAGAGCGGCACTTATCATATTATGCAAGAGCCACTCCATTTTGCAGCATTTTACAGCTGGCAGGGATGCTCTGAGCTGTCATGTCTGTGCCTGGTGTCCTGCTGCACAGCCTTCTGGGATGCCCAGGCTTAGACATGACTGCCCCGAGTGTCCCTGCCAGTAAGCTTGCACGGAGTGCCACTCAGGATGAGGAAGGGATTTCTGGGGCACAGTGGTTGCAGGTTTGGTGACTGCTGAGTAGGGCATTGTCAAAGGACTGAAACACAATACCTTAAGCTCTCCTGAAACCTATTTGTGCAATATGCAACTTGTTGGAACCTGGTGTACATGCTTTTCTTCTGTAAGAAAATTTTGTAGTACCAATTGGCTCTATGAAGCAACATATTATATACTTTTGTATTTGCTTATGAAACCACAAGCAGTCAAATTAATATTCCAATCAATCTGTCAGAAAACTTAATTATCAGTAATTAGTAGCACATTGTATAATTCATGTTGAGTATCACCGTGAAAAGAAAAAAGATGTCAGATGATGTTATGATGAAGAACTTGAACTACGGAATTAAAGCCTATATCTTGCGGAGCTCTATATGTGCATTGCAATCCTTGCACCTTTGCTGGATTGGGACCCAGGACACTATCATGTTGGGGCTAGCCAAAAGATACATGATCTTGCAGTGGAATCTACAGCTTTGCAGAGCAGCTCTTCCAGATCAGTGAAATCTTTCCTGTACAAACAGGATGTGATATTATAGCCAGTAAGCTTACGTGATACATTAGCTGTTAATGAGCTTCTTATTATATTTCATTGTATTTTAGAAATTGTAGTGATTTAAAAATTCAAGCTTGGTCATATGACCTGACCCAAGACGTTGGACTGCCTGGGACTAAGGGTAAATACAAACAGGGACAGAGTGCCTAAACCTTTAACCATTGTATAGAAGAGGGAATTTGGGCAGATATAGATCAACATGGAAGGGTTAAAAAATCTGCACCTGCCCAAACGCCTTCTTCTATGCAATGGTTAAGGGTACAGGCACTCTGTCCCAGTTTGTATGTGGAAACCTTAACTAAGGATGAAATGATACACAGGGAGGAGGATGGAGCCAGGATATGGCACTTCGGCTGGATCCTAACACCTGGCCCTGGCCCAGTCGTCCCCGCACAAGTTGTTCAGATTTGTGCTATGTAGATCCAAGTAGCCCGATAGGGGTAGCTGGGGCTTTACCCGGGGTAAGGGGAAAATATCCTCCAGCTGCCTCCCAACCTGCGCTGGATACAGCACAGGCCAAGCACAGGTTAGGATTGCACTCTTAGGACCAAATCCTATCCAATTTTCCAGTGCTGGTGCAGAGATGCCAAAAGGGCATGCACTGCATCTTGCAGTCTGGGGACAGTCATGGAAGCCTCATCAATGTAAGGGAATGTTTGTTCCCTTACCTCAGGGCAGCATTGAGGCTGGAAAGTTGGATAGAATTGAACCCTTAATCTCTTGTCCTAAGCATATGTTACTAGATTTGTTTATACTACCTACTATATTTAAAATGTGCCTGAATAAAAACATCACTCTCTCTCAACAGACGGTCTCTAAAGTCTAAGCAATATTTTGCTGAGAGAGAAAAAAGTGAAAATGTTCTGTTCCAAGAAAAGGGCACCTATGCTGACAAAAGATAAAAAGTTCTTGATATTGCCCAACAGAGCAGTTAGAAAACATAGAGAAAATTAATGGAAAAGTTACATGTCACAGTGACCGAAGCTTTTAAAAATATGAAAACTCTAAATAAAATTCTAGCTTATTCCAGTTTGCCTAGAAATAATGGCCCATACCAACACATACATGCTACAAATGCTACATATTACAGCCCACACTACATAAGGAATACAGAACTCTACACTGTGAAGATAAGGATCATGAGTGTCATTTAAAAGAAATGTGTTTGCTGTTCAGAGAGATGGCAGAAGGCTGTTTCCTGTTCTGCTCCACCTAAATCTCTCAGTCGTTTTTCTCTCTGCTTTGTTTTTCCTCTCACACAAGTTGTAGAATGTAGTCAGTCCCATTCACAGCGTTCCAAGTCTCTTCTTCATTGTGTGCTTGCCTAATTCCTGACTTGAGGCCAGTCTTCTTGGAAGCCGAACAAAACAAGTGCGGATGTCTGTTGAGCCCCTGAGAGTATTAAACAAAAAGAGGATTGCGTGGTTGCCGCATATGGCATCCCTTCCATTTAGAGAAAGAAATTCCCTGTGAATAAGGTTGCTTGACCATGCATTTGTGGTTAAACTGTACTTTTTTCCTGCAAATTGGCCTGGGGACATACTTTAATTTAAATTCTGATCTTTAACTTTTAATTCTTTTTCATGCAAGTGATGGCAGCTTCCCAATTCTGCATTCTCTGCAGCATCCTGAGCCATTGTGAGAGCCTCTGAATCATTTGTTTTGTGTATTAGGGCCAAACTTGATATGACACACAAACAATCCCATCCTATTTGGCAGCTGCAGCGCCGGAACACATGTTCTAGAGGTGCAGTGCGCTTTATGTCCATCATAAAACATGATGCATTGCAGAACGCTGTCTGGCTGCCTCTGCAAATGATGAGCAACAGTGACCAGGCAATGTTCTTCTCTGCAGGGGGCCCAGTACAAGTGAGTTGGTGCAGGATCCAGAGGGAATGGGCAGGGACTGGGAGGATGGGGGTGTTGAGGGCAAGAAGGGGGCTGTTATTGGCAACAGCTGCTCCACTGATATTCTATTCCTCTTCCCAGCCTTGATCCACCTATCCAGGTCCACTTGGACTTGTGTCAGCAAAATCACAGGCACAGGTCCAAATAGGGTGCAATCCTAACCCACTTTCCAGCACTGACATAGCTGTGCCAATGGTTCTGCATTCTGCATTGGAATAGTAGTCACAGAGACCTCCTCAAGATAAGGGAATGTTTGTACCCTTACCTTGAAGCTGCATTGTTCTTACCCCAATGCTGGAAAGTTGTTTAGGATTGCACCCGTAGTGGGGCTACAGAGGCTTACTCCAGGGCAAGGGAACAAATGTCCCCTTACCTGGAAGAGACCTCCATGACTGCGACCCTATGCAGATGCAAAGTGCACTCCAGTGGCATGGCTGCAGTGGTGGTGGTGAGATTTCAATGGGATTGGGCTGAATGTTTGTTTTTCGCTCACCTCTGACTATAGTCTCTTACTGGTACGAAATCGCAAAATTAGGACACCAATATTCCATCAGTGGATGAAGGGCTTTACATTCCTTGCTCTGTATGAAGTGATTGCATATTCTCATCTTTCAAAGGCAATTGAATTTTTAGGCCCAGTTTTTGATAGTCATTTCTTGTCAACACCATCTCAAAATCTTTCTTATTAAAGCCGTAGACAAAGAATTAACCACAAAGGGGAGTACAGCCAGAGAGCGGAAAGTAAAAACAACAGAAATAGCAGCCAAAAAACGCAGAAAGTACCCTCTCCCACTAAGTGAAAACTTACTCACTGTTAAAAACAATGAGATAGCAAGGCAGCAAGTATCACCAGACATGAATACTTATCCGATGTTTAACAGGTTTACTCCTAAAACGGAGAACAAATATGGGTCCTTAAAGGTAAAAATATTCCCAGGCCATTAAAAGCAACTGTATTTCTGTTAATTGCGGCAGCTGTAGCTGTAACGTTCAAATTGTTAAGAGAACCAAGCAGCAGTGATTGCATATTGTAGACAGCAAAGACAAGTGAATCTGGACAGCCTATGCAGGTGTACCTTTTTGAGCCATGCCATCTTCTGAATGTCATGAGTTGAGACATGGGTCGCCGATCCTCTGACTCGATTTGCAAGTCATAGCGCACACCCATCTCCACTTGACCTGAGCCACTTATAAAGTCATTATGACTTGAGACATGAGCCATTATGAGAAACAAGTCTCATGCAGCCAGAATTGGCCACAAGGTAATTGGCATGACGCAGCGAAAAAATAAGCTAAGCAAGCACGCACAGAGAGAGAGAGAGAGAGAGAGAGAGAGAGAGAGAGAGAGAGAGAGAGTCACAAGCACACAGAAAAGCATGTTGGAGCTCAAATGTATTCGGGTCACGACTCTTTTTCAAGTCACTGGCCCCAAGTTGTGAGTCTGTCTGCGTCAGTGAGTCAACACAAATAGTGAAAATCAGTGTTTTTGTGATTTGACTCGTCATCTCAAGTGCCCATCTCTGACTTATAAACTTCTTTCCCTAAGCTGAGATGTTGTTCTTGTCCTTTCCCCCTCTCATTTTCTCCTTGTTTCAGTTAAAATGAAATTATTCAATGTTTTGTCTTTAACTATAAAAATACCTAATAAATTACAGGGTTTAATTACATTATTTATTACTATATAAAATTTAAGTAAACCTTTAAATAGTGATTATCCTCGTACCCCCCAATAAAGACACGGACCAAGACTGTATGGTATAAGGGCCACTTTATTAACTATTTACACAAGCAGACAACAGGGTCAACAAACTAGTGCAGGTCAATCTGGGGGAAACCTTAGTCAATCTTAGTCACCCCAAAGGGTTGAAGTGTCTGCGGACACTGGGCATCACCCAGCCAGGTAAGCAAGCATGAGCTGGCCAGCCCCCCGTGCCTTGCCGCGACACGATGGACACCAACATCTACAATTTTTCCCAGACCCACACTATATTTGCCACCTGGGGGGGGGGGTCAGCCTGGAGCTTGGCCAATCCCGCCCCAAACGGAAACCATGTTCTGAAGCCCCTGTTGCCAATTTCCCAATAGGATGTCCATGCCAACAGCCGTCAGGTGAACTCGGTCAGGCCTGTACAGTGCTGGCCTATCATGTGCTATTTGTGGGTGTGCAACCACTGCATCCCCCACTCTTCTCATGGCCCTCCCAATGTAAGCATTCAGCTTCTTCCTGGCAACCTCTACCCACTTGGGGTCCCTGGCGTGGTGCCAAACCCGGCATGGGAGGAGGTTGGAACAGAGGACCACTTTCCCCCAAAACCGGTTTACCACGAAGCAGATGTCTTTTACAGCCTGAACCCTCAGGGAAATGGATGATCGCTGGCCCAGGTCGTTTTCTCCTAAATGGATGAGCCACATATGGGGAGGGCTGTGTTCCCTCACAAAGGTCAAAAATGCTGGCATTAGCTGCCACATGCAGCTGCCAGCATGCCTCTACTGGCCACCCATCGAATGTTAGCAAACCTGCTCAACCCTAATTGGGAGCCAAAGGAACTATTGTCGGCCCTCTTCTTGGCCCAAAACACCAGGGAATGCTCCATAATGAGGACGCGAACTGCCAAGGCATAGCGGCCTGCAACAAAGAAACACAGTGTGAGCACTAACGAACAGCCAACAATGGCAATAACAAACTGCAGTGTATCTGCAACACATAAGGGCTGTTTGCCCCAAACACTGAAGCCCTGTATGGGCGTGTGCAGGGCGCCGTTGTGGGCCAAAACCCCAGCCTGAAATGCCAACCCAAGTGCCCCAAGCTACTGGGTGTCGGGATCTCTAACGTAATATTTAAACGCGCCAGAGCGCCATCTCCCAATCCTCTGGATTTCCCTGGCTGGGAGACTCATCATGGCCGCCTCCGAGGCTGCCCCAATTCTAAACGAATACAGGCCAAAGTCTGACCTGCTGAGTCCCAAAACCTCCAGCACTCTGTAAAACACAATGCAAAACTGGTAAAGCGTTAATGGAGACACATCATTGTGGCAGAACAGAGGACCATGTGCCGTCGGCCTATTGGCGAGATAAGCTCTCAGAGACCATACTGGGCAAATGGTAATGTCCAAAGCTTGGCCTAAGCGCACTCTGCACCCTGCCCCACGCTTGTCAGTCTTGGAGAATCTCAGGATAATAACTAGCATTTCCCCTGAAAAGGTGATGTCCCACAATTGCAGGGACCTACCAGTCATATCTCTTGTAGAGGCGCATAGCACCTCGCTTGGGCGAAAAGCCCCCAAAAACATAATTAGGCTAACTGCCCGAAACAGAATGGCCTCATAAGGGGAGGAACAAAGGTCCTGAAAACAGGCAGCCAGCTTCCTCAAAAACCCAGGGACAATAGGCTTCCTTTTATCTGGTGCAGGTGGGCATTTCCACTTAAAGCCTTCCACCATTTTTCGCACCCTAAAATCTCCTGTTGTGTCTTCAAAACCTGCCGCCTTGGCACAGTATGTGAAGGCTGCCAGGTAAATGGAAAAAGATCTTGTTGCCATGCCCACACTATAAAAAGCTAAAGGTTTCCCCATGACCGAATGGTCTAGTCGTGACCGACTGTAGGGGGTGGTGCTCATCTCCGTTTCTAAGCCTGTAGAGCCGGCGTTTTTGTCTAATCATGTGGCCAGCATGATTGTACGCCGTAGCGCACGGAATGCTGTTACCTTCCCACCGAAGAGGTCCCTATTTATCTACTTGCATAGATGGGGGCAGTCGGACTGTACTATTGTCTATTGTGTGGATGTTTGTGTTTTATAAAGAGGAATTTCAAGGGGGGGTAGAGGCAGTGGTGGCATTCAGGGGGTTCTCCCAGGTTCTATAGAACCGGTTATTAAATGGCCAGACCCTGCCCACTTGCTTACTTTGGCTGGCTTTGGGGTCAGGCAATGACATTAGAGAACCGGTTGTTAATTTATTTGAATGCCACCACTGGGTAGAGGGGTGGGGGATGTGGGGGGACTGTTGGGAACTTAGTGTGTGTGTTGGTTTGGTCTCCGGGTGTCAGTGAATTTCTTTGTGTAATACAATGACAATAAATAAATAAATAAATAAATAAATAATCTCCACTGTAACTCTAACCCAGTGATGCGGCCTTGCCACCTTAGCCATGCTATCGCATAGCCGGTGTATAAATGCCCTCCCCGGAGCCACCACTCGGCAGGCAAAGTTTAAGTGGCCCACCAGTACCTGCAGCTCCCTAAGGGATAATTTCCTTGCTGCTAGGCTGCTGCCAATGATGGCCCTTAACTTCTCTAACTTATCCCCTGGGAGTCGACTACATCCTGCCACTGTATCCAACTCAACACCTAAAAAGGTTAATTTGGTGGCGGGGCCCTCAGATTTCTCATGTGCCAGGGGAACTCAGCTTTGCGCACAATGACATGAAACTGTCTACTAGCACCTCGCAATACCCGGAGTTAGCCCTTCCCACAAAGAGGAAGTCATCCAAATAGTGAATGACCTCGCCAGAGGCCCGTACGCTCAGCCACTGCCCACTGAAGGAAAGTACTAAATTTCTCAAATAAAAAACAGGATGCCGAGCATCCCATAGGCAAAGCCCGGTCAACATAGACTCTGCCCCCAAACAAATCCCAGGAGGCAGAAGTCATCTGGGTGAATAGGTAACAAGCTGAAGACCTTAGCCAACAGTGCCCGCTGTGCTTTTGATCTAACTACTCGTATGGCCTGGTCCAGTGTGGTATATTTAACAGAACAGAACTCCACCGGAATCCCATCATTTGCAGACCTGCCCTCCGGGTAAGATAAACGATGGATGAGCCTAAACTCCCTGGGGACCTTCTTAGGCACCACCCCAAGAGGAGAGATCTGCAAATTGGGAACTGGTTGATTGGGGAAAGGGCCCACAACTTGGCCCGCCTTAACCTCTTTCTCAATTTTTTGCTGCACCACCTCCTCCATGCCCTTCACCGAGGGCAAATTCCTTGACCAAGTGGGGGCAGAAGGAGGGGGAGCAGGAATCCTAAACCCAAACTCAAAACCAGATTGGAGTAACGCTGCTGACTCCCTATCCGGGTAAAACTGGAACAACTTCTTCAAAACTGGCAGCCTAATCGGTGTGGCACCCCTTTCCAGCCGAAGGAGGTTGTTGCCCACGTTTCTTGCCCAGCCCTCCTTGTGTCCTAGGGCCCTTCTGGAACCAGGACAGCTTAGGGCAGTTGGTGACTGGGTGCTTCCCACCACATTGGCCGCAGGTGTGGTTAAAACTGCAGTCTGCTTTATTATATTTGCCAGTGGAGTTATACTCATAGCATGAGCATGGGGGGTTGAACCCACTGCCCAGGCCCCGCAGGCGCAGCCGAATGGCCAGCTGCATTGCGGGCTATAAGATGTCCACTGTCTGACCTATTGCCCTGAGTGGCTCTGGTGGGGACCACTATTTGGACCCATAATTTCCATTTGGAAATAGGGCAGGGTCATGTGTGCTCATAGGCAGAAGTGTTCATCGTAGGCCATCCAAGCTGGCCCCGAATACTCCCTATATGCCCTGTATACTACTTCAGTAGCGAGCCGACATTTGCCGGCTGCATCTGAATGACCACTGCAAAGTAGATAATATAGCCCGTAAACCAATTATTCCAATTTGTATCGATTTTTCTCTTTCTTGTTATTTGTGGGTCAGGCATGGGTTCACCCATTTGTACTATTGGCTCAGGCTCTTTGTGAAGCAAACTAAATAGGACTATGAACTCCCCCCCTCCAAATCTTTTCCTTTACAGCTAAAGCCAGGTGCCCACCTAAAGGCAGGGCCGCCTCCCCATATGCCAACTTAGGCCTTTCACCTATGTGCTCCAGACCTGGCTATGTTGGTGCAACCCCACCGAAAGGGAACTGGCCATAAAGTGACCAACCATAAGGGAGGTCTGACATGGGGCTAAACCTGTGAAAGGGAGTGCGGTTGCCACCGCTGTTCCTGTGTTCTGGGGTGTCAATGCTTGTCCAAATGCCGGCTGTGTTTCCCCAATTTGTTGTTGCAAAGCTTGAAATGTCCAGGGGGGGCCCCATAAGGGCCGACCAACCTGGCCACCCCTGCATGGCTTGCATTGCCGCTGAGGGTATTGTTGCTCCTTCGTGGTTGTCCCAAATGCCTGCCCATTGTGTACTATTGCTTAGAGCAGTGTTCCCAGTGTGTGTCTCCATGGCTGGGCCTGCGCTCCAGATAGTGGATGGCCAACTGCAGCTGGCATAGGTTGTGCATCACCAGCAGCCGCCTCTTGTGCCTCAACATCCTCGTTGCTAGCCACCTGATCTGTATTCTGCTCCAGGGCAGATAACCTAGAAGACAACAGCATCTTGAGCTTCTCGCCTCTGCCCTTCTGTGTAGATTTTCTAGTTGGGGCTGGGGCCCCAGACATGCCACCCCATCTCCCAACCCGGCCTCCCGCAGCCACTTTTCCCTCTCCAAAACCTCCACCCATGCTAGGAGAGCTTTGAGCTCAGCAGAGTCATCTTCTTCATCAGAGGAATGGCTTGGCACAGGAACCGGAGCTGGCCTTTTAGGGGCCTTCCCCCGGACTTCTTATTCCGCTTAGGCATTATAAAGGCCTTGAGGTTATAATCTCTTTATGGCTACAAAGGCCTCTCAAGCTTGCCCCAATAGTACCCATGCTGCACGCTCAGGAGGTGGCGGAGGTGGCGGTGGTGGGTGTCTACAAGCCCGCCTCAAACACAGCCACCCACCAATCTTACTGCTTAGGCAGTAATCTTCAAGCAGCACCAAAATCTCTCTCTGTGTGGGGGTTGCTCAGTGCTATGCCACTCATGCTGCACACCCGGAGGGGAAAGGAGGGGGGATTTTCAGGTGCTGGGAACGCAAGTCAACACAACGCGCTGAGCAGCGACCAGCTTGCCTCTGCTTAATTAAACACAGGGGGGGTTGATTTGGGTGGTTGTGGGGTAATAGTGCGTCTTCGTCCCCCCAGGCACCCACGCCCTTAATCTGGCTGCACTGTGGCCTTCCTGCCCACTGGTTAGTCGCCCCCCCCAACGCACACCCTGCCAGTACTCCCTGCTGGAAATGCTCTGGTGTCTTCCGCCTGCTGCGGGGCTGCTGCTGCCGCAACCATCACTACCGCCAAGCCTGACTGCCGATCAACCAGCTTCCCCTCAGGTCGGTCTGACGCTCTGCTGCCGGCTCCGCTCGATCGTGGAGAAGAGGGAGCGCAGTGACGCTGTGAGCAGGGGCTAAAAATAGCTCTGAACGCTGCCACTTCCAACACAAGGCCGGTTTTCGAGGAGCGCAGCACCGGCGCTCCTCACCTGACCGAGTTTGCTGCTCGAATGAGCAGGCAATGCCCTGCTGGGGCATTCACGGCCGTTTGCTGGCCCGGCCAGCCAATTGGCTGGCCAGTCCTGCCCCGTGCCTCGTGTGGGGTGGGACAAAATCGGGTGGCGCACGATCTGCGCGCCACCCCCAATTCTCCAGGAACCATAGTCACATTTCTGTCTTCAAAAAATCACATAATATCGTGATCCTGGATACCTTCCAATGAAATTTGACTTTCAATATTGCTGTGACATGTAGACAAAAGAAAGAAGCTTATTTGCTTTAATTAACAGAACCAAGTCATCAGGGCTGTACCCACATGGTTGAACCATGTTTTTATCAAATCGGTTTCACCTTGGGTGTTTTACTAAGGTTTTTAAACACAGTGCAAACTTCAGAAGGGAATGGGGACCATGAAAGCAGACCAGCTCTAGAAATTCTGGGTCATTTTACCACCACACTGGTTAATTAACTGGAGTAAGTAGGCAGATAACAGCCCAATCCTATGCATATCGACTCAGGCGTAAGTCCTATTGTAATCAATAGAGCTTACTCCCAGATAGGTGGGGATAGGATTGCAGCCCTAGTGAGCTATTTATTTAGCCATCAGCTGTAGTAATAGTAATAATACTACAATATCAAAGATAAACTATAAAAGGCAAAATAAAATCCAAGCAGAGTACTTGCATAGTTGTTGTTCAGTTGCTAAGTCGTGTCCGATTCTTTGCGACCCCATGGACCACAGCACGCCAGGCCTCCCTGTCCTCCATTAGCCTCTGGAGTTCGCCCAGTTTCATGTTCATTGGTTCAGTGACACTATCTAACCATCTCATCCTCTGCCGCCCCCTTCTCCTTTTGCCTTCAATCTTTCCCACATGAGGGTCTTTTCTAAAGAGTCCACTGCTTAGGTACGTGCAGAGGTACATCCGAGTATTTGCATAGGTACATCATATATAGATTTTTTTCAGACAATAGGTAATGGCAAAACCCATGATTTGATAGAATGCAGGATGTGAAATGTTATAAAGTAATGGATCATTATAACAATCTATCAGAATCACAACCATACATTCTCTATTGCAAAGGCATACAAAGCTACCTTTTCAGTTATGTAATGATTGCTGTTGGCAAATAGAAATGTGGGGTTGTTGTTGTTGTTGTTGATCTGACCAAGATATAGTTCTGGCAAGAAACTGTTCTAGACATGTGTTTGTGCTTTCCTTATAAATAGGGCAATTATTTTTATTACACACACACACACACACACACACACATGTATAGATAGATAGATAGATAGATAGATAGATAGATAGATAGATAGATAGATAGATGGTTTTTTAACAAGAAAATTCACAAAGCAGTTAACATAGCAAAATAAAGTTCTCCGTTCCAAAGGGCTCAAATTCTAATCCCATGCACACCTTTCTGTGAGTAAGCCCCATTGTGGGACTTACTTCTGAGTAGACACATACAGGATTACACTGTAAGAAGATGCAGAAGCAATGCCAGTAAATTGCCACTGGAAAAGGTGTTCTGCTGGGGTGAATAAGTCAACGAATAGTGGAGTGTTTGCTTGATCTGGATGCACAACAAGTCACAAACTGGTGCAGGAATTAGGGGTGTAAAGAAGTTATGGGACTTGCCACTTTGTATATAGTGTTACAACATTGTTCTCTAGAACTTATTGCCCAGAATGTAAATAGATTATATCAGCATTACTCTGTTTCATGCTGTTTGTACAACTGTTCCTAAATTCATACTGACAAAGTAGAAGATGATAGTATTTCTCTGATTCAGGCACTTTAAACGATACCAATCAGTCATGTGCCTTTTGCTGCCTCTGTGTCACATAATTTAATGAAGTCATGTGTTAATGTTCAGTTCAGCCATGAACACACAGCCTCATTCCTCATCTTTATAATGAGAAGCACAGTAACCTATGCCAAAGTTGTATAAATGTCTTGTAATAATATTATGTTATCCCAGTGTTTCTCAAACTGTGGGTCGGGTTGTGAACTGATGTCAGGTGGGTCACGGGCAGCTTGGAGCAGCCATCTTGGAAACTGCAGACCTTATTCATGCTATATACCTTTCATGATGTTAACGGTTTGAATTTTCATGTGAGTGTTTTAAAACATTTTGGTTTTAGTTCAGTGTTTTTACGTAATATTTTGTCCTCATCTTGCTTTCTGTCAGGGATGTTTCATGATTGTGCAATTGCTGCAGTCCAAGAATGTCAGTTTGTATTCCAGGAGTGTCATTTGCTTACGCCATGATGACAGCACTTCCTGCTTAATGTCACTTCTGGCTATGGCATCACTTCCAGGTTAATGACATAATATAACATCTGGTGAGCCCCGACACAAGTGCCATTCTAAAAAGTGGGCCCCAGTCTAAAACGTTTCAGAATCACTGTGTTATCCTATGTTGAATCCCAAAATGACACACTTTTAGGGTGTCTTGCCAAACCTTCCCAAAACATTATAGAATAGAGACAACAAACCTAACCTATATAAGATTATTCAGCTCAGTAACAAGAATATGACCTGACCTATTTAATCCATACTTTATGAAAGGAAATGGTTGTTCCTCATAATGCATTGTTAAATAGCTTACTCATGCATTTGTAGACTTCTGTTAGCAAGTAGCAGGCAGCTGACTGCTTATCCCAGAATTCCTCGCTGTTTCTCCTATGTGCTTCACATTCTTCCTCAAAACTAATCTTTTCCTTGAAGCATTTAATACAATGCCCTCTCCTATGCTAAAAGCTGAGTGTGTGTAACTGAAATAATTGCTTATTTTTCCCTTGTTTACCCCTTCCCCCTCTTCCCTTCTGCCATGCCTTTTGCATCTGTTTTCTGAATTGTAAGTTTCTTGGGGCAGGGACCTGTTCTCTCATTCTTTGTAAAGTGCTATGTACATGGAAAGTGCTATACAAATATTATTCCACCACCACCACCACCTATAGCAGTGGTCAGGGAACAGGGGTAAATTACCCCAAATGGGGTAAAAATGAAATTCCTGGGGGTAATGGACGGCAGCCAGGCATGCATATGAATCTAAGCTATTCCCTCCAAAGACTTGTTCCTCTGCGCGCCCACTGTCTGCGCCTCCATCTCTCTCTTTAAACTCGGGTGACAAGCCCTGCAGCGTGTGTGTGTGTGTGTGTGTGTGGGGGGGGGTTTGACACACGAGCAGAGCTGAGTTACGAATTTTCCAAATTTCTGACACACCAAGCCCAAAAGGTTCGCCATCACTGTTCTATACGCATGCCCTGCTGTGTGTGTTACAGTACTGTAGTGTACAAGGACCTGACGCAGTGCAGTGCGTCAGGCCCTTGTGTATAACACGCTTCCCTGCGTGATGCCCCGGGCCCCACCTCCAAGTCCGCCCGCTTCTTCAGTAGAGTCAACTAGTTGCTGCGCCATTGAGAGAGATAGGATAGAGAGAGGACACCTATCTTTCACTGGCAGTTTTAGTAAGTACCTGTATTAAAAATCAAATCAAGGGGGTAACATCGGTGTATCTAAATGTATTTTGGGGTAAAAGGTAAAAAAGTTCCCTGACCCCTGACCTATAGCATATGGGTACTTAAAAGATTTATATCCCACCTCTTCCATGCCACAGCAAATACCATCATTATCAAAAGCCCCTATTTGCCTTTTTGCCACATTAGTCTAAATATGGCGATCCTATGCATTGCTAGTAAGGGATGTGGTGGTGCAGCGGGTGAAACTGTTGCTGCTGGGCTTTCCAACCGGAAGGTTGGGAGTTCAGGACTGCGCGACGGAGTGAGCTCCCGTTGCTTGTCTCAGCTCCTGCCAACCTAGCAGTTCAAAAGCACCTAAATGCAAGTAGATAAATAGGGACCACTTCAGTGGGAAGGGAACGGCGTTCCGTGCACTACGGCGTAGAGTCATGCCAGCCACATGACCATGGAAGCTCGTCCTCGGACAAAATGCCGGCTCTACAAGCTTTGAAATGGAGATGAGCATCGCCCCCGACAGTCGGTCACGACTAGACCATTCTAGTCTAGGAAACCTTTACCTTTACCTTTATGCATCTCTACTGAGAAGTAAGTCATGCTGAATTCAACAGCCCAATCTTAACCGGGCTGCCCATGGTGCAATACAGCACAGCCAAAACAGCTGCTCTGCATGAGCAGAGAGGCAACTGGAGGCCTCCTTGAGGTAAGGGAATATTTGTTCCCTTATCCCATGTTGAGCTCCAGCAACCTCTATAGGTCTACCCAAAGTTGCACCAGCTCAATCACTGGTGCAGAACCGAGTAGCCCCATGTAGTGCTTTCAGGCCTGGAATGGGAGTTTGGATGCAGTGGAAGCCTCCTCCACCAGCCCCACTCCACTCCTAGGCCTGAACCACCCTTGTCCCTGCAATCCCTCTGAACTGCAACACTCTTCCCTGCCCCTGTTCGCCCTCCCCCGTCTCCCTGTTGTGTGGCACTGGACTTACCCCAGTTGGTGGGGGCTGCTCCAATGCCAGTGTAGGCCTCTCTGGCAGTAGCACCAGCCTTCTTGTGGTTGCAAAGTGCTTTATGGCATGTTTGCAACAGTGCATGTTCTTGTCCCATCAGTGGGAGCTGGTTTAGGATTGGGCAGTCTATACCGGATTGCATTTTTTATTCCTTTACATACTTCGCTATTGGATGTCACATTCCAGGGCAATGAATGTTTACAACAACCTTCATTGTACCAGCTATTCCCCACCCCACCCCTGCAAATGTAACTAATCACTGCATCTATCTTTTAGAAGGTGACAAAATACAACATTTGGAGCAGTTTGAGAGAAAATAGGATACTATCTGTATTCCTCTTGCATTTGTGTTCTTTCAGATCTAATGAAAAAGTATGACACCAGGAATTCATTTCCAGCATACAAGGCACAGAAGAAATCAGAAGCACTTCTCTGCACTCCAAGTGCTGTATTCTACTTAATGTCAACAGCCTCTTTCTCATTTAGTGTCCTGTGTTTATACATTTTTTTCCAAGTGTCTAAACTCACAATCATTTGTGAATCAATGCACTCCGCTTGCTGTCACTTGTTACCTTATCATGTTTTCTCCTCTTCCTCTAAGCACTTCATACTTAAATATTTCACCAAGGAAACAGCCAAACAGTAAGATGGGCTAACAAGACACATCAGCAAGGGAGAAAGCAATCTAGTCTCAACTGGTATTTTAGTTGATCTAAAATCTCTCTCACTCACTCGCTCACTCTCACTCTCCTTAAATGGCCTTTTGGGCCCTTTGATTTAATACCTATAAATTCATCAAAGATTCAGTTTAAACTTGATTGTTTAGACAGATGTGAAGACAAAGAGGACCACTGAATTGTTTGCTTTCCTCCTATTAATACTGAAGGCTACAATAGCTTGTAATAACCAAACCAGCGTTTCTTATTTCATCTATTGCTTTTTTTCAATATGCTTCTATGGGATCAGATGTTGAGAGGAAAATGTGGTGGTTCTGCATGTGAGAGTCATACAAAAAGATTTCCAAGAACCTTGCTTCTTTCCTATCACTCATAATGCCCATTTTCACGAGGCAGCAAGCCCATTCATTCCTCATCAGTTCCATCCTTTATTTGAATGCTAATTATATTCTCAGCTTATGAATTAATTAGAATTCCTATCAACGCTGGTAATATTGTTTAGAGAAATTATCTCTCAGGTCACATGGAAGGCTTTGACTTTGCATGACAGTCTGGAGTGATGTGTTCTCTGCGATTACTTTTCACTGTGGGTTTCTTGAAGAATTATAACCATAGGAAGCCCAGAAAGGTTTATCCCACTATCTTACTAGCATCAATTATATAGTCATTCTCGTCTTTGTCTAGCCTCCGAATCTCTCTAAGCTTGCATCTTGTGCTGGAGTCCTTTCTGGGCTCTGTTGCTTGCACATTGCTCATTTATGCACAAAAGTCCCTGTACATGTGAGTGGCCCAATCCTATGCTGGCTCTCTGTAGAATGCTACAGCACTCTTGAAACAGTAGTGCCAATAAGCCAGCCGGAGATCTCCTAGGAGTCAGGGAACATGGGTTCCCTTACCCCAGGACTAAGCAGCCCCCGCTGGGCTACCCAGATCTGCACCAGCTCAATCACTGGTGCAGATTCTAGTAGTCTGTGTAGGACTTGGTGCAGCAGTGGGGATAGGATTCAATGGCAGCCTTGGCTGCTGCCCTGTCCACGTCCCCCCTTCCCCAATCATTTTTTGCCCCCCACCCAGAAATGCCTTCCTGCCACAGAGCACGATACTTAGCACTGTGGGCTCCTTTTAGGTTACCAATTGGTGCAGAGGCCCAGTGCCAACTGGCACTGGCCTCCCATCCAGCACCTCTACCCTCCCAGCCACCACAATGTGCCTTACAGCATGTCTGTGATAGCCATTGCTGGGGCAGCACATGGGACACTGGTGCTGCCTCAGTATAGGATTGGGCCTGAAATTGGCTTCCCAAGTGATATGCATTAGAAGTATTTGACTGCAGGGCATTGATCTCATATCACCAGACACCTCTTGGCAGTGATGGAAATGTACCAAATGTCTTGCAGAAGCTGTGTTGCTAACAGGTTTCTTTTGCAAATTCAGATTTCTTCCCTCTTTACTATCCATTATAGTTAGAACTGAAAATGTATGTGAAGATAGATGGAGCAGAACTGGAGCAGGCTAGGATTGCGCCTGGGGCAGGCAGTGATGACGGATGTCGCTGTGCCATTTGCGCAGGCTGGCCACACCCCCTGCTTCCAGAATCACTCCATTTAGGAGTGTAACAGAGGTAAGGCGGGAGGGTCAAGCTCCATGCTGTGTCCCTCACTGGCGCCCATGGCAGGCGCTACACTGTGCCCTATGTGTGTGATACCTCTGAGGTGGAAAAAATGACTGACTGCAAAATGTGAAGCTGAGTCTGTACCATGTCTTTGTAAGGTTGTCTTGTACATAATGTCAGTTCTTGTTAGCAGCCGCTAAACCGAGCACATGTTCTCCATCATGGGCAATATTTGGACAATTGAATGAAATCCGCTCCATGCTGACGTAATAAAGGCAGAGTACCAGTGCAAACTAAAATTTTGGCATGTCTCTTATGTTGACTTCCTGGACTATATAAGTTCAAAGCCAGAGTTACTTAAAGCAGCTTCATCCGATTTTTAAATATATATGATTCAGCTGAAAATGTTAAAGAACATAATGTGTGAAATTGTGTAACGTGGCATCTGGGTAATTTTTTTATTCAAAAATTTTTACTGGAGTTAAAACTGGAGACACAATTCAGATCTCCATTTCTGTATATGGGGAAAAGACATGGATCCCATTGAATGCAGGGAGTGGAGGGTGGTTGGGAGTGAGAAGAATGGAAAGGACCTCAGACACAGAGCCCTTCCCCCTGCCATTGCTCCATCCCAGGGACACATGCCCCGGAAGGTGTGTATACAAGATTCCCTTTGCTACTGATCCATAAAGTTTTGTGACCAGGGTAAGGCAGAGGAGCATATTTTCTGCATTGATCAATCTCTTTCCAGTATCCTGCATAGCAGGTGTATAATAATAATAATAATAATAATAATAATAATAATAATAATAATAAT
>JAJKFI010000006.1:28897195-28928142 GCA_029204185.1 Lerista edwardsae
AATAATAATAATAATAATAATAATAATAATAATAATAATAATAATAAAGAAATTCACAACTGTGAATCAGGACTTCTCCTGCTGGAATCCCATCTCTGTCATGGGTTCACTGGGTGGCCAGGGCAAGCTGCTCCCTCTCAATCTCAGCCCCCATCTGCAATATGGAGATAGTAACTCTTACTCGTTTTAATTGGCTGCTGTAAGGACAACATCAAGCTGACATATGGGGAGTGCTTTGCACACTTAGAAAGTGCTGTACAGATAGCAAGTATTATTATTAAGCTCTCTCCTTCTGCAGCCACACCCTCAGTGCCAATGCCAGGTTGCGCCTAATTAGCTGTGCTCTGCTGTGGCCGGAGGGTGGGGGAGGGAGGAAAGTTCCCCATTGTTGGCCTCATGGATTTCTGGAGGGGCTCCGAAGCGGAAAACCCCCATTCTCAGCCCTGGTGAAGCCGGTGTCCGGGGGGGGGAGAGAGAATGGTGCTGTGCTCTGTTGTGTCAGGAGAGCGGGAGGAAGAAAATCCCCCATTCACAGCCCCAGGGAAGCCAGGGCTTCCATGGGGCTGAAAATGAGAGATTTCACCACCACCACCACCCTCCACACTGGTGCCCAGAGGGTGAGGGGAAGAAAATCCCCTATTCATAGCCCCAGGGAAGTTATGAAAATGAGAAATTTCCCCACCACTACCACCACCCTCCAGACTGGTGCCCAGAGGGTGGGGGGAAGGAAAATTCTCCATTTTCAGCCCCACTGAAACCAGGTGGCCTTGACGGGCCTCAGAAAGCCCTCCAGAAGTAGAGGGTGAGGTGTGGGGAAAACAGGTTGACCATTTTAATGCCTTGTCAGTCTGCCATGAGATGAAAAAGATTGAAAATTACTGTTGTATGTGATCTTAGAACACTATGAACACTACCTAAAGCCCAATCCTAAGCAGTGCTAGCATCTTAAGGCCAAAGCTCTGGTTGTGTTCAGAGGGAATAGGCCCAGAATGCTCTGTGGGTTTGGAACATGCGGTTTGTTAAAACTGTGGGTTCCAAATCTGTGGATAGTCTGGACCTGTACTTGACTTGTACTATAATCAAAAAGGGTCTCTTGCCCTCCAGCTAAGTGCTGGGTGGAGGCATATAGGTATGGTTACAGCTAGAAGCAGTTTAAAAAGTGGTGATTAAATTTTGCCATAGAAGGTTCTGGAATGAAGAGAAAGCTGATGGGCAAGAAGAGGGAGGAGGCAACGTTGAGTGAACCTGTTTTGGAAGTTGGCTTTGGTGCCTGATCAGATTAGCATCACTGTGCTGCTTACAGCTTTACTGCTGCAACCAATTGCTCTCAGTGGTGATACTGAGGAAGAGGTGGGCCTTTTCCTGCTCACTCTCTGAGAACAAGCAGAGGCTTAGAGGGCTGATTGAAATGACTGGGTGGGTCTTGGGCTGAAAGGGTGGGGAACAGATGCAAAGCATGGGGTACCCCTCATCAGTTTGCCTCTCCCCACAACCTACTGCTCAGAGTGGCCACTTCACTTTAGTCAGTCTCATGGTTTGGCCAGCCCTGTATATGGGCATGGGCTTGATGGTAGCATGTAAAAGCGGATTCCCCAAGAAAATAAATGAGTCAAGTGTATAAAATGTGAACAGGCTAGCTGACGGTGACTGTGTGTAAGGATATGTCGGTTTGGTGATCCACTCCCGTATGTAGAGATGTTCTTAAACAGTTTTATTTTTTTGCTGATTTCATTTTTCCAAAGGAGGGAAAGTGCAGAAAGCAGCATTGTATTTTTATTCCAAATTAAAGTTATAAATTGAAATTGCATTAAAAGTGTACTGGGTAGGTGATATAGTTGGCATAGTGTCAGCAGTTGCAGCTGCAGTCATTACCCATGCACCCCCCAGTTCAGTCCATTATATATTTATTCATCTGCAGATTTTGGAGGTTTTTTTTTTTTTTTTTTTACAAAAATGAGAAGTACAGAAAGTGGTGTTATGTGTTTTTATTTTGTTCTCACTGAAAAATCACACCCCTAGCCATACCTAGAGTTTTGGCTCCACACATTTTGCCTCCATGCCAAAGCCAAAACAGAAAAGATAAGGGGCTGGATCACTGTTTCTCCATCTTTGCCCCTCTCCAATGTGGAGGGGTTGGTGAGACAGCAGTGGCAGCAACCTGTGCGTTATGCTAAGCACAGTCCGTTCACTCCTTCCCCAAACCTGCTGCCTGATGCAAACATTTTGTTCACTGCAAACTAAGCACTGCCCCGGGAGGGGGGGGGGAGTATATTTTGTGGGAATACTGCAAGATCAAGTAACTGCATAATCTTTTTGAAATAAAGTAGATGTCTTTCTTTAAAGGTAGGGTCTTGATTTCAAAGCCTAAGTCGCTCGTGTCGCAACAGCCAGGCCAGACTCTGCAGCTCTTTTCTTTATTTGGGGGGGGGGATATCATCTTGCAGCCTTCTTGTGCCTGAGATCAATGCCTCTGTTGTTCTCCTTCAGGTGTCGAGCTTCAGCAAATGGCTGGGCACAGCTGCCCTTCTGCATGCCAAGTGCTTTCTTGTGGGTAGTTTGGCTTCTTTCTCTGGGAGGATGAAGCTGCGAAGTCTGGCACACAGAAACAGTGGCTCTTCTGACCTGAGTCTTTGTTAAGGACTGCTTCTTTAAAAAAACAGGCAGAGATGGCCTCAGACCTTTCCTTGCCTGATAAGTAGCATCTTTGTATTCCGAGGTTGCTCTGCTGCAAAGCCATTTAGAAAACAAGCAAATAACATGCCCTCTTTCTTCCTTCCGATTTTTTTTCTGACGCCAAAATCTATTTTTATATTTCACAGATTTTGTCTTAAAGTCTCTCAGTTTGGGGGCTGCCAGCTTCAGCAGTTTCTCATGCTGATCTGGAGACATGAATTAAATGAACTGCGTTCAGAAAAATTTCACATTATTAATTAGCCTGCCAACTCTTCTCGAGATATCTATATTTTAAAAGTTCTTACGTTCTGTGAGTGATCTGTGTTCCCTGGTGCTCCTATTATTAATTAGCTACCCAGCACGTGTGCAGCCTGATACTATGCATGGTTACTTAAAGGTAAGTCCCACTGTGCTCTGTGGGGCTGACTTCTGAGTGAGTGTGCAATTTTCAAGTACAAAGTGCAAGGACTTCTTCCTGTAGAAAGAAAACACCGAAGTTTCTTCTTTACCCAGTCAGTTGAGTCTGACTCTTGGCGACTTTATAGGTGAGAGCTCTCCAGCTTCTTTCAATTGTTGGATGTTCATCTTTGTGTGTGTTTTGAAAAGAGCATGCTCTTTGTCTGTCCCTCCTTATTCCACTAACACTTCCTAGCATCATTCCCTTCCCTAGTGAATTTGCATGCGTGACATGGCCAAAGTAGGTCAGTCGCAGAATTTTGACGTCTAATAATATATCTAGTTTTGTACAGTCTTGCATTTTTTTGGCTGTCCGTGGAATATGGGATAATTCTCACCAGCAGCGCAATTCAAATGCATCAATTCTTTGGTCAGCCATTCTTACTGTTCAACACTGTCACCCATACATGGTTATAGGGAAGACTAATTCATCTGCCTTTTGTATTTAGGGTGATATCTTTGCTTTTTCAGATCTTATTCATGTTGACTATCACAGTGTGGCCTACCGTTATCCTGCATTTGATTTCAGGCATAGAATTGCCATCATGAACAATTTTTGATCCAAGGATGTTAAAATCCTGGACTGGTTCAATTTCTCATTATTGATTTTAAACATCACTTGTCTATCTGCTGCTGTTGTCATTATCTTCATTTTCTTGGTGTGAAGGTTCCAGGTCTTCCTTATTTTCAGCCAATAACATTATATATTCGGCTTACCTTAAATTGCTTATAGTTCTTTCATGAAAACAAGTGATGTTTAAAATAAAAAATGAGAAGTTGAGGGCCCAGTCTTGGACTAGTTGCTGTGGGCAGTATGCTTGTACCACCCGGGCAACTGTTGAACATGGTACCGTAAAATGCCTCCAATGTCTGCGGTAAGTCCTAGTCAGCACAGACTTAAGGAGGCCCATTCCTGGGCCAGCGCCCGCCCTTAGGGGATGTCCCGCTCCCCTGAGGAGCTTCCTATGGCTGCCAAGGTGCCTATAGGATGCAGCAGTAGCTGTTTTGGCCCTGCTGTTCCTATGGGGGTCAGGCATCTTAGGACTGGGCTGTTAGTCACTCCAGTTAAGGAAGCAACTCTGTGTTGCTGACCCCTTCATGGAAATGAATGGAGTAGACCTTGTGGGTAGGGAGCCCCATATGTGTATGGGGACACTATTTATAGTGAATGGTTGGATGGGGGCACTTGTCCTCTGTGTTCTAATCTAGTGTTTTATCAATTCAATCACACTGGTTATTTCTGAAGAGAAAAATAAAAAGGTTTCAAGAAGAGGAAATAAAGGATTACATTATTAAACCAAATGATTTTATTTTACACAGTACTTAGCCAAATGGAAGGCATTAGTCTTTCCATACTCTGCATGAAGGAATATGTGCATTGCTTAAAACAAATGTTTAGGACAGCTATCTTTGTCAGTCGAAGCCCTGACATGATGTAGCATTGCTCTGAAAGCTGTTAAAGATAAAACTCGAAAAAAAAACCATGTTTCCATAGCAACCTGGCTAGGAGCTAGTCGTGTATATCCATCTAGGAATGGAATGTTTAAAAGTTAGTATTTTTTAAAGAGCAAATTAACTGTTTTGTGATGTGTACAGAACTGTAACAAAGTACTTTTCACTCAAACTGTCACAATTTCATTTCAAACATTTTCGTTTTCCTCAGGACCATGTGACTAAAGTTGACTGTTATTACACGATCATCATAAGAGTCTTCAAAGCTGACTGAAGTTGACCGAAGAGCCAGGTTGTCACTAAATCCCTTCTAAAGAGCTTATGGATTGGTGCAGGGAGACCTCTCCATCTGTGCTTTAGGCATGAGGTGAAGCAGAGATTGCTTCCTCCCAGCTCCAAGGGGGATCTTAGGAAGATATTTAACAAGGCACTGCCAGAAATAAAAAATGTGTGAAGAGTTGTGAGGAGTCTGAAGAACTATGTTTACTAGGGACACATTTTCTGTATTTTCTTACATTTGATTAGACTGACTGCTCAAACTCTAAGCAGGCTTTGTGCTGCTGGAGAGCTCATTATAGCAGCCTAAAGTCATTTACAGCTGTCGCAAAAGATGACAAGCCGTTTGGAGCAGTGTGGCTCTTCCTGCAAATGGTTAGTGACTGGGACTGCACACCAGCAGATTGGGGACACCCGCTGGCACTGATAAGATGGCACAGAGGGTTGGAAGGAGAAAGGGAGGGGGCAAAATGAGGGGGTGAGGAGAAGGGTGTATTAGGGCTGGGAAGGAGGTGTATCAATGGCAGCAGAGCATGCCCATATCCCAATCCCCTTACAGTCCTCAGTCAGCCTTTCTGAGTCAATGCTGAGTTCATGTCTACATTTATAGAGCTGGCACAGGATTTAGCAGCAACAAATGTTCCCTCACGCCAAAGTGTCCTCCAGAGGCCAAAACTCCCCCACAGTATTCCGTAGGCACTGCGTTGTTGCAGCTGCATTCTCATGTGGGGAGTTGATATGGCTGTGATACTCATTGATATGAGTTGATATGGCTGTTATACTCAGCCACAGCAACAGGTCTACTTGGACCTGCGCCGGCTAAATTGCTGGCACAGGTCTGTGTTGGTGGATCAGGTCTGGGAAGGGGGATCCTTTGGAAGTTGTCCTGTTAGCAGAAACAGGTGCTGTATAACCCCGTCCCCTCTCAAAATGGTGCCGAGGTATTGAGGGAAGGCTTTCCAGGCAAGATCAGGAGGATCCTCTTCAGAGAACAGGGGAGGACCACTCTGAAGCCCAGTGGGAGCCCCCAGCACATTATAGAGCAATGCATTCTGGTTTGACATTAAGCGGGAGTATCAGTTGATACTGCCTCTATGAATAAGTACCAATGAAACACACCTGTTTTGCTTACCTTGGCTAACCCCTGATGCTGCCCGTGGGGAAACACACTTCCATATGCCACTGTCTTCACATCTATTGTAGTACAAACATAGATTTCTATTGTATGCTTGGATAGATATTCATTGGGATGGGCAGTAGAGCAGCTACTGGGGAACTGGACTGGTAAGTATTGCAGGTACTGCAATGCACTGTATAAATGGTCTCTCCCACTCGCCATCAGAGCCATTCTAGGCAGCGACTGCAATGCAGTGTGAGGGGCCGCTTACATGGCACATGGCAGTGCCTGCAATACTCACCATGCTACCCCTCCTGTAGCTACGCTACTGTGGATGGGTGAGAGATGCACGATTGCCACCCTATTGGAAGGCAGAACCGGCAGAACCGGAATGTGGCTTATATTCTTTTTCTGCTTCCAGAGAGAGGAATTTGTAGCTACGTAGCAATTTCACATCCCTAGCCTGGTTCTGTCATAATGCATGCGAGAGAAACCCCTTGGTGGTCTATCTCACTCTAATCACTTCCACAGGATTTGAGACTGACGGAGAGCTTGCAGCATGTTTGAGAGCTTCAGTAATGCCTGCCTGCTTCCCCCTGTGCCATCCCTGATCTGAATGGATTTCCTGACTGCTCCATAGTTTCTTGTCAGCACCTGCATTCATGTCTTTTCCTGACAGGCAGCTGCCTCCAAAGTACTCAGCATTCACTTGTGCCTGTGAATTGCTTCCTTCATAGCGAGGGCTCCGTTTATTTTAGCTTTCACAGATGCATTCTGGAAAGTGGTAAGCACTTCGGAAAAAGAGAATTCATTCAGGAACAGCAAGAGTGCTGCCAACGGAATGAGGTTATACTGCAAAGATCAAAACATGTTAAACATTTTAAGCAGAGGGGAAAAAGAAAAGAAAAAAAATCCAAACTGATTTGGCCGACAAATTGGATTGTATAATTTCATTGCCTTCTACAGGGTTGTGCATATCAACCTGGATAACTGTAGTAACTTAGATGATTTATCCAAGAGTGGATTTATAGAATCAGTGGGTATACACGGTGCAATCTATGCCCTAGAGTGTCAGCAGCTGCCTTCTTTAGTAAAGATTTCCTGCTGTGCATGGACATCTGTCATGACTGGTCATACGAGACCTGTGTGTCCCTCAGGCTTTTCAGATGTGAATAAAAGTAATAGAACTGGGCCACATCGTTTAGTTGAGATTTTCCATAGATTATCGGGGTGTCAAAACTGTGTTTGGCATATGTGCTTAAAACATTTTCTTTGCTGACATTGCATCACTTTCAGGGCGCAATCCTAACAAGCCGGCAAAGTATGTTTGCGCCACTCTTAGAGTCAGGGAGGCCGACGCACGGATGTGTGCCGTCCTCTCTACGCTGATCCCAGCAGCAGGTAAGGCTGGCCTATGTAGGCCAGCACAAGGGTTGAGGGAGGGCTGAGGGAAGGTGGAGTGTGGCGGAGGAGGCGGGGGAAGGGTGGGCCTGTGTGCGGACTGGCACGGGGATGGGGGTGGAGCCAGGATCCAGCACTTAGGCTGCATCCTAACCCCCTGTTCCTGGCCGGGTCAGCCCTACACAGGCCGTTTGGACTTGTGCCAGTGATTTTGCTGGTGCAGACTTGAGTAGCCCCATTGGGGTGGCCGGGCTTTTACCTGGGGGAAAGGCACAAACATTCCCTTATCAGAGTTGTGCCACAGTTGCCTCCTAACCGGGGCTGGATATGGTGCAGGCCAGTCGGCCTGCCTATTCCAGCCCAGGTTAGGATTGGGTTGTCATACATATACTTGCTTCCATGGAGCTGCTTGGAATGGAAAGCAGTTTTTATTGCCTTGTAATATCCCATCCATATTACTTTCTGAGATATTAAAACCAATAAACATGAAGTCAGCAGTGTTCGTTTTCTTTGTATGATGCGAAGATAAATTCTGGCATTGTTTGCTTGAATGTCTTTTTTGTGTTTTTTCTTCACACATACATATTGTAGGCCACGGTGAACTGTGGAACCAGCTGGGCAAGGGAGCTGCCATCTGGATGAATGCAATCTCCATATCCAATTGATAAGAAAGCCTTATAAGCCACTAGGACGCAAGCTTCTCTCTAAGGGTACTTGTAATAAGTGGCTGATCCCAGTCATTAATTAGGGGGCTTGGCAGTTGGAGGTTTGGCTTCTCTCAAGCTACCAAATGTCAGAGCAGGAAATCTTGCAAATCTAAATGTGTTGGGTTGTAGCCAAACCTAGTTTTTTCCGTGCACTGCCTCCTGCAACATTCATTGATTCCCCTTTCCAACATCCTGCACCCTCTGAAATCACCAGGGTTGGATGACAGGACCAGCACAGTATGTGTGACACAGGGTGCTGGCGATGGAAGGGAGGAATCACAACAAATTGTGTCCTTCTGCTTAGCAAGCAGGAGAGAGCATATGTGCAAGTCAGATTTGGATACAACCCTCTGTGAATGAACAAAATAAGATAAAGGGAGACATTTTGGGGTGAAGATGTAGATTGTTCCACTTCAGGTTGCAAATGGGTTGTTGGCTGTTTGGATGTTCTCGTTGGGGGAAAGTCCCTCAGTGAAGAACGTAAGTGCATAAGAGAGAAGGCTAAGCTAAAAAGCTAAGCTGAAAACTTTCTTCTTGACATCTAGTTCTCTACCTGCAGGGGAAATAAAATATAAACTTAGGAGACTGTTAAGTATCCAAACTTATCCTTCCCCCCATTTCCGATGCAATCACTGTGAAACAAGGTGCACACTGGGTCCAGCTGAGAGGGAGATTTGGCGGCTTAGGGGACGTAAGAGAAAATATTATTTCCTTTCCTCTGGGTAATCCTCCCATTCAATAATGGGTCTGTTTAGACCTGCACCAGCCCTTGAGCTGGTGCAAGTCCAAGGAAAGAAATGGGGGTGTTGGGAGGCAATGAGCGGGATGGGACACCAGTGCAGGTTGCACATGCCAGTAGACACCCCCTCCCACCTCTATCTTGCCCCATCATGCCTTCCACCCTTTTCCCACCCTGTTTCATTGCCCCTTTGCCCCAATGCTACCTTATCTGATCTGGTGGACTTGGCAGAGTCCATTGGTGCAGTTGCAGCACTGCCACCTCTAATTGTGTTCTGCTGTTGCAAACCCTTCCACATGACAGCCCAATCCTGGGTTGTTACAGCGCTATCCTACCTGCGCTTAGCACTGACTCAATGTTGTTTCAGCGCTAAGTCTTAGCGCTGACGTGGGGGCGCCTAGCAGTTCCCCTGCGTCGGCGCTAAGGCCACAGGGCCGGCGCTGCTGGCAGCGCTGGCCTGTAGCGCCTGTGCAATGCCTCCCTTGCGTTGGCCGAAGTCGGCGGTGCAAGACAGGCGCCATGACAGTGTACCCTGGGTATTGGAGGGAGGGAGGGAGGCGAGGGTGGGACATGGGCGGGCTTCGGATTCGGCTGTAAGGCCAAATCCTAGGCCCGTTCCAAAGGCCGCGTGGCCCCAATTTGGGCTGTGCGGTCTCCTTGGATCTGCGCCTGCTCTTTAGCAGGTGCAGATCCGAGGAGCACATAGGGGGGGCTGGAGCCTTCCCTACAGTAAGGGAGCGCATGTTCCCTTGCTGTGGGAGGCTCCAGCCTCCCCCAGCCCAGCATCGGATATGGCGCTGGCCGGCTGGCCTTGCCAATCCGGCGCTGGGTTGGATTGAGCCCTTAGTCAGTCAAGTCTCTGTGGTTCCTTATGCACTCTGACCTGCATTCTAAAGTGATACAGTCTGGGGACGGCTTTACCACATAATCTAGAACCTGCTTCTTTAACACTATAAAATTTTGTTCAGAAATGATAAGGAGACCGACCAACCAGCTGCAGCGGGCCACTCTATTCTCATGAAATGAGAATAGATGTCACAGCAATTGCTATTGCATTATGAAGTTGCTATTGTATAATGAAGTTGTAGGTGGTGTGTGATGGATTTGCTTTCTTATTCACAAAAATCATAAGCTGTAGCTTCCTAGACATACAACCAAAGGCATAACTCACCTTTGGGGCAGGGCTGGCCCATGATCTCTTGACTCCTTACCCAATGAGCCTCTGTTCTTCCCACTCTCGCACTCTTCTCTCCACCACATTTCCCCTTCTTCCCTGTCCCCCTTTTCCTTTCCCAATCCAGGTAGGAGAAAGAGGAGCAGTGGAGGCAGGTTGATGGACAGAGAGGAGCATCCCCCACCAATCTGCTACCTAAGGTGACCAACTCAGTTGACCTCATGGATGGGCCAGCCCTGCTTCTGGAGGAAAGTGCTAGTTTGTAGCAAAAGAGGGTTACTGAATGTAGCTGAAGACTATTTTTAGAGGGAGAGGAATGCAGCCCCTGCTTTTTAAAGTTCTGACTATTTCCTGTCAATGTGCTTGTCGTTCTGAATGAAACCACTTATTTCTATACATCAGTGTGTGATTGTGTGGCAGTCCTCCTGTTTCTAAAAGTCTTGCATTTCTGTTCAACTGCAATATGCAGATTTAATATATGTGTACTCAGAAAATGTTGCATTTGAATTTAGATGTGCATAACACTTAAATTACACAGTGCCATCAAGTATTGACGGTTTTATGGTTGATGGTTTTAATATTACTATTTATATCTCAATAAATAATACTTGCAGAAGTGATAAAAAATTTGAAATTCTAGGTTGTAATAATAACTATCGGAAGCATACCACTCGGATCATAATTGATACGAATATAAATAGAGTCATTTTAATAACATCAGACATTTCTGTGTCCTCTGATAGGATCTTGGAAATGCAGCATGTGCTTTTGGGAATCAGGTGGAACTGTTTTCATAGATACCTGACTTGAATTCAAGAATGCAAGTTGGTTTATTAACTTATTACGAACCAATCACGGTGTGATTTGTGAACTCTTTCATGGACAAATAACATTAAAGGGCTTATTCATGTTTTGAACTGCTATGCAGCTTTTACAAAATTGTTGGTACAATGCAAAAATAGTAGCCAAATCTCATTGTTCCTGTCCTGCGCTATGTGAAAGGAACTGTTTTTTCTCAGGGCCAAAATATGTATTAGAAATATGGATCTATTTTTCTTTGCTTCATGTATCTAGTAATATCAGATCCAACATGTGATGATGTTGCCATCTTGTGACTCCCATCCTGCCTCAGTCCCATCAGTGGCTGGTGGGGACAGAGAGACGCAATACAATTTTGTCAGATTGTGCATAATTTATTTTATGCAAGAAAGAGCAATTAAGTGTGCAATCCTACACTGGAGTTAGGTTGGCATAAGCTAAGCCAGCAAAGTTTGGCCAGCACAAGGGCCACCGCAAAGAATGTTTGGACCACTCTTGGAATCAGGGAGGCCAGCACACAGATGGGAGCTATCCTCCCTGACTCCTAGAGTAGGTCAAAAACGCTTTATGGTGGCCTTGTGCTGGCCAAACTTTGCTGGCTTAGTTTATGCTGGCCTAACTCCAGTGTAGGATTGCGCTGTAAATTAAAACTGTGGCACTCCATGTCCCTTATAACTTCTAGTTTGGCTCCCACACTTTTGGGCATAGATGGATTGAGTTAAAATTTAGTAAGGGAGTTAGGCCCAATCCCAAAGGCCCTATTGCTGGTAGCACACATGTACTGCAAG
The DNA here is from genome assembly GCA_029204185.1 of Lerista edwardsae. Taxonomy (NCBI): domain Eukaryota; kingdom Metazoa; phylum Chordata; class Lepidosauria; order Squamata; family Scincidae; genus Lerista; species Lerista edwardsae. Next base: position 28,908,798 of record JAJKFI010000006.1, read on the forward strand.
CTAGAACTGTCGCGAACTTGCTGTAAAGCACACGCTCATGCTGGAGTGCTGCTCACTCAGCGATGAGGTTCTCCTAGGGGGAAGGAGCCACCTGGCTCCTGCGGCATGCAGCCATCACCATTTTGGTACAGCTGCTCCTGTGGGGGCTGGTCAGTTCATGACTGGGCTCTCAATCAGCTGCAGCAAGGAGCCCTTCCAGGCAGAGATGTCATCCGGGCGCGCCAGGAACTGGAATGCCTGGATGATTGACAGCCCTCCACCCCTATGGCGGAGGGCAGCCACGCCTCCCTGCGCCTCACAGCTCCCGAATCGCTCCATTTCAGAGCGATTCGGGACACGAGGGAGGGAGGGCGGGCCCGTCCTCGGGAGAGGCGGTGTGGCCCGGGCCCATCCACAGAACTAGCGGAACGGCGTACCAGGCCGTTCCGCCAGGATAACACCACTGCTTCCAGGTCAGGAAGTGGGTGGGTTTGGTGGCAGCAGCACCTGCTGAATCCTAACCCTCTTCCTAGGCCTGATCCACCGTCACGGATCAATGCAGACTTGTGCTAGCTACATATCCTGGCGCACGTCTGAGTTAACCTGTGGAGGCTGCTGGGGCTTAGCACTGAGCAAAGGAACAAATAAGAAGGCATCAACTTACCAGCAAATAAGAAGGCATCAACATATTGGTGCCACTGCATTGCCGCATGGGAGTGACATAGGATTGGGCTGCCTGTGAGGTTTTGTTAGGGAATGATGACATGTGACAGGGTCTTTTCAGTCGCAGTCAAATAAAATAGTTTAACCAAGTGGCAAAAGCAACACAATGGGGAATTCCCTACCCCTGGAGGCTCAGATATTCCCTTCATTGCTTAGCTGTAGCCATTTGGTTAAACCTGTTTTATTTGACTGGGCATTTAGTTAATTACTATTCCTTGTATTGTGTTCCTTTTACGTTCCTCTAATTTATATCGACCTCTCTGTTCATTCAGTTATTAATTGTTTTGGGGATTGGGATTTTTTTAAAGCAGGGTTTTTTAAATTTATTTTGTTGTTTATTTTTTTTAAAACCCACCTATATATATCCCACTTTTTCCTTGTGCAACAAAAGGCCCAAAGCTGCTAACAACAATAAAGAAGACAATACAAATTCCTAAAATATAACATTATATCAAAACCATAAACAGCAAGAAAGCAGTGCAAAACAGAGACATTTGAGCCCCTGCCAGAAGGCCAAGAGGTAATGTTTGTTCTTAATTCAGCAGGGAGGTCGACCCACTTCGGGTTTCCCTTGGGGGGAGAAAGGTGGGGGTAGAAATATGTTAAATAATGAATGGTGGCACTGCTACAGAGAGGGTCCTTTCCAGTGATGTCATCTGGGTGCGCCAAGAACTGGAACGCCTGGATGATTGACAGCCTTCCGCAAGCCGCACTGTGCCTGAATCGCTCCATTTTAGAGGAGGTGGGAGGGCGGGCCCAGCAGCAGCTCGCCCGTCCTCTGGAGAGGCGGTGCGGCCCAGGCCCTCCGCAGAACAGGCGGAACGGAGTACCGGGCCGTTCCGCCTGGATGACGCCTCTGGTCCTTCTTCTTGTTGCCCATAACTGAAAATGGCAGAACACACAGGAGAGTGTCCGCTACCCTGATGACCTCAGGGGGCAGGCCATCCTATAGGAAAGGAGGCAGTATGTTAAAAGTAAGAGGAAGCCTCTCCGGCCCTCTGAAATCTGCTAAGGCCTTCAGAGGGTCTAAAAATGTCACTTCTGGGTCTTTGAAAAAACCAGGAGATGACAATTTTCCGCCTTCTGGAGGCATTCTGAGGATCAGGAGGCTCCTTGTGGCCTCCCTGACCCCTAGAACACCCTCTGCACACAACCAGAGCACAGCTTGGAGGGTGCAGCCTGTGCCAGCAAGGTCAGGAGAGTCATAGGGGAGGAGAGGCTTGCCATGGCTGGATAGAGGCTCTCAGAGGGCCACATCTGGGGCCAGCATTTGGAGACCTCTATATTAAAGGAACACAACACTCTGCTACTCATCTCTTTCCCTTACTATTGTGGTGTGAAAAACAATTCAGCACAACCAGACCAAACCCTTTCCTCTGATCAGACAGGTCACTCTTAACTTGAATGATTATGGTTTTTTTCATGCAGACTACAAATCAGTTTACATAATAGTGACAAAGGTTGAACCAAGAATCATGCAAGCTGAGATCACCTTTTGAACACAGGTCCAGTGGCGTTTCTACAAGGATGGCAAATCTCTAAGTTTTGCAAGAAGCCTTACCTTGCAGTGGAAATCACACCTCTCCTGCACCGTTTTAGCCAATCCTCACAGGGAACAGCAACATCTTGGCATTGCTTACTGGCTACAGCAGCAAGGGAGAGGAGGGATTTACATGACAGGGTAAGGCTTCTTGAAAAACTTAGAGCTTTGCCATCCCTGTAGAAACGCCTCTGCACAGGTCAGATCAGAACAGCATCCAGGGCACCCTTGTTTTGTAGAAACTGATGCACAGGCCAAGTGCCAGCTACAAATGTCAGTGCACTTTCTTAGCATGTGCTCTTTGCTAAACTTCTAAATGTTAACTGTATGAACACTTACCTTTAGCAGGAAGATACTGAACCCTTTACCCTCCCAGTCAGGCCCAAGTTTACTTTGATCTGAATGTGTCACATAGTCATATACAAATGAAGTTGTCCTCCTGTGCCATTTACCCAAGTTGGTTTGATTCGCCACAGGAGGAACACATGACGGGAATTGTACACCAGCTAGCAGGATCTTCATCCCCTATAATATCAATGTATATTCTGCAAAGCCTTTGAGAAATTATGCTTCTAATCATGGATGTTTGGAATCCTGGCCATGATATGCATCACAATGCTAAATTTTTAACGAGTTAGGTAATAGATACTAAATAAATGATGAACAGGAAGACGCTCAGAACCAGCCTCGTAATGCAACTGGAAAGCAATCAATTTTTTTTAAAAAGGGGTTTAATGCATTCCATGCCCTGCCCAAGGTGGAACCTGGCCTTGCATTTCTGATTGAGCTATATCTAAGGTAAAGCTTCAGATGTACTGTGTTTTCATTCACCCTGTACTGCTGTGCCATTTGGCAGCCTGCCATCATGAGCCAGTCACTCTGAAACGATGTATAGAATTGAGCGACCCTTTGTCTTTTGGCATTAAAAATGCCTTTGGGCAAGGCTTAAAAACAAAACAAAACTTTTTCTCCCACCCCCCCACATCCATGTTCATCAAAACCTTCTCATACCCTGGTTTGCCAGCAATATATCAAGAGTGTCACTGCACAATTGATCTGGGCTTTGCAAACAGCTGTAAAGATGAGCTTTCCTGATGTCCCACTTCAAAATGGTCACAGAGAATCAAAAGATGACAGCCTGTGTCAGTAGTCTGAGAAACACATATTTTGGAAGAAGGGTGTATAGTGGCATCTCGGTTCACTTACTGGCACATACTAATAGGTTACCAGCCAGGCAAAGAAAATGAGCGCATTAGCAGAACTGCTGCTAGAAGCATAGTAGTAAACCATCTAGGATTTAAGATTATCTATTCTGTACTAATCATAAGCCCAAAGGCCATGCAACTGGGTTAGGTAAGCTAGAAGTGTTTCTTTGTTAAACACAAGTCCCTTCCTAGAAGATCTGTGTGTCTGTCATTCAGTTTTAGGAGGAGGATTCTTCTGCAGAACATGTTCTGCAAAGCTTTCACTATGTCCCCTTCTGCTACACTGAGAGGGCAATTCTAAATGGAGCTGGATTGGTGAGGCTGGCAGGTGCGCTGGGAAGCCTCCCCAGGGCAAGGGCACATTTGTCCAGCTGAGTTTGGCTGGCGCAAGGGAGGCTCTCCATCGGCACTCTCGGGCCAACGCTACTGGTAGCGTTGGCCCAAGAGTTCTAGCACCGACACCCATATTGGCGCTAGTGATGTAGCGCCGACGCAACATTGCATCAGTGCTATGTGGGTGCTGGGATTGCACCTTTAGCTGTGGAAGTAGTAAAACTACAAGATAGGAAGTCTCCTCATAGTGAAGCCAAGCATGCTGAGACAAGTTTTTCTCTATTCAAGTTTCCTTTGCTCCGCAGTCTTAAAGTACCCAACTCAATATAAAGAAAGCCAGCCTGGTCTGGATATGTGGGCGGAACTGGGTGAGGTGAGTGGGCTGGTGGGCATGCTGCCCCAGGGAAGGGGGCACATCCAAGACCCCATCTGTAGGCTGCAGTGACTCAGTGGAAGGTAGACCAGCATTCATGAAGGAGGAAAAGCGACAGCAGCAGCAAGGAGGAGCCCATGAATATTTGGTCCCTGGCCCCATATTTCGACCTTGTTTCTTGCCCCTAGGTTTTGTAGCTGACAGCAGCATATTCAGAGAATACCTTCCTAATTTTAAAATAGACTCAAAAAATTGCTCTTTAAAGACAAATGCATTTGGGCGACTGTATCTAAGCCATCGTCATCAGATGCTCTTTGCCAGCAGCAGTATTGCAAGCTGCCTGCTGTGAGGCTGATTCCCATCCTTGGCTTTTAAAAACAATTTTCTCAGCATCTTTTAGACCCTGTGTGAGAACTCGAAGTAACGGATGTCAGGCCCATTGCCTAGTTTGTTGAAATGAGGTCGTTTCTTTGAACTTTTGGGGGGAGTTGCAGTGATTTTATTGCTCATTAGAACTTTGCAAACAAGTTTTGAATGTTGAGAATTTGTTCCAAGGTGACACAAGACTACTTCCGTGAATGTCGCGGTAATACTACAGAATTTCACTTCTCTTGACTCCCTCCTTTCCAAACGTATCTGGCTTTGCTAATACAATGATGGCATTTTGTCTTGTTTGTCTTCCAAAATTCCCGCAACCCAGAAAGGGAATTAAATTAGAGATGCAGAAATCTCATCATCATTATCAATTATTTATCCAATACAAAAGTGCATCTTTACAGTCCAAGGTTAATACAGAAGTTTATTCACTGTTTTGCCTCTTTTTGAACTGTGCCTTCTTAGCAGGGCCAAACTTTTCGGAATTAAATTCACATTGGAGCCCACCCTGTCAGCAGGGTCTGCTGCAATGTAAAAAACAGCAGTGCAGAAAAGTAAATGCTTAGCTATGAAACCACTACTTTCATTTTTGTTCTGGTCACCTAATTTTTGCAGAGTTCTGTGTAACTCAAAAGTGTGCTGTCCAATGAATGCTGCTAAATTACTGTGTTCCTTGGCTTTACACGATGTGAGGCATATCCAAAACTGCACTAAAACTGCAAACAGTAGATGAATATACTTCCCTATGGAACGAATGAACCAATGAATGAACAAACAAACAAATGAGCAGCCAATCCTACAGTGCCTGGGTGCCCAAAGGAACAGCAGAGCCAAAATGGACACTGCTGTATCCTATCGGTGTTGAGACAGCCACTGGAGTCTCTATGGGGTAGGGGAACATCTGCTCCCTTACTCTGGGCGGAACACAACTGGTGGCAATGGGTCTCCTCAGGTTTGTGACTGCTATTAAGTGGGTGCAGAATTGAGGAGGCCTGTATCAGATTGCCCAGCCAGTGAGACAGCATAGATCCGCTGCCAGATCCACTCCACCCCCACCTTCCACCCAGTTCTGCCTTCTCCCACCCTCCCCCACCCCATCAGGCCACTCCAGTAGCTGGCGGTAGTACTTACCGCTGACTATTCTCCGCTGACATCTTCGTGATGCTGAGACACAGCACTGACGCTCCTTGCTCCCTGGGAGCTGTGAACATGCTTTATGGCACCTATGCATCACCCAGTGCCAGGGGTACGCAAGTACCCATAATGCTGAAGACTTCAGAATTGGGCCCTAAGTGACTATAGATTGTGAGCTCTTTGGGGACAGGGAATAATTTCTTTATTTGTTAGCTATGTAAACAGCTTTGTGAACTACTTTTTATTTAAAATGGTATATAAATATAGGTGGGCCCCCGTATCCACAGGTTTGGTATCAATGGATTTCGTATCCATGGTTTCAATTATCTATGATCAGGAGGGTCCCCTTATCTCCCTTTATTCTTATTATGGGTTGCTAAAAAATCTTGCTGAGAGGTGGGGGCAAGGGAGAACACTATTCTTACCATAGGTTCCCTCTTATCCACAGTTTCAGGTATCCAAGGGGGGCAGGAACCTATTCCCATCAGATACTGGGGCATGCCTGTAGTCTTAATAATATGTTTGATTCACTTGCCACGAAGCCAATTGGTTTTTTTTAATGCATCCATCTCCTAGAAATAACTAGATTGGGACAAATTGCTCCATACGCAGCTGCAATCTTATTTTACAGTATATCTCTAGGCAGATACAAATTTGAATCTCCCCAAAATAATCATTTCAAGCATTCTATTCAAACTGTAAGCATTGTGGTATCTTCTTTCCTTCCCATCTTTATTCCCTATTACCTGTAGTCATCCAAAGATAACAGTGTTGCACACTGCTGACATGGAATAGCCTCATGCTGTGTTAGATTTATTTTATTCTGCACTGCATTTAAGGTAGATTTTTAAAACTGAACTCCTGAAACTGTAATAAAACTGAAATTCTAATAGGTAGACTTGCAGCTGAATTGGGGAAAAAACTGGAATTCAAGTAAAATATTGTAGGCTTCCCACCTCTGAATTCTTGGATCAGGATTTAGAATCAAAAGTGGCCCTTAGATCCAAGGATTCCTGGTTCTAATCATGGCCTGGTGGCAGCTAATTTAGGGTGCAATCCTAGCCTGGAGTTAGGCCAGCACAAAACCCTTGTGCCAGTCCAGGAGTGTCGCAAACACACTGTTAAGCGTGTTTGGGCCACTCTTGTAGTCAAGGAGGCAGAGCGCACGTCTATGTGCCGGCCTCCCTGACTCCCAGGGTGGTGTAAATGTACTTTATGGTATATTTACCTACTTGTGCTGGCCTAACTCCAGGTTAGGATTGCGCCCTTAATCTACCAAGGCTTTTCCCTGGTAAACTGCACATGCAAACAGGCAAAAGGGGAACAGGGTGAGCATATTAACCACTCGGTTCTACTGCTGGCACACACACCCTTTCTTGATCCTGATAAACCAGGCATTCTCAGTGCAGATTTGACTAGACACTGTAGTTTGCAGGTGTTTCTGGGACCTAACATCTCTGGCAAAATAAAATCCCCAGGGAGAAAACAGAAGGTGGGGAGTATGACAAGGGTTAAACACATAAAAATGTTTTATTTCATTTATTTGCAATATTTATACCCCACCTTTCCCCATACATTCAAGATGACTAAAGAGACGTAAAATTTGATGTAAATAAATACAATATAAACAAACTTTAAAAGCATAGAAAATAACAATAATGCAGTAAAGTGACAGCAGCACAAAATGAAACATCCAGATGAGCTAAGCAACAACCAAAGAGAAACGGCAAAACAGAAAAGTCTTTACAGACATCTGAACACTGTGGAATGCCACATTTTAGCTATGAATGTAAAGGCCTCAATTCTTCTGTGGTTAACATTTTAAATGTGATCAGATGTTCCATAAGCAAACTTGGTGGAATCCATGTGTTACACAACACATTTTCCACTTGAAGCTCAAGAGATGAGATTCAGCCTTGACTCTTTTCTAAGAACAACATGAAAAATTCTATAATTATCAATGCAGCTCTAGCATTTAAAAGCATTCTCGTGTGTATAAATCATCTTGTGTTTCCAGCAGCGACAGCCATAAGCAGACTGTCACTTTGCCTGACGACAATCCTCATTTTATTATATTCAGAACTCTTTCATCAACATTCCACCCCACTGTGCCTGCAAATGAAAAATAATTATTTTATTCTTCACTTTCAGCATATATTCAAGACTGACAGACATGATTCGTAAAACGTTAGTGTTCGCTCATCTTTATCTATGCTTAATTTGCTTGAAAACTGACAAGTTTGGAAACGTGGAGATATTATCATGTTACCATTGAGCAGTCCATCGGCTATAGGCAATGATGGATTGTGCAACCTCCTTATATTAGTAGTAGGCTATTTCAGAGTACCGGGTGCAAGGGAGTGGCAACAGGATGCAAGCATCTTGTTGTCTCATGCCTCCCTGAGGGACCTGGTGGGCTTCCTGTAGGCTGGACTAGATGGGCCTTTGGTCTGATCCAGCGGGGCTCTTCTTATGTTCACCCTCTGGAGTCCTTGACACTTTTACAGCCCAGCATTATTCATTTTTACTCAAAAATCCCACAAACTGAGTAGGACTGGACTGAACTGGAAGTCAGATGCAAGCTCTGTACACACACTGAGGGCGCAATCTTAGATGCTCCGTTGGGCTGATGCTAGCCCCTTGTGTCAGCCCAATGGCACCAACGCCAACACGGGGGCACCGACTGGTACCCCCATGTTGATGCTGGTGCCATTGGGTCAATGCTAGCAGCAGCATTGGCCCAAGGGCACCAGCCCAAGGCCATGCAATGCCACTGGGGTGCCAGCCAAACTCAGCTGGCGCAAGAGCAATTTTGGGCGGAGGAGTGGAACAGTTCAGAGGTGGGAAGGAGGAACTGGGTGGGGTGGGCAGGAGGTATCCCAGACTGGGGAGGAGGTGGAGCTGGGATGTGGCCATTAGGTCTCATCCAAACTTCGGTCTCCAGGTCGTGCTGCCCAGATTTGGGCCACGTGGCATCCTCAGCTCTGTGCCTGCTAAAGGACAAGCTCTGGGACAAGGCAGCAAATGTGCCCTTGACCTGGGGAGGCTCATCAGAACTCCAAAGCGGTGCTGGATGCAGCGCAGGCCCTCAGGCCTCACTGTTCCAGCACAGCTTAGGATTGCGCCCTGCGTGTTGAACTCAGCACGGCTTTATAAATATACTGCATAAATTTACATATGAATTCAGTAGGGCTTTGGAAATGTAATCTGTAAATAAGATCCAGCACTTACAGTACAATCCTCTGCTTGTTCACTTAGTAATAACTCCCATTGTATTCAATAGGATTTACACATAAGTGTGTACAGAATTGCAACCTCAGGGCACAATCCTAATTTGCTCTGGAACAGGCAGGCCTGTGCGGTATTCAGAGCAAGGTAGGTATGGGCTGGAGTGCAACTTGGAGTAAAGGGATATTTTTCTCCTTACTCCCTGTCACAGCTGCCCAGCCTGTTTAATGGCTTCAAATCGGAGCAACCTGGGCCTGGGATGGGGGTTGGGATTTGGCTGTCTGGCCCCACTCCCTCAGGCTCAGTCCCCCTTCTGGTCTGCCATCCCTCTGCCCCAAAACGCCTTCTCCGCACCTCCATCCCACCCTCCCAACATCCTTTCCCACCCCCTGCGTGGCCTGGCACAAACTCCCCTCCTCCGGGGCCCAATCCAGTGCCTGCAAGCCAGCCCACGTCTATTTACAGTTGGCACTCAGAGGCTTATGAGGGAGCAGACGCTATTGGCATCACGCATTGACTAGACCCAAACTGAGCACCCCGAAGGGGTGGGCAGAAAGTGGTAAGAAACCATCACAGGCATTAAGAGTGTAGGGATTCTCTGGAGAGAATGAAAGAGTCAAAGGACACAAGCTTGGTCTGGAGTAAAATCTGACTGAGAACCTCCCTCTCTCAGTCTTATCTCCCTTTATTGCATATCATATATCACATTATTAGCATATGCATGAGCAGGTTTACTACGCATACAGAGCATCTAATTGGCTGGTGGTTTTCTCACTAGCTGCTGGGTGACGCAGTGCTACAACTATCTTGCTGCCTACTTTAAAGCGAGGCCCTTCGTTAGTTAGTTTTTGGCATGCCCACCCTTTCTCCCAAAGCAGCCCATTTGATCTGCCCCTCCTGAGGTGGGTGTCTGGGAGGTGGGTGTGCCCTGGAGATATGAGCTGAGTCGAAAGAAGGGTCATTGCATCTCTATGGCAACATGGCTACTTCTGCTACAAAGAGGAGTGTGCATTCATTCTGAAATGAAAGCAAAATGGGTCAGAACTGGGCCCATTCAAAGTTGATTCAGGAATTCTTTTTTTTTATCCAGGAATTCTTTTAAAAAAATAACTTAAAACTGAAGAGGAATTAAAGCATTTCTTTCAACCGTTGCCTCTGGTGGTGGTGATTTTCCCTGACATTACATTGTTGCAGGACATTGTGGGGTAGAAATGCCACTATCACAAAAATATGACCACTCTCATTGACAGTGGCCATTTTTTCAGACACCGTCCTGGAATGAAACAACGTCTGGGGCCCTATGAGGAAAAATGGTCTGCCGCTCCTTTTATTTTCAAGTTGTTGGTTAAACAAAATTAAAAGCCTGCCTCCCGTTGCCTTGGGCAACCAAACAGAGCAGTGGTTCCCAACCTTGCTGCTGCTGCTGCTGCAACACCCTCAGAACCCGGAAATAAGTGATGATGACGTGAAACATATCACGCAGTGACATCACCGCCATTCACTGCCTGCTTCAGAGGCTTTGCCTCCAAACAGGAAGAAGGTCAGGGCAGGCAAGAGTACTCTCTGCAGTGTGCGATATTTGCATGTTGAATGTAGCTTTGGGGAGCTGTTTGGATTGTGCCTTGAAATAGAGTAACAAAAATAACATCATTCATTACAAAGCTCCTAGCTTTCTTCATGAAAGAGTAACTAACCAAATGACCCTTCTAATACTGTGACAACAAATGGCCCCTGAAGAAAGTATGCACATTGCTGCTTATGATTCCCATCTACTACCGTGCACACACAAGCAGAACATAGGCTGAACCAGCTTTCAGGATGCCCTCAATCAGCTGTCATCTGAGTACAAGGGAAGAAAAGCACAGTTGCTTCCAGCCAAGGCTGTGTGTCTATTATCCATCAGTTTATGCTTGAGCTGTTTGGGTGACCATCTGTTCAACCTCACCTGCACTGAGTAATTTCCAGGCAAGATGTCCTATCATCCTTGTCTGTCACTGGCTGCTTTTTCTTATCCACATTCCAAAAGTCAAGTAAGCAGCTATTTGCTGGAATTAGTACTGAGAATCTTGCCTCAGTGAATTGTTGTATTTGTCAAGACATTCCATACAGCACATTGCATAAGTATCCATTCCAAATGTGCAGTAGAGTGCAGATGCACTACATTGCTTTCAACAGAATGCACACTTGGGTATCCATCCACATCTCCATCCACAGTGGAATTAGCATGTCATTTTAGATGCTCATCAAAAACGTATTCCATTGTAAACATCACAGTGCAGAGAGAGAGAGAGAGAGAGAGAGAGAGAGAGAGAGAGAGAGAGAGAGTCCACACCCAGATGCATATTGGGATAAGCCTCTGATTTAGACCTGTGGTTCCTAATCCAGCAAGTTAAATAAGAGTGGAAACCTACTTTCATATTCAGATCTCTTTTGGACCAAACTGACAACCCAATCCTATCAAGGACCTACAGCAGCAGATCTCACAATCTCCTGCTGTAGGCACTGTTATGGTGGTGTGAAAGCCACACTGTTGTCATGCACAATGGAGCTGCTGGCGGAAATGACCAGTGGTGCTGCATGCACTCCAGACTTGCTCAGATGTTCCACTGGCCTAGGTAAGGTGGTGGTAGGGAAGGCCTGTGGGTGGGCTATGGGTGGCTCAGGGAAGGTTTAAATTTAGGGAGAGAGGAGGGCAGGAGCTGGGGAGCAGACTGGAGGAGGAATGGACCTCAGTAGCAAAGGCACATACTGGATCCTAACTCCAGTTTTTCCATCCACCCTGTCCCCTTCCTCTCCTTGGACATAAGACAGCAAAACATGTAAATAAAAAAAGATTTTTGCTTACCTCTTGCTGGCCATCTGATCACTCCCCCTCCCATAGCATGCAGCATGCAGTATATATTCTGTTGATGCGGCTGCATACTAAGTGTGGCTCGTTGGAACCAGCATGTCTGAGTTCTTCTAACATAAGTGGCATGCCAAAGGGGGTCTCAGTTCAGACTGGGGAAATAGCAGGGAGCTTCAACCAGTAGTGCTATCCAGCCGGTACGCTGGGTGGCACTTGCGTTTGATCGGCAGTCCACCTGTTGTGTCACGCCGCGTTCCGCCGCTTTCCCGCATGCCCCGTGGTGGCGCAGCGAGTTAATCTGCTGTTGCTGGACTTTCAACCGCAAGGTTGGGAGTTCGAGACTGCGTGACGGAGTGAGCTCCCATTGCTTGTCCCAGCTCCTGCCAACCTAGCAGTTCGAAAGCACCTAAAAAATGCAAGTAGATAAATAGGGACCACTTCAGTGGGAAGGTAACGGCATTCCGTGCGCTACAGCGTAGAGTCATGCTGGCCACATGATTGGACAAAAACGCCGGCTCTACAGGCTTTGAAACGGAGATGAGCATCACCCCCTACAGTCGGTCATGACTAAACCATTCGGTCGTGGGGAAACCTTTACCTTTACCTGGGGTTGTGGCACAAACAAGGTTGAAGACCACTGAAATAAACAATGGATCTAAAACGAGAAAGCTCATCTGAAGCCTAACGGACCTGGGAACGGAAACAAAAAGTAGGTCCTGGTAGCCATCAGGAAAGAAATGAAGCCACTTGACATCATTCCAAAGATAGAGGACAGTAGTTCCTACATTGAGTGTACATGCCAATTTATCTCTTTCTAGCACTTTGAGGAGGCCAAATCTCTTTCATATATCTCACATACTACTTACCAACAATTACTAGTGAGTAGGCAACCGTCGGAAAGGGCAGGCTGAGAGGAGTGCAACACCGCCAGAATGGTCCTGATCCAATGAAGGTGGGCCCAGAAAAACACTCGAGAAGGAAGCCTCTCCTTCTAAGCTGATAAGTATTGAGACTTATGGAAAGCGAAACGGAGCTACATGTTCGCATTTAAGTAAGTGTTTACTGCAATGTGTGAGTTGAACTCAGCAGGGCTCTGCAATCTCAAAGCTATTAGGCAGGCTCTTTCCAGGATGAGAATTCAGATAATGTGCTCACTTTTGTTCCAGACAAATTGCTGATACCCCTAAGTTTTACCCTCGACTTATCCGCGGGGCATGACAATTTCCATGATTTTTGTCTTAAAACCTGCCCTCGACTTATACATGATTATATATGGTAATTGACAGACATGAGAGGCAAGTCAGAATTTTGACAGATAACCAGAGACATTGTGCATTATTTGTGCACATTAGATACAGAAACTTCAAGAGCATTGATCCTCAGCCAAACATCTGTAGCCAGTGCCCAGTTTCATAGTTAACCAGCGCAACTGAACAAATAATGATGGCAACGTGACAATGTCAAGGACAATGTTGAATTAAAGCAGGAGCTTTGTTTTATATAGAACATAAATATTGGAGAGAGGAAACTGGCAGAGAAGAGAAGAGATGATGACAATCATAGTAGGGCGAAGAGCGTCATTGCCAACTGAAAGAGTCAAGTCAACATTTACTATACATATTGAAGTGGCAGAATAAGGCAGCTAAACGAATATGTAAACCCACTGATCATGTGGCTGTAGCAGAACATCCAATTCTTTTCAAAGCATAGCAGGAATGAGTTTGTATTCCCAGCATAATGTAAAAAAAAGGCTCCAATCATACGATCATTTACTTGGGAGCAATCCCCACTGAACATACAGTTGTTTAACTTCTGAGTAAACATGCATAGAATTGTAATCCATAAATCTGAACCCCAAGGATATTGGCTTCAGCATTCTGCAGAAGTGCCTAATGATATGGTGGTTCTTTCAAAAGCAAGAGATCCTGTCTTCATCCAGAACATGTGCTCAGCTTACATCTGTCATTAACATCACTACTCACGTGCAGCAGTAGGTTGGATTTTCCTGGACAGCTAAGGCTTGCAAGAAAATGGGAGGATGCTCCAGGTCTAGATGTCACTACAAATCAGGGTCAAACCACATGAAACAAAGAACATGGTCGTCTGGCCACTTTTTTTTTCTTTGTTAAATTGCATGGGGAGGAGCACATATGTACAACCAAGAAAATAGGAGAAGGAACATGTGCTTTCAACAATACCTTATCTAAAGAAGGATTACATTATGTAACAAAGCAAGATTCCATTATGTTCATAAGAGAATTCCACACTCCTCAAAAGGTTGCAGGAAACAAACAAGAAGCTCTGCAGACAGATTTTTTCCTTTTAAGAATTGTGTTGGTGTGATTGCTTTGCTGTAGCCTCTAAGACACACACAGATCTTTCTTTTGAGATGAGAACTGTGGCCTCGCCTTGCACTTTTGTTGCATCGGCAATGAAATGAGTCAGACAGCAGTACCCAGTCATCCTTCTCATGCTGCAGCTTCAAAACGCAACTCACTGGAGTCACAGGCCCTGGAGAATGAGCAGCTCTTGAAGTTCACAGCCTTCACTGTTCATCCCCTAGTGGGTTTTCCCTTCATCACAAGCTTCACTAGGTCCATTATGACAGCAATGAATGGAAAGCCTCAAAGACTTAACGTACAAAATTGTACTGCTGAAGCTCTCCGGAAATTCAAACTAGCCCATGTGTGGGAGCCAACAAGACTGCTGAGCTGTAAGGAAATATTCAGCCACTGATCCTTGCCTGATGATCTCACTGGAGTTCTGATTGAAAAAGGTTGAGCTCATATGATCTCGGGAGCTGAGAACTGATTGGCATAAACAATAAGCAGCTCGTTAGCAGGTTAGAGTTAGCAGGTGCCAAAGGGTACACATGATGAACATAGAGCATTCCAATGTTAATATTATTAAATGGGGGCCAATCCACATGAGGAAATGCGGGAAGTCAAACTTTCTCCCAGCTCTGTTTCTCACTGGGAAAGGTCTCCCAGCAGTGACGAACAGAGACTGCTGCCAGCTAGGCTTACCAGATACAAACTGGGTTACAGAGTGCCTATACCTTTAACCATTGTAAAGAAGAGGAAACTTAGGTCGGTGCAGATTTTGAAACCTTTCCATGATGAGTTGCACCTGCCCAAATTCCTTGTTATGTACAATGGTTAAAGGTATAGGCACTCTGTAACCCAGTTTGTATCTGGTCACCCTACTGCCAACGTTCAGCTTCCTCTCGGACTGCCTTGCTCTCCTGCAAAGGAGCTCCCCAGCCACACTCACAGCCAGGTTCCCCTTGCACTTTGGGGGCAGTGGCTCTATAGACAGAATAACAAATTCCTCTTCCATGAATGGCTCAGGAGGAGAATTTTTTGGGGGAGAGCAGCACGCTACCATTTGTCTGCTATGGCGGGGGGGGGGTGCTGCCAAGGGATATCAGTGGCTCCAAGGATTACAGCCCAATCCGAACTATCTCCTCCCCTGCTGGGGGAATGTGCGCTGCATCCTAGGGTGGCGGGGCAGTTGCAGAGGTCTCCTTGGGATAAGTGGACTTTTGTCCACTTGCCCTGGGGAAAGCCTCCACTTTCCTTATGGGTCAGGAAATCAGCTATTTTGCTGCACAGGACTGAGAAGTGTTGGGAGGGGCAGAGAGGGAACGGATCCAGCCACATGGAAGTGCCACCAAAGCTGCCCTCTCGCCAGTGGCGTCTCTACAGGGAGGGCAGAGCTCTAAGTTTTGCAAGAAGCCTTACCTTGCAGGGGAAATCACTCCTTTCCGGCACCGTTTTAGCCAATCCTCACAGGGAAAAGCAGCATCTTGGCATTGCTTACTATACTGCCTACAGCAGCAAGGGAGAGGAGGGATTTACATGACAGGGTAAGGCTCCTTGCAAAACTTAGAGCTCTGCCCTCCCTGTAGAAACACCACTGCCTCTCACTCCCTCATCCCCCCTCCCAGCTTTTTACCTTGCCAGGAGCCAAGACAGCTTTGGTTGGTTTGACAGATAAACAGCAGAGTCCCTTTCAGAGTTCCTGTGTGATCCTGGGATTCATCTTTTTCTCTCTGTTCTTCACATGGAAAAATTAGGTGAGGTTTCTCTGAGGGTAGCGGTGTAGTGTCCTCAACATGGTAATAATAACCAGCTATACAGCCAGCTACAGGAGCACTGGTTTCGATTGGAATTTGGCAGTCTGTAGCAGCCAAGAGATGCCCACTTATCGATGTTCCAAAACCTGGTGCTCACAACACTTTGATCTCAGCTGTGCCCATCCCACACCGTAGCTTTATTTAAAACCAAGATTGTTCTTCATCAGTTGCAATTACTTCACATCTGCTTTATGTTTTTAGTGATGGACATCCTTTTAATATCTAATGGTTTCAATTTTGTGTATGTTTGGTTTTACTGAAATTGTGCTTGGTTTATTAAGGAATTTGGCAGTAAGTGTTTAAATGAATGACTAAGAAATGCAAATTCCTTTCAGATTCCAAACAGTATTTGAAATCTGTCCCATCCAGGGCTTACGGTAGCAGATCTTACAATCTGCCATGCACTTGGCGGCTGAGATCTTCTCTCCCTTTCTCCTTCCTGAACTGCCCCTGAGTGAGTCTCCTCTGGTTGTATTGTTGAATGCAGTGGGAGGGGTGTGTGACTCTTCCTTATGCTGTTTTCCACTCTATTTTGCCTTGCCTGCCCCCAATGACTTTCTCCCATGAGGTTACAGATACGCACTTATTCTTGCAACAAGCCCCTGAAACTCTAGGAAAAAAGGGGTTGGGAAGGATGTTGCCATTTCAGATTTCCATCTGCTACTGTCTTCTTCCCATGTGGTTACAGATGCATGTTTATTTGTGCAGATGCAACTCTGTAATGGGTGGGGGGGAAGAGGGAGAGAACTGGAGTAGAAAATGACCAGCACAGAAAGCACCCCTGTTTCTTCCTCTTTGCCACTCAGTATCGCCCATTCCTAAAACTGCTTTTCTTCACAGTTATGCACAAAATTGTTATATATACATGTTCATGAGTAATGCATAATTCAACCTTTAAAAAGGCAGCTTTTGCTGGCTGCTGCCCTCAGTTTTCCATATAATTTGAAGTCCCAGGAGTGCCCACACTTGTCAAAGGTAATGGAAAAACCGGTCCTTAGAAGGGATGCTTTCCAGAAAAGACAACACAGCTAATTGGGTTGAAGAGGTTCCCCATTTCTGTGTCTCCCTTCCTGAGGTTCTTTCCCCCCCTACAGAAGAGGATACTTGGGCTCAATCTATTTGTATCTGTTTAAAAAGAGTCATTTCCACCCCACATGTGCTATTTCCAGGTTTAAAACCACATCACATCCAGAGAGATGGGGAAAATCAGTCATGGATGTTAGTGAAGTTGCAGTTTAACAGAGAGTAATTTCACAACTGGATAGCTACACTATGTTTGGAGCTGGTGTCAGAAACAATTAGAAGGCTCTCTGAAAGTGACCAAAAACACATTTTAAAAAAATCAAACTTAGTTTTAGAAGTTTGTCAATGATCCAGAAAATATTTTGTATTCAATGTAACAACTGTATAGCATACTATATGCAGCATTGTTTATAGTTTATTTATAACAAGTCTAGTGTCATTTAGAGGTAGTCTAAATTTTGGGACAAGCAGATCAATCAATCACTAGTATTTATAAACCGCTTTTCAACACAGCGTTCATAAAGCGGTTTACAGGCAAATCATAACATTAAAGTTAAATGGCTCCCTGTCCCAAAAGGGCTCACAATCTAAAAAAAAAAAGGCAGACCACCACCAGCAACAGCCACTAGCAAGACACAGCACAGGGGTGAAGAGGGACAGTTACTCTCCCCCTGCTAAATATAAGAGGAACACCACTGGAAAAAGTGCCTCTTGCCCAGTTAGCAGGGGTTAGCAGGGATGGGCAGTGCAATCCTAACCTGCGCTGCAACAGGCAGGCCGGCCGGCCGGCTGGCCTGCGCTGTATCCAACGCAGGTTTGTTGCCTCCAGAGCTCACTGCGGGGCAAGGCGATGTTCATCCCCTTACCCCAGGGTAAGCCCTAGCTGCCTCAGTGGGCCTGCTCAGATGTGCACCTGCTGTTTAGCAGGCACAAGTCTGAGCATGCCACAGTGGCCTGACTCAGGGATGCACAGCCTGAGGACTGGGGTTTGGATGCGGCCTAATGGCTCAAAAGTCCACCCTTCCCTAGGCCACTCCACCCACGAGAATGCCCTCCACCGCCTCATTCTGCCCTCCTCCCGCCTTCCTGCCTACCGCCCGCCCGAAATGTTCCTTTGGGAAGGCATTCTAAGTGAACACAAAGCATGAGAAATTTAAGTAGTCCAATATGACTTATGATTATCTCATATAATCACATCTCATACAGTATATCATCATCATCATCATCATCATCATCATCATCATCATTAAATGATACAAACAAAAATAAGTTGCACAAGAAAATATCATAGGCTTGCCATACATAAATCAACCCCTCAATTCTATGTGCATGAAATGCCATTCTAAGTGACATAGGATATGGCTGCCACACTCAGAGATTGCTGACACAAGCAACCTTTTCATTGGAAGCCAGCCATTGTTGCAGCAAATCAGCTGCTGGCTCCTTCCCTGTGTATTGCAATGGGTGTGGGCGCTCTGCTTAGTCATTGACGGTGCTTTGTTGTTGTTTTCTTGTTGGATCTGGTGAAGCTCTGTCTCTCCTAACTGCACGTCACTGATGATGACTTGAACTTTGGGACGTGACTTCCCATCAGTTCTCTGATTTGCCTCTTTGCTTCTGTGCCACACTAGCTCCTGCACTGGGTGGGGGTGTGATAGTCTCTCTCTCTCTCTCTCTCTCTCTCTCTCTCTCTCTCTGTGTGTGTGTGTGTGTGTGTGTGTGTGGTCTCTCTGGGGTGTTCTTGTATGGCAGGAATGGCTATCCCGTATCCATTTCTGAGGGTTGCTGGGCGGACACATGCCCAGTGTTGGTCATTTAGTGGATCTGCACCTGCTGCATCCTGGCCGTGCTTCCGTTACTGCTAGTGTTGGGGCTGGGCAGGATTTAGGGATTGGTGCTTTGCCACATCTGTCTGACATGGGGCTGATGTGGAGCCATTCTTGGGCCATCACCAAGAATCACCATTGGTGGTGCGAAGGCTGTGCCACTGTGGGGTTGCATGACGTCTTGTTTCCCCTTCCCCCTTTGTGCTAGGATGAAGGATATGACAGGTAGTGCCTGTTCATTGTGCTGGACAGAAAGCGCTACTTGGGCATAGGACTTCAGTACTGAGTAATTCAGTGGATCTCAAACGTTTTAGACCAGGATCCACTTTTTAGAATGGTACCCATATCAGAAGTGATATCATTAACCTAGAAGTGATGGCATGCCAGGAAGTGACATCATCAAGCAGGAAGTGCTCTCATTGTAACATAATAAAATGACACTCTTGAAATGCAAATTGGCATTATTGGACTACAGCAATTGTAGAACCATGAAACATCCCTGACAGAAAGTAGAATTAGGATAAAATATTTTGTAAAAGCACTGAACTTTTTTTTTAAAGTTAAAAGTTGGCAGGAATGTTTTTTTAAAAGTTTTTTTAAAAGTTTTTAAAAATATTATA
>JAJKFI010000006.1:28928242-28940687 GCA_029204185.1 Lerista edwardsae
TATATATATATATATATAATCCTCACTTGAAAATTCAAACTGTTAACACTCACAAAAGGAATAAAGCAAGATTAAGTTCTTCAGTTTCCAAGATGGCTGTTCCCAGCTTTCCATGACCCACCTGACTTCACATCGCAACCCACCAAGTGGGTCCCAACCCACAGTTTGAATAACACTGGCGTAATTTAAGGAAACATTCTCTAAACACTGTAGTCCTTAAATATAGCCAACCAATGTATCTTGTTTGTTACCATTTCTGGATTGTTCATTCCCAAAATGAATATGGCATCATTTGTAGCTCTTTCATGCTTCCCAACCTGCACAATTGCAAATTAAAATTAATAAAAAGCATGATCCAGATGAAGAACGATCAAGCTTTCTTACCAATATTTGTAAGTAGCAATTACTTTTTTTTTGTTTTGCCGAGATAATAATACTGATGCATGCTAATGTGAATTATATAAATTTAATTATTAAATTAGGACAACCCCTCTTATTTAGAGAGCTATCAGTAAAGATTATAAAATAGCATCATGCACAAGGTGTGATCTAGATCCAAACAAGCTAGATAAATAACAGTGCACACTTTTGACAAACTGTCATCTGTATAAAGTCCTTTTCGGTGAATTACACCGCACTAGATTTTCCCCATAGTATGACATTTGTGTTAGCCTTGATCCAGTGCAATGCAATATCTTATCCCCCCTGTAATAGATTTAAAGAGTGGAAGGAAATGGCCTTGCTGCAGGGGAACATTGTACTTCTTTGCTACTGTGTCCACACAGTAGGGAAGTATGCTGCAGTGGTTTATAGAGTTTCAAATGGCATTGTAGCAATAGTTTACCAGGTTTCTACTGGGTGCTGTGGTGAGTTTTACTGCTTGCAGTTTTGTGTATGAACTCTGGTGACACAGAACATACACACAGATTCCAGAGAGTAAGGGGATTAAAGAACTAGCTATAGCGTATGAATTACTATGGTAGCCTGTTATTTGCTTATAGATCTGAATACAATAGTTTCCAGTGAGTTATAAAATACCCTGCTGTGCTTTGTCATTGTAATGCCATGCTAAGGCATTCAGCTCTAATGATTGGGAAGTAGTTCAGGGACGTTTCCAAACAAAGCTTAATTCTGCTTAGTCCTAAAATTGACTCAGGATTGCTTCTGTCTTTTTTTTACACCTGGGGCAAAATCAACTGTCTCATGTCCACCTGAACACTGGAGCCAAGATTGGTTCAGGGTGCAATCCTAACCTGGAGTTAGGCCAGCACAGTTAGGCTAGCAAAGTTCGGCTGGCACAAGAGACACCGTAAAGTATGTTTGGACTACTTTCAGAGTCAGAGAGTCCTGCACACAGACGTGCACCATCCTCCCTGACTCCAAGAGTGGCACAAACACACTTTACGGTGGCCCTTGTGTCAGCCAAAATGTGCTGGCCTAATTATACTGGCCTAACTCCAGGTTAGGATTGGGCTCTCAGTGAACACACTGGATAGATACATTTCTTCTGCAGTCATCAGTGTGTGTGTGTGTGTGTGTGTGTGTGTGTGTGTGTGTCTGTCTGTCTGTCTGTCTGTCTGTGTGTTTACATGTGTGTACACGTGTACAAATGTGATCCTAGAATTGGGTAGCATTTATGTGCCAATACATATATTTGGAATTCACACAACACCTTGAACTGTAGAGGCATGCCCTGGTCTCTGCTGGGGTTCTGGACCCCCCCCCCCATCTGATAAAGACAGAGGAACATCAGTAGTTTTGCTGCAACGAGGAAAAAAAGAGATTTGCTTAATGTTCCCCTATCTTTTTAATAGGTGTCCCAGTTTCCATTGTATCCATGGATAACTGAAACCATGGATACCAAACTAGTGGATAGCAGGGCACACCTGTATTTTATTTCTGAAATACACAAGAATATTAATATTTTGTAACTGAAATACTACTAAAAGTTTTTTCTCATATGCACTATAATGATCTAACCAATATATTTTGTTATCTGTTATTGATGTACGTTCACTTGTACTTTTGTTTTGAAATGGTTCAATTAATATTCCTATTATATATGTGCCTTTTCACTCATTTGTCAATATCCTGGTGCTAGCGAACCTGTCCTGTGAATGGTTCAATGTGGAACCTAGTCTTATTTTCTAAGCTTTGACATTTGGGATGGAGCCCCATCACCGTAAGCTCAGGATCCAGCTGGATCACCATTAGGTAACATTACAAAGGTTACACTCTTATACAGACTTTGCTGGAAGTTAGCTCTATTGAGTACAATGGGATTGCTGATTGCATAGGATTGCAGTGGACGCCATCTACATGTGGAAAAAAATCAAGAAGATAAAAGTAGGGAAAATGGTATCTGTTTTCTTATTGATTGCTGGCCACTGTGCATCTTCTGGGTTCAGCCAAAAGATGGGATATCCCTGGACTTGGGAGTGAGAAACTACTGAAAAATTAGAAACAATGAAGGCCTGTGAAAGAACTGTAGTCCAAGAAGGAATAAAGATATGCATGGCAATAACTATATAAAAAAGGTTTTTTTTAATTCTATGCAAATATTGGAAAAATATATTGCTTGACCCATCTAAGGTGAGATCACATAATGAAAGAGCTAACGATGTGAGTGAGTAGAAGCAGTTTAGCAAGAGACTAGTCAGACTGAATTACAAGGGTATAACTGCTAACTATGCAAATCAAAGAATGGGGCTTGACCTTGAAAAAGATGGTAGATACTTAGTGGTGAATGAATTCTATGTTCCCCAAATGAAAATACTTGAACAAGCAATCAAATAAGTGAAGTGCATCTAATTAGAATTGTATGCTGAGGCATAAGGATTCAATGTAACAGTCAACCAATGGCAAAGGTTAGCTTTATTTGTTCTAAATGTACTGTTATATGTTCAAAAACAAGTTATTGCTGCAGTAAGAGCAACAGTCTATTGAAGTGTCTGTTGCTCTCAGCACAGCAGCAGAGAAAATAGATTGATGAAAATACAGGGCACTGAACTCGATAAAAAGTAATCATCTTATGTTTCTGCTGGGAGACTGAGATTTAGTAATAGGAAAAGCTCTATCAAACCAACTGGGAAGGGCCAAAACAAACTGCTGGGGTGTTTCAGGAATGCCAGACCCAGAGATTTTAAAAACAGAACAATTCTCTTAGGGCACAAATCCTAAAGACATACATCATATTGGGGCATACAGTAAAATGTGCTTTTATTGCACATTTATTGCACAATAAAAACTGTGTTTATTGCACTTCTTTTCTCTCACATTGGATTCAAGCAGTTTATAATTCCATTGTATATAGCAAGGAGTACTGGCGATGCCATCATTCATGCAGAAAGGTAACTTCATCTTTTTCAGTTCGTAATGCCATCCATTTAGAGAGAGGAGCCACATCAGAGGCTTCCAAAATAGCCCAAGATAAATTTCTAAAGTTTGTGGAGGGATCCCAATAGCTAGCACTGAAATTCCAATATATAGTTCAAAGATATGTCTAGTGATATAAACTAATTGAGAGTGCAATCCTAAACTGGAGTTAGGCCAGCAAAGTTAGGCCAGCAAAGTTTGGCCAGCACAAGGGCCACCTTAAACTGCGTTTGGACCATTCTTGGAGTCAGGGAAGATGGTGCACGTCTGTGTGCTGGCCTCTCTGACTCCGAGAGTGGTCCAAACATACTTTATGGTGTCCCTTGTGCTGGCCAAACATTGCTGGCCTAACTGTGCCGGCCTAACTCCAGGTTAGGATTGCACTCTGAATTATCTACCCAGTTCATGGATGTTAACTGCAGGACAACACAAATGGACTCTTGTGCTCTATCTGTAGCTAAATGTTTTATACTAAACCACTGGAAGGATATGTGGTTACTTATTACTATTGTGGTTACTTACTATTGAGGACCTTTTTATCAACACTTGACCATATCACTAAGGGTGCAATCCTTATCTGTGCTGAAACAGGCAGGCCTGTCTGGCCTGTACTGTATCCAGCACAGGTTGGGAGCAGGCGAGGGTGCAACTCGGAATAAGGGGATTCGCACAGGTGTAGAGCTGAGTGGTCTGTGTAATGTTGGTCAGGCCAGGGCTGGGGATTAGGATCCAGCCTAGGTTGCCCAGACCATTCCCACCTCCTCCAGAGTCCAGCCCGCCTCCTGGACTGCCCTCCCCTGCCTTCCCCTCATCCAAAACCACCTCTGTTCTGCCCTCCTGCCACCCTCTCCCACTGCTTGAGTGGCCTGCTCACGCCAGCACAAACCTATGGGCTCCAGGCACGGGGCTGGAATTGCTGAGCCAGTGCCTGTTGTGCCAGCTCAGAAGTGGGGTTGGAGCTGAATTGTACTGTTACAGACCAACGTTGTCAAAGCCAGTATGATTTGTGCTGGGCACACCACCTGTCACCCTCAGGAGGGGTGACACCAAGCCTCTGGCAATCTGTGAATGATGGTCCGGAGGTATGCTTATCACATTAAAAACAATGTGATAGCCTGGAAGGATAGGGGAGATGCTATAGACATCAATTATACCCATTACTGTGTATAGTTTTGGATACTCTGTGCTTTTTTTAAAGGTTTTCTTCTTGTATTAGATGTTTTTTATCTGCTATTTGTATTGCAATTAATTTTTAGGTTATTATTGTTTATTATATTAGCTGTGCATTGCTTTGAGCTTTGGTAAAGAAATCTATACGTCTTATAAATCAATCAATCAACAGTATTTATATACTGCTTTCCAACACAAAGTTCACAAAGTGGTTTAATAATAATAATAATAATAATAATAATAATAATAATAATAATAATACATGTATTTATATACCGCCTTTCTTAAGATCACTAGATTTCTCTAATGACTGGAACTCAAGGCGGTTTACATAGGCAGACTTTTATTCATAAACCCGAAGGCTTTTACAATTTACAGAAATGTTCTATCTTTCAAGAACAACACTCATACAGATCTTTCTTTCTGGATTTAGCCTTCCTTCTTAGCCACCCATCTGTCTTCTGCTGGCTGATGAGGCTTCCCTGCTCCCACCAGAGACGCAGCTGACTTCAGCACACTCCTCCTTCCACGAGGCAGCTGGAACTCAGCTTTTAATCAGCCGCAGTTTGCCAGGTCTGCCGCTCACAGAGACTTCCGGCAGTCCCGAGCTCACGACCTTCAGATCTTCAGCTGTTATCTTCGGGCAAACGGAGGCATTAACCCACTCGGCTAAATCTTACAGACGGCGACGGCGACGAAGAAGAAGAAGAATAACAATAATAATAACAATAATAATGATAAAAAATGGCTCCCTGTCCCAAAAAGGGCTCACAATCTTTAAAAAAATGCAGACCACCCCAGCAACAGCCACTAGAAAGACACTGCACAGGGGTAAAGAGGGACAATTACTTCCCCCCGCTAAATTTAAGAGAACACCACTTGGAAAAGTGCCTCTTGCCCTGTTAGCAGGGGTGCATAAATAAACACCACCTGTCACCCAAATAAAATAGCTGCATTTTTGGATCTTTAGAATCATATAGATTGATGAATAGATTACTCAATAATGTTTATAAAACATTCTATAATCTATAAGCTTATTAATATGTTTTGTAACTTTTACTGAGTTACTGGCATCCTTTGGTCCCGAAAGACTATGGTAACGTGCTCTGAATAGAGGTCCTGGAACAGCGTCTGGTATGGCTAAAAAGGCCAATTCGAGAGTGACAATCCCTTCCACACCGAGGACAGGTACAGTCTGTCCCCTGTCCAGCTCCCTGATTTCGTTGGTTTTGGGGCTGCCTCCTTGTCTCCGCCTGTTGAGCAAGTGTCTCTTCAAACTGGGAGAGCCCATGCTGCACCGCCTGCCTCCAAGCTGACCACTCAGAAGTCCAGGTTTCCCATCTGTTGAGGTCCATTCCTAAGGCCTTCAGATCCCTCTTGCAGATATCCTTGTATGGCAGCTGAGGTCTCCCTCTAGCACGCTTTCCCTGCACTCATTCTCCATACAGGAGATCTTTTGGGATCCGACCATCAGCCATTCTCATGAATGTAACCTTTGTAACCTTTATGTATGGTATTTATATTGTATATTTCCCCCCTTCCCCCCTTTTTTCTTTTGTTTTTGTTGTTGTTTTGGTTTCTATTCATCAATTAAGGAAGGAAAAAATCTTCCTTTATCCACAAATAATTGTTATTTGTGTGTTATTTGTGTGTATTTATTTTCTAATTCTTGTTCGCAGAAAGGATTCTGCAAAACAATATGAACTACAAACCACTTTAAAAGGAAGAGATGCAACTTAGACTGCAATCCGGTGTACAATTATAGTCAATTGGGCAAGTAAGGCCTATTGAAATCAATAGGACACTTTGGTCCAAACATACCATTACACATGCCCCAATTTCTCAAGCAGTGAGAGGTCCAGGGATAGCACTGAAGGGTTTAGATCCTGCTAGTTGAGCGAGCACTGGAGACATCTGGTGCCTTTGTAATCGGTTAATTTGCAAATATACACACAGAAGCTGTTGGAAGTAAATGGGCACCTCAACAGGAGGCAGCAAATCTGTGAACTCTACTTCTGCTTCCCAGAGAGTCTCTGCTCTTTTCACCTTCAGACAACTCACAACACTCTAACTCTGAATCCTAAACAGCAGAATTGACAGCAAACTGTTTCTGTGTCCTACTAGCTGGAGGTGTCACTTTCTAAAATCTGCTAGGTATTACAGTTGAAAAGCTGGCAAGAGAGATTCCCAGATATGACGATAACATTTCCTTTTGATGGGATGTTTAATAAATCCTGACTGGTAATGGGGGAAAGCAGAGTCTTTGGTGCAGCGTGTTCCCCTCAGAGAATTACCTCAGGATCTTTCTCTCTCACTCTCACTCAGTCTCAGGCTGTTTGCTAGGAAATAAATACGCAGGCACTGGTAAAGCTTTGTTTCAAACTTGTAACAGTTTACTTACAGTATATAACTTGAAACATATTTTACAGCTTCTGACAATCTGGTCAGAGGTATGCCTGTAACTTAGTATTAATCATGCCCTAGATAGCTGCATGATCTTGCATGCTAGTATGTGAGTCAAAAATGGCCGCTCTGCCTCAGAGCTTCTTAGTTGGCACATCTCACTGCTACGAGGACAAGCTGGAAAGAGGGGTACAATGTATCCAGGAGACAGGGGGATAAGCTGTTGGTTAAGGCCACGCCTTCTGCTTAGAAATCACAGAGAGGAACATATAGAGGGGAAAAAACACACACAGGTTATTCATTTCCTTATCGTTTCTATATACTGCCCCCTCTGGACAGCAGACGGAGTTGCACATATCCCAACACCTTTCAGTAGTTCCCACTGATAAAACTTGTTCACAACCAATCATGCTAGACAAGCCATCAGCCTAATAAAAGATGTTCTTGTATAAAATCTGTAGTGTTGTGTTGTGTATGCACCATCTCAGGTTTTGTCAAATTCTCACAGAATTTGTTTGCTTTAGATTCAAATGATATATGTAGCTCAATCTGTCACCATCTAGACCAGAGGTCCCCAAACGTTTTTATCCTGTGGACCACTTTCCGAATTATTTTTTTGCCGTAGACCCCCTTCCTCCCTAATATTAAATTTTCCTAAACTTTGTCATCAAATATGTTTTTCACAGCTGACACAGTGCTGTTCACTTTGATAGGGCTTTGTAAAAAAAGAAAACAAACTTAAATTTTTTATTCAGACCTTTATTGAAACAATTAAATTAAAAATTTAAAAATCCTATTTATAATTGCCGAATTTAACACGTCCATGCACACCCCACACACAGTTTTCCAGGAACATTGCAGCCCTCCAGTTTGCAATAAATATTGCAACCCCCGCACCTGCCGTTTTCAATAAATATTTCAGCCTACCCCCTAGTTTTCAGTAAATATTGCAACCTCCCAGTTTTTAATAACTATTGCAGCCTCCCCACCCCCTAGTTTTCAATAAATATTGCAGCCCCCCATTTTTAATTGCAGCCCCCCCAGGCCCCTTTATTTCACTAACCTCTAGAAATATCTTCATCCTTGCTCTTCTTGCTTCTCCGCGCGCTCTCTGCCTTCTGAATGATGCTGAGGCGACCTTGGGGTCACGCCAGCGTCATTCATATGGGAGGGAGGTGCTGCGGAGGAGACAAGCTCTCCGGCGGTAGACTCCCTGTGGATCCCGGTGCTGCCGCGCAAGGTTTTTTTTTTAACATGCGCAGCAGAGCCAGGATCCACAGGGAGTCTGTGTAAGTAGGGTGATGGAGCTTCCTCTCCGTTACCCGCTTTGTTCAATTTGCAAGGATTATAATAACAAAGTCCAAAACGTATCGTACATACTCATATAATTAATTATTTCAAATTTAAAATATCTACTTAAAAAGTTTACGAAACGCCTGAAATAATGATTTCGATGGGTGGACCCCCATTTACATATTGTGGACCCCAAATTTTTTTGTCGCTGACATGGACCCCCTGAAAGTCGAAATCAATCCCTGGGGGTCGATATCGACCACTTTGGGAACCATAGATCTAGACTGTGTTTTTTTCTTTTAAAATAGGGGTAGTGATCCCTAGGAGTCTTTGAAAATAGGGGTGATCCAGATTGATGCCTTAGTTCAGGAGGATGTTTAATCCCCTTAAATCCATGTTAATTTCCTACAAAAACAAAAAACAAAAAACATACCACCTCCCCCACAAGGTACTTTGCAAGTAAATTGTATCTTAGGATGCAATTTGCTCCCGGCATGGGTGTGTTTTGCATGGGGACATGGGGCAGACTTAAAATTTAGCACCCTTCAACTCCTACTTTGAAGTCATGAGCAAGATTGCCAACCCACCCACCCACTTTACGGCTTCTATTTTGGAAGGAAAAAGAACCCAAACTAAGTGATGATGTGTAGAGTGGCTCTTTCCAAATATCCCTCTGATCTTTTCCTCAAGCTGATTTTTTTTAAAGCTACTTCGGCTGCCATGTGGAAGTTGCCAAGAAACAATCACAGACAGAAAGTAGCTGCAAAAACCTACATGATCAAAACATCCAGTCTACAGTGTCAAGTGAACATTAAGCTGATATTCAGAAACGAAAGGTATATATTACACTTATTAAAATAATTTTCTATGCACAAACATTTTATAAAAGTGGGAAAGAGTAGTTACATATCAAATCAAGGAAGAGCATGATAAAAAAAGGTAGTGATATTAAAAATGCTACAGATCAGGGAAGAAACAAAATAGGGGAAACTTCCACACCCTGCCCCTGCATTGCACAGCTCAGAACGTGCCCATTCCAGTGGGCACCAATCCTTGTGCTGGCAATGGTGGGAAGGTTCTGGCTTTCCTGCTGGCACAACTAACTGGCATACAGTTGCAATGTGCTTTAGGACACACAGTGGTGGACCCAGCCAAGTCTCCACCCCGGGGCCAGGTGCAGTGATTGCCAGCCCCTGTGCCGGCTCCCCACCCACTGCGCTGCCCTGTCACGCCCCATCCTCCATTTGTAGACGTTCAGATGCAGGGGCGGGTGGGTGGGCAGACTAAACTCCTCTCCTGCTGCTCGCCTCTGCGCTGCCCCACTCTGCTCCACCAGCGTAGCGCTTGGGGCATTTGCAGTAATGGTAGGACCGCCACTGATGGCACATTTGTGACAGTGTGCACTGGCAGAGCATACTTTCCACTGGCGCAAGTCAGGCATAGGATTGTGCCAAAAGTTGTCTCAGATCCTTTGACAACAACATTGGCTGATACATTGTGCTATATTTGAAGCTGATATCCATAAGGCCGTATGTGATGACTGTGGAACTACCGTCAATTACGCTAAGACCTCCTGCTCTCACAAATTACCTTTTCTCCCTTGCTGCCCCTTATGCTCAAGTTTTTCTCCTGGACCACTTGTGTGATGCCCACTCTCTTATTTCCTTCAAATTCCTTCTCAGAACCCTCCTTCCCAACTCTCTAGTTTGTTTAGGCCAGCAGTCTCCAAACCACAACCTACTGCATGCTCAAAAAGCTGTCTGGGCAGGGCGCGGTGCTCTCTTTCCATGCCGCAGCAGCCTTTCTTATTACCTGATTGTTCCAAAGCCTTGTGCTGGACAGCTGCAGCCCCCGGGAAATGGGTCCACAGACGTAATTGGGGTGACAGGCGTCGGAAGTACACAGCCAGTGCAAGGCTGTGGAACGACTAGGTGATAAGAAGCTGTATATAGAACAGAAATCACTGCACTGCACCTGTACAGCTTTTCCAGCACAGTGGATCCAGCCCATGAGTTGCGGTTTGGCAGTTATAGTTTTTGGCTGTAATCCTAGACACACTTTCTTGGGAGTAAGTCTCATTGAATACAATGATGCACATGCACAGGACTGTGCTGACCAGAGGCATACCTAGAAAGGGATCACAGCACTATGTTTTGCAAGCAGTTGCTCCCTCTCCTCTTCGGAGCCATTCCTAACAGCTAGAGCAAAACGGAGGCTACATTGACTCCAAATGGCTTCAAAGAGGAGGAGGAGCATCTGCTTGCAAAACTCTGTGCTGTGATCCCCCTCTAGATCGGGGATCTAGTGCTGACACCCTGCTACAACTAAGCCTAAGCACCTATACAGGAAATATTCTTTCCCTATATCCTCTATGAGTGCTAATCCTGGTGACAATCTTGCCCCAGATGTAGCATCGACACAACATTGTTGCATTGACACTACATCATTAGCATTGATGTGGCACCCCCGCGTTGGCGCTAGTGCACCAAGACTGGCACTACAGGTATTGCTGGTTTCAGTGTATCTGTGCTGCGCCTCCCTTGTGCCAGCCAAAGCCGGCTGGCGCAGGGGAGGTGCCATGCTGGTGTGGGGGAGGGAGTGGGCAGGGGGGATTTTTGGGTGGGCTGTGGGTGAGCTGGCAGGCGTGCTGGCCTGGGAGGGGGGTGGGCTTTGGATTTGGCCTTATGGCTGAACCCTAAGCCTGTTCCCCAGGCCGCACGGCCCAAATTTGAGCTGCAGTCTCATCAGATCTGCGACTGCTGTTTAGCAGGTACAGATCTGAGGAGTGCATTGGGAAGGCTGGTGTTGTTTTGTGGCTCTTTATGCTCTTGTGCCTCAAACCTAAACTCATAGCGAAAGCACAATCCTAAGCACATTAAATGACTCCCACTTAAATTTTCAAGTCAGTTTTCAGAGGCCTGGGTTTTAAGCCCCTTCAGATCACTAGGACAGCCTTACTAACAGTGGTGTTCCGAGCGAGGGGCAAAGCACTGCGATTTGCAGGTGCATAAGCGCTTGTGTAAAGCGGCTCCGCTCCCCTCATTTGCGGCTCAGTGAGCGAGGCCTCCAAGCCACTGCTCTGAGCCACAAATGGTTCTGAAGGCAAGGGGGAGGGGTTGATTTACACAGGAACTCAGGCTCCTGCAAAACTCAATGCCCCCCCCCAGGAACCCCACTGCTACTAATATAGGAAAGGTGAATGGTTTGAGAAATAGACTGCTAGAAGACAAAGACAACGGTGTGAATATGTGGGTAGCCCAATCCTGAGTGAGCGCCACTTGCTCACATGTGGCCCAGGCAATGGCCATCACAAGCATCCTGCAAGACATGTTGCCACAGCCGCCAGCCACGTGGCAGGGAGGCTCGTGCTACTTGGCATTGGGCTTCCCCACTGGTGGCAGGAGTGGTGCCCAGTACGCACTCCACCAAGCAGTAGAGAGGGGTTTCTGAGCAGGAGGAAGGAGGGGAGAGAGGGCAGGCAGGCCAAAGGGCAGATCAAGCCCAGGAGAGGGCAGGGAAAGTGGCAGAGGATGCCGCCAGATCATATCCGCCACTCTCAAGCCTCGGAGCCCAACATGGGTCTCCTCAGTTCTGCACCTGCTAATTTGGGTCACTGGACCTCTACACGGGGTAAAGGAACCAATGATCCCTTATCCTGAGGAGACTTCCAGTGGCTGCTCTGGCCAAGCAGTGGCCTTTTCATTCCCACTATACCTTGTGGTGTCTGGACAGCATAGGATTGGACCCTAAGTGAACTTGTTTTATCTTCCGCTTGGAGCAGCACAGCGAGTTCAGGCAGGCCACCCATAATCACATTATAAGCAATGGCGATCTGAACCCAGTCAGACTTGAGGCACAACAGGGCAGGCTTGAGCAGTTCTAGTTTCCAACCTTCTGAAGGGATGCTGGCTGAACAATAAGAACGTTCCTGCATCAGCCACACTCATGATTTTCTCATGGCAAACACTGTGCTTTGGGAGAGTGGGAAAAACTCCCGTGGGTTGGAATGAGGTGCCACAAGGAATTGCATGCTGATATGACTGATGTGGGTACAGCAGGCTACTTGCACTTTATGGCCCAATGGCCAATTTGGCTCACGGTGCTGACAAGGGCAGAGTCAGCGCAGAGGAAAATGTAGGCAGCATTGGGTGTGTGTGCATCTGTATGGATTCAGTACCTGAAAAATGATTGGTGCAGACAAGCT
>JAJKFI010000006.1:28941087-28955780 GCA_029204185.1 Lerista edwardsae
GTTTCCCGGGGTTTCATCCTGGCAATATGCACACCTAGTACTGTCGAATCCAGTTGAGAGGGCTTTCGTTTGAATTCTTTTGATTTGATATGGTAAGTGCGCTGGTAAGGAACTGGACTAAGTGTACTTTCCCCCATTTGGTTATACCCTATTATTTTGCTTTGTTATGTGTGGGCCTATTAGGGTATGAGTAGAGGGGTTCTTAAATGTTTTAGTTTTTTTTTTCCAGTTTTTGCACAAAAGGAAAAAGTACAGAAAGCAGTGTTATGTGTTTTTATTCCATGGGTGCCTTTTCTTAAATTCAAGGTGGGTGAAAACAGTTTTTCTTTTTCACAGACTTTGGTGTTTTCGGTGTAAGTCAGACCTAACTCCCAACCAGTGCTCAATTAAAAGGTCAAGCTGAATAACAAGAAGATGGAGCCTTTAAAACTTTCCACTGTATTCAAGATGGTGTGAAGGTCAAATAGAATGGAAATAACTGCAGACCTCTGGGGTGGAATCCAAACCTCCCTGTAGGCTGGCCCAAGTCCCTTGTGCTGGTCTGTGAGTGTGGCAAACTCGCCCAAAAGCGCATTTGTGATGAACTCAGAAGCAGAGCAGGCTGGCGCATGGCCGCAACCCGGGCCTGTGGAACCCAGGTAAGGCCAGCCTAGGGAGACAGGCATGGGGAGGGCAGAGGGAAAGTGGGGGAAGGTGGAATGGGGCAGGGGAGGTGAGGGGAGAGAGGGCCTGTGGGTGGACCAGCCTGGGGACAGGATGGAGTCAGGATCGAGCACTTAGGCCAGATCCTAACCCCTGCCCCCAGCCTGGGGGGCCCTACACAGGCCGTTTGGAGTTGCACCAGTGATTTTGCAGGCAGAACTTCAAGTAGCCCCATGGGGTGGCTGGGGCTTTACCCGGGGTAAGGGGACAAACATACCCTTACTTCAAATTGCACAACAGCCACCTCCTAATCGGGGCTGGATATGGTGCAGGCCACTGCGACCTGCCTATTCCAGCCCTGATTAGGATTGGGCTGTAAAAGCGTTGAACGCGACAAGCCTGAACTTGTGTTACTTCAGTTAGCAAATGGAATTTGCTAATGGGCGGGACATCTAATGGGCGGGACATCTAGCAAATGGGCAGGATGTCTAGCTGAGAGGGTAAAAGTCACAGTCATGCCCGAAGATAAGATAAGATCCAAAGGTCGCCGGTTTGAGAACACCGGAAGTTTCCATGAGCGGCAGGCCTCGAGAATGCAGTGATAAGATCTGAGCTGTGTCCGGCTGCCTGTGAGAGAGGAGTTGTGTCAGGCCAGCTGTTTCTTGGTGAGAGCAAGAAGTCGTTTATCAGCCGGCAGGAAGGCAATCGTGCGGCTAAGAAAGAAAGGCTGGACTTGAAAGTGTCGTCTGAATGTAGCAGTTCTTGTAATATTAGAACTTATTTGTGATTGTAAAAACCCTTTGGGTTTAGAAATGCCTGCCTATGTAAACCGCCTTGAATAAAGTCAAAAGAACACTTTAATGACCTAGAAAGGTGGTATATAAATACTAAGTATTATTATTATTTAGCTTATAGTTGTGAGGGAGGACTTAATTATTATTAGGAATATTTATACACTGCTTTTCAACAAAAAAGTACTTTACAAAGTGGTTTCTAATATAGCAAAATAAGTAAATAAAAGGTTCCTGATTTCCATCTAAAAAAGGGGCACCAGCAACAGCTCTTGGAAAAGAGGCCATGCTGGGTGAAGACGTGCTTTCCCTCTGTACTGCTAAAAATAAGAGTATATCACTGTAAAAGATGCCCCTTGGCCCAATTAGCAGGAGCTAATAGTAGCTCCTCCCTCCTGTGTCCTTCAGCTCCCTTCTCTAACAGAGGTAAATTACTAAACCGGCACATATCTGATTCTGCTAAGGATGCTTCCATGAACCTGTGATATGATTTTGTGCTAGTCCAAGAACTTCTAAAGTAAAGTTAATAGGACACTACTCCACAGGGCTGTTGTGAGCCTCGGGTAATAAGAATGTACAAAGCCCATGGACTTCTCTGACTGAAACCTGTGGTTCAGAAGCAGAATGCAGAGTAATGTAATTATATTAGCCTATGCTTCAAACATCTGTCCTCTAGGTGGGTTTGGAGCCCTTTAGATTTAATTCTATTTCTCATATGACCTCATATATCACCGACTGGGAATGGTTTTATGGGACTCATTACCAGGGTTGCAAACACATTATAACCCAAAATCTCTGGGTTATCACGGATGCTTTGCAGTTGCCATGGTAACATAGTTCTTACGCCTCTGTCAAAGAGCCAGTAAGTGTGTGTTTTTATAAAAAGGATCCTTGAAAGAGTGAGATATTTAGCAACCAGCAGGCAGAGGCAGGTTTAAGAATAAAAATGTTCTTCCCACAAAATTATAGGCAATGTTTTTCTTTACTTTTCCCAGTAGCTAACATCTTCCAGGCTTGCATTTGTGTTTGCTGTATTTAAGATTCTTTCAGTATTTCCACTTATTTTTCAAGTGTTTCTAACCAGTCTGAGTTTTAACTGCATGATTTTTTTATCTGACATTAATGGGAGTTGACCAGATCAATCTTCCTAAAATGTTTTAAACTTACATTGCGCCAAGTTATTGGCCAGATACACATACACAATTTTCCCCCCTCAAAAGCTAGATAAAAATACAAATCGGATTTGGCACTTTCAGATGGAAGCAAAGTGTCATGAAGCATTGCTGCTGGTTGCCTGTTTTGTTTTTTAATAGCTGATATATTCTGCTTTGAAAAGTGCTCACGGTATGTATTCCCAGCAGCCACTTCCAAAGCTTTTCCGAAACTCTTTAAAAATTATTACTTCAGGGAGTTGTTTACAGATTTAAACTGTAATGGTTTCTCTGAATTAAAATTGGCAAGGGGAGGAAAACCAGCATCACAAAGCTCCAGATCCTTTTGCAAATGGTATCAGACTGGCCAGGAAGTTGGACTAGGAAGCTGTTTCCATAGCAGTTTTGCATATCAGGAGCCAAATTCACAAAGAGGTTAAGGGCCAATGCGTGTAATCCTTGTGGCATGCTGTGGTGCTGAAAACAGGTTGTGCAATGATTTTCTAAATCAGTGGTTCTCAAACTTTTCAGCATGGGACCCACTTTTTAGAATGACAATATATCTGGGACTTACCAGAAGTGATGTCATGGCTGGAAGTGCTGTCATTGAAATGCCAGAGCTTGCTGCTTTCCTGAGAATGCAGCAACAAGGTGGGTTATTTCTCAACCATTTTCCAACAGCAAAGGGAATCAGAAAGAAAAAAGCCTATTTACAGCCTTGACACAGGCAAAACAACCACACAGCCCTCCCCATTTCCAGCATCCTATCTTCCCATATTTTCAATATGACTGCCCTATTTGCAACCCATCTAAAATTGGCTCATGATCCACTGGTGGTCCTGACCCACAGTTTGGGAACCACTGGTCTAAATCATGAGTCATATGCTCAGCACGGCAGCTGATGTCTGAAAAAAAATGGGGGGGGGGGAGACTACAAGCCTTTCCACTGACTCTGACAAGTGACTCCTATTACACCTTCCCTTGCTCTGTGCCAGAGGTCTCGACTTCTCAGTTCAAGAGCCACATCATATACAGATTTTTGTGGGCCAAAAAAAATCAGCTTTATAAATGAATGAATGAATGGAATGAAATTTAAATGAATGAATAGGTTTTACGTGGATCTTTTTTGTAATCAGCATGATATGCTTCAGAACAAAAGAGAAATGTGACATTTACAAAGAAACAAAGCCATGCTTAAACTGAGACACAATAGTAAAAATGTCAAGTATTTTAAGTTGCTGCAGGCCTGATAAAAACTTGTGGGGGGCAGGATGTGGCCCATTATGATGATAGAGACCTTCTGATTCAGAGGCAGCTTCATTCTGAATATCAAGTTCTGATGAAAAACTGTTGGACGCAAGAGCGGGTGGCACTCAGCGCTGACAACTTGCACTAGATGCTACCTCCCCCTCCCCCGGGAGCAGGTGACACCTCCCTTTATCTCCCCGGACCTGTGCCAGCTAAAGAGGTGGTACAGGTCCAAGAAGACCCATTGGCAATTTGAGGCTTACAGAGGAGTAAGGGAATATACTTTTCGTTTTCCCTCCAAAACTTCATCATCTGCCCCCCCTCCAATAGCATATAGTGGAGACTTTTTTAAGCTCTTGCTATAAAGGGATGTTTCCTATCACAGAATGACATTTTGTTTACACATTTAAAAAATCTTTCTGCCTTATGCCTTATCGTTCTGAAAGATAAACATTTTTTTCCTCTCCTAGCCCCAAAATACCTTTTGTTAGGCTGCATTAAAGGGGAGGTTTGGGTATTTCAGTAATGAAAGGTTTAACTGCAGCAATTGAAGGGCTGTCTGTTACTCTGAAGCAACATTTAAATACCCACATTTCCAACTTTTTTAAAAAAGTGATTTCATTTGTTGAAAGCATTTCACATGAATGGTTATCATTTCAGTGAAGGATAACAGGAAGGATAACAGAATAGGTGGAAATTAAGAGCTGTAATTCTGATGAGGTGGGTACTTAGTCTTTGCTTAAAAGAGTCCAGCATTCGGAATTCCAAGAGGGATTAATTTGGTAGGCTTTGTTTTCTTTCCTCCAGCAAGTTTAAAAAAGCAGATGTATGCTAGTGAGCATCAGACAGACAGGCCATTCAGTGTTTTGACAATCCATAAAATTTCACCCCAGTCCCTGCCTACCAAAACACCCCATCCCAGATTAATTTGTAGACTGTAATAAATTGTTGGTATACAGCAGCACTGTGAGGTTGCTTGGAAAACAGGTTTCCGGGGCATGATTAAAAGTACATTTAACTGTCACATGCAAAGCATACAAACCACTGAATTATTCCAGTTGGGTTGCCCAACGGGAGAAATGTCATGATTCTGGGGAATGTTAGCTTTTCTACAGATAAAATATTGAAAACAAAATTGCAGCATGAGGCGGCATCTGAGCTGCAGTGGTGAGGGCATTTTAGGTGTACAGATGTGTCCTTTTGGTGATGCAAGTGGAGAAATATGCTTCATACCAATTGAGCGTTTAGGACAAACGGTAAACTCTCTGCAAGGAAGACATGTGCATGTGGGAATGTTCCTGCTTGTTGCCTCCCCCACCTCTCTATTCCCTACCTCGGATGTCTCCTCAATCCTTACCGCTTAATCTTCCAGCTAAGCAGCTGGCACAGCTTCAAGAAGGAAAGATGGGCAAGGACTGCATTTAGACCAGGCATAGTTATTACTGATAGCCTGAGAAGTGGGGCTGACGTTATTATGCTAAACGCTGATACAGGTAGATTGCCCCTTATCCAGGCATCAGAAATCCAGACTATTCCAAAATCCAGACATTTTTATCCAATACTTCTTTTTCGTTTTATGTAGAAAGTCTTGTGCTCAGTCCCACATACACACTGTAAATTCTATACGCTCTGTGGTGGATGCTGATACAGACAGTGGCGTAGCTACCTATGGGGCAGGGGGCACAGCGCCCCAGGTGCCATCTTCAGGGGACCCCAGGTGCCATCTTCACTGAACCCCAAATTCCTAAAATCGCGCGTTTACGGCATAATATGGTCATGCTGTATACCGTTGGATGTGGAATTTCACCAGGAATTCAATGAAACCCCTCGGAGTATAATACCTTAATGCTAGCAAACGTTATGGCCGAAAAACCAAAACTGTTTTGCCATGGGTGTGTGTGTAAAAAAATTAAGTAGCCCCAGGTGCAAAATGCCCTAGCAATTCCACTGGATACAGACAATGTTAAAAAATGTCAAAGAGGCCAGGAGACATCCAAATGGGTAATAGTGAAAAGAGCAAGAGGAAGCATTTCTTATTATATTTATGCAATTATTCCAAAATCCAGAAAAATCCAAAATCTGGACACCTTCCTGCCCCAAGCAGTCCAGATAAGGGATAATCATATAGATAATCAACTGTGTTTGTGTATACACATGTGCGCGCGCGCGCGCGCACACACACACACACACACACACACAGAGAGAGAGAGAGAGAGAGAGAGAGTGTCTGTGTCTGTGTCTGTGTACATACAAAGTCCCTTTTCCCTGCAGGGGCTTGCACAGCTGCCTGGCTGCCGCAGGATACAGCAGTAGCTGCTGGGCAACCGCTGCACTCCTGGGCGGTCAAGCAGCATAGGATTGGGCTGTGAGTGATGCAGGCTGTTTCCTACTGAAGGAGATAATTCTCCACTGTTGTAAACTAATCTCCAGCTCCCCCAGCTTCACAGCCTCAGGATCTATTGGATATCATCTGGGTAAACTCCTTTTTTTTTTTTTTAAAGTGCAAGATTATGCACCTGCAATTATAGCTTGCTATCTCCACAATTCCTGTCCAGTCCTTTTAAAAATGTTTTCTTTTCTCTACTCCCTCCCCAGTTTCCTTTAGAAATAGTGCTGAGTGGCCTGACTCTGCGTTCAATCCAATTTGGACTATTTCACCACTCTATTGATTTGTGGGTGAAGAGGAAGTGGGTACGATTAGGAAATCAAAGGCATAGACCAATGTGCTGGCAACAGCCAAAGGATACACTAAAGAGCGACCATAAATCCAGGTGAAACCAATAGTCACATATGCTCTAGCTAACAGTGCAACCCTCTAGCGGATGTAGCACTGACACAATGTTGTTGCTACGTCATTAGCACTGATGCGGGGGCACCGAGCAACACTTCCGCGTCGGCGCTAACACTCTGAAGCTGAGGCTACGAGTTGTGTCGGCTTCAGAGTGCCGACAGGGAGCCTTCCTCGCACCGACCGAAGCCAGTCCACGCAAGGGAGGAACTGTCCCATTCCGGGACAGGGATTGGTGGGGGGGAGAGGGAAGTTGGAGGGGGACATGGGCGGGCTTGGGAGGCGGCCATACGGTTGCATCCTAAGCCCATTTGGGAGGCCGCACAGCCCGATTTGGGCTGCACAGATATGAACCCGCTATTTAGCAGGCGCACATCCAAGGAGTGCATAGGGGAGGCTGGAGCCTCCCCTACAGTAAGGGAGCAAATGCTCCCTTGCCGTGGGGAGGCTCCAGCCTCACCTATACTGGCGTTGGATTCAGTGCTGGCTGGCCAGCCTCAGTAATCTGGCGCAGTACAGGATTGCGCCCTAAGTCTTTTTTCTTACCAAGTTAAGGTTTTTTTTATGAATAATTTAAGATGCAACATTAATACAGTTTTAAAAATAAGCATAATCAAGTACAGTCATTTTTTTTCCAACGGCCCTCATTAGCTTTCACTGGAAACAAGAAAGTGGGCGCAAGCTTGCTTTTTAGTGAACAATTGGACAGAATGTGTTGGCATGTTTTGAAATATTTCTTTTTTTAATGACAGCTAAAAATTCAGGGGAAGGAGCTGGAATATCTGAATTCCATGCCCATAAAATAGAAGCTGATGCCAGGTGGCATTGCCCGTCTATTTTGGGGCATTTCATTGTCTGAGATTGCACTGTCACAGGTGTTTGTGTCCCAAGTGTGGGTGTGCGCACTCGCTCGCGGGTGTGCACTAGCCACTACTGATATCTCTTTATGTTTTCATGCAGAAAGGCAATTTTATTTGATACAAAAGCTGCTGGCAGGAAATAAACTTTACACAGCTTCAGATTATTTTGTTCTTTTTGATTTTATGCCTCATCCAAGTTACGCTATCCGACTCAAAAAGTCTGCTGCATTGGAAAAAAAGGAATGGAATATGCAAACATATTCCCTCCCCCGTCAGTGTTTGCATAATGCATATACAATCAATCCTCTTTATATGCGACCTCACTATCTGTGAATGTGTGTATCTTCGAGGGGCAGAATTGCTACTGTCCTCATTATCTGCACCTCATTATCCACTATGCAGAGACCTTTCAAAGACTGCAGGGATCTTCAGAAAGGCACCTGGACCAGCACTACTGACCTCTTTAAAATGGCTGTCAGAAGCATCCACAGGCCATGTTTAAGGGGTCTATGCTGGTAGCAGGTGCCATTCTGAAGATCTCTGCAGACTCTGGAAGGTCTCTGCAACATTCAAAGATTTTTCAACACTTTGTGCTGCACTTTGCTGGCTTCCTGAGAGTCTCTGCTGGATTTTTGTGATGGCAGATAAAGTACTCCTTGCACCTACCCCCATTGATCCAATAGGATCAATGGTTCGTTAGCTGTGACTTTGCTATTGGATAATGAGGATTGACTGTAATTTATGGGATTGGGTTTAAATCTCCATCATTGAAAAGCAAGGTAGGAAAGAAGTTCAATGTCACATTGTATTGCTTGCTGGCCCTGGTCTCTGTGAACAAGCCCACTGTCACGTTTGTTTGCGTAATACTGTTCACACATGTTCAGAGCATGCAAATGGAGGTGCCAAGAGCCAGGGGGAAGAAAGGAAGTTGGAGTGGGCAAATCAGAACTTGTATCACGTGCCACAGGGCTTGAACCAGCTCAGAGTGTGTCACCAGGGCTGCTCGTTAAAGGAAGGAACTGAAAGCAATTTCAGCTGAAACATTCAGAAAACACAATCCTCATGGTCTGAAAAGTCAGGTGATTTCAGAAGGCCAATCTGGTGCCACTGTCTTGATAGAAATCTAGGGCATCCCCCAGTCTGGGTAACTTGTCACTAAGAGAGGACAGCTGTTCTCCTTCTCTACTACTGGACCACGGATAGTCCAGGAAAGTACTGGATCACTTCTGTCTGCCCAGGATATTTGCCTCACTTTGGACCTGAGCAGCTGAGAATTTGTTGTGTAAAAATGTTAGGAAATTTGCATATAAGGCTAAACCGGCTATAAGTACAGTTTACAATCTTCATTCTGTGCAGCGCACTAGAAGATTCTCCTCTCCAATGCAACTCCAGTGCATAATATAATGAGTTAGGTTTCAATAAAGGAAGACATGTCAACAGAATACAAAAGCAGGAAAAGGAATTACACCGTCAAGCCAGGTGATTCTTAGCTGAAAGATTTTGAAAAAATCAGGTCCTAAATCCCTACATTATACGTATTTCTGCAGTCAGCACTTCTGCAGAATGTCAACTGCTAATTTGCTGTAAGACACCGTATCATTAAATCAAACCAGTGTATGGAAACATGATTCATTTCTTAGCTGCCAAATGTGTCTGGTGGAACCAAAAAAACCCATTATACCCTAATCAGTGGATGGTAACAAAAAGTGGGCAGTCTGGAAAATGGGACAACCACCTCCCTTCCAAGTGAATTGAGGCCAGGCAGGCAAAACAGTAAAATAAAAAAGAGTTTATAAAAATAGAAGGAAAAAATGTACAAGAATATGAAAAGAAGCTCTGTGCAGGGATTAGACAACAGCACCAGTTGTGGAAGTGAAAGTGGAAGGATCTTGGTTAAGGTTAGTAAAGAAGATTAAACACACAAGCTGAAAGCAAGCATAAAACTTACATTTGTTTCTGAGTATATTCCCTATTTTACATACTCACACAAGTCCAGAATCTCCTGTGCTTACAACCACACCATCCTGGGAGTGGGCGGGAGGGCGGGGAGGCAGCCAATAATCACAGACACACCTGACATTCCACATGGGAGACAGGGCAAATGCACAACAGGGGTTCCTTCCTTTGCTTTATATAAACTCAGAGCATTACTCTGATTAACCAGTTGAATTGGTTACTTTGCATCACCTGAGCCCTGGTGTGTGTGTGTGTGTGAAGTGGGCTTAATGGTCCAATGAACTGGTTCAAAGTCGTTTTTTGTTATTTGGAGATGAAGTGGAAGGTCATTATCGACAACAACAAAAGAAAATGACTGCTTCCCCAAATGACTCAGCAACCCTTCAGTAGTCCTCTTTAGTAATAGGAAAGTGAAAGATGAAAAAATGCGGGGGTGGGGTGGGG
The DNA here is from genome assembly GCA_029204185.1 of Lerista edwardsae. Taxonomy (NCBI): domain Eukaryota; kingdom Metazoa; phylum Chordata; class Lepidosauria; order Squamata; family Scincidae; genus Lerista; species Lerista edwardsae. The sequence continues at coordinate 28,950,968 of JAJKFI010000006.1, forward strand.
TGGGGTGGGATCAGGTATTTTCACCACATCCCCATATCTGCCCTTGATAGTTTGGCAGGTGATGTCCACTGTGTTGCATAGCGATTAACATCAGATTTCCTGTTCCAAGTGGATTGGTGATAGTGGGTACTGTTTTAAATCATATGGTGAAATGATGACCCGGAAGAACCAAAGGACTTGTCCTCCAAAAGCAGAATCCTTCTGAAGGCTTTGGAGACCCAGTGCGCAGAACACAAAGACTTCTGTGTTCTAAGCCCAGGCTTTAATAATGGGAGATACCTTCACCGTGTAATGCAATCTGGCCAGGGTTTTGCTGGTGGTCTTCAAAGGCTTTATTTTAAACCATCTATAAGATGCCTAACTGGAGAACAGGAACAAATATGCAAAGGAAGGGCAAGTGATGGCTGGCCGGCTAAATGCTCCAGAGTGCTTGAAAAACCACTCCACTGTCTATTTTCCTACATTTATGCAGCTTGCTTTAATTGTTTCTGTAATTGATTTACTATCAAATTACTTTCATTATGGCCTGTAATGTGAGCTGGTAGCAAAGAATAAAGTGCATACATGTACAGTATATGCGTGTGTGTGCATGCTTCAGCTGAGATTGAAAGAAGCTTCTGTTGTTTCTCTAAAGCAGTGTTTCTCAAACTGTGGGTCGGGAGGGACCCAATTTCTAGTGGGTCCCACAAAGCTTCCAGTCAAAATTCAGGTGATGGAAAGATCGCACAAAACTAATTGCCTCAAGCCCTGAGGCTAATCAAAAACTGCTAATCAAAAACTGCTAACTGCCATGCAAAGAGCTGAGCTCCTGCAGTGTGTTATGCTTTGATCTCCATCATATATGCGGTCGATCGTTAGGGGGAATGTTGCTAATCGATGCATGCCTATAACATCAACATAAATGAGAGAACCTCTCATTCCTTCTTTTTGTCCTGTATGCTTTTTGACGTGTATGCTGTATCACGTCTCGTCTAGATAGGCTGGTTAGGAGTGCTGGGGAGGAGGTAGCGGTCGTGGTGCATGTTGGCACCAACGATGTGGGGAAATGTAGCCGGGAGGTCCTGGAAGCCAAATTTAGGTTGCTAGGCAGGACGCTGAAGGCCAGGACCCCCAAGGTAGCGTTCTCAGAAGTGCTACCCGTTCCACGTGCAGGGCCAGCTAGGCAGGCGGAGATCAGGGGTCTCAATGCGTGGATGAGACGGTGGTGTCGGGACGAAGGGTTTAGATTCGTTAGGCACTGGGGCACATTCTGGGACAAGCCAGGCCTGTACAAGAGGGACGGGCTTCACCTGAACCAAAATGGAACCAGGCTGCTGGCGCTTAATATTAAAAAGGTGGCAGAGCAGCTTTTAAACTGATCCCTGGGGGAAAGCCGACAGGAGCCGAGTGGCGTCCGGTTCGGAACTCCTTATCCCTATGGGAAGAGGAGGATGGAGGAGTACCAAAGAGTAATGGAGGAGTAGGAAATAGAACTTCTAAGCTGAGTGTAAGTGACAGTTTGTCCAGTAAAAGGAGAGGAGGGGAAAAGGGATCAAAAAACAGTCCCTCTTTAGAGAACCCCGTATATAGGTGTTACTATGCGAATGCTCGAAGTCTCCGAGCAAAGATGGGGGAACTGGAATGTTTGGTGGCTAGGGAAAACATTGATATAGTAGGCATAACGGAAACCTGGTGGAGTGTACAGAACCAGTGGGATACTGCCATCCCAGGCTATAAACTCTATAGGAGGGACAGGGAAGGGCGTATTGGCGGAGGGGTGGCCATCTATATCAAAGAAGGGATAGAATCCAGCAGAGTAGAAACTGAAGGTGGGCTGGACTCCACCATGGAGTCACTATGGGTTAAACTATCAGGCCATAAGAGCAATGTAATAGTGGGGGTGTGCTATCGTCCTCCCGATCAAAAACTTGAAGGTGACCTTGAAATGAGGAAACAAATCAGGGCAGTGACCAAGAGAGGCAGGATTGTAATCATGGGGGACTTCAATTATCCTCATATTGACTGGGTCAACTGCTGCTCTGGTCAAGAAAGAGAGACCGGATTCCTTGACGAGCTGAATGACTGTGCCTTAGAGCAGCTAGTCATGGAGCCGACCAGAGGACAGGCGACTCTGGATTTAATATTGTGTGGTACTCGGGACCTAGTTAGGGATGTAAGTGTTACTGAGCCATTGGGGAACAGTGACCATGCTGCGATTGGTTTTGCCATGCATGTCCAGGAAAGAGTGCAGAGCAAATCTGACACAAGAACCCTTGACTTTCGAAGGGCAGATTTCCCTCAGATGAGGAGACTAGTTAGACAGAAATTGAAAGGGAAGGTAAAAAGAGTCCAATGCTGCGTGGAGGCTGTTTAAAAAAACAGTAGTAGAGGCCCAGCGGAAGTGTATACCGCAAAGAAAGAAGGGTTCGACAAGGTCCAGGAGGGTGCCTGCATGGCTGACAAACAAAGTTAGAGAAGCTGTAAAGAGCAAAGAAGCTTCCTTCCGTAAATGGAAGTCTTGCCCCAGTGAGGAGAATAAAAAAGAACATAAACTCTGGCAAAAGACAAGTAAGAAGGTGATACGAGAGGCCAAGAAAGCGTTTGAGGAACGCATGGCTAGCAGCATAAAAGGGAATAATAAAAGCTTCTTCAAATATGTTAGAAGCAGGGAACCTGCCAGAGAGGCGGTTGGCCCGCTGGATGGTGAGGGAGGGAAAGAGGAGATAAAAGGGGACTTGGAGATTGCAGAGAAATTAAATGAATTCTTTGCGTCCGTCTTCACAGCAGAAGAACTTGGGCAGATACCACAGCCTGAACAGCCCGTCCTAACGAAGGAATTAAATCAGATACTGGTTAATAAAGAAGATGTTTTAGATCAAATTGATAAACTACATATAAATAAGTCACCAGGGCCAGATGGTATACACCCAAGAGTAATTAAGGAACTAAAGAACGAAGTTGCTGACCTCTTAACTAGAGTATGCAACTTGTCCCTTCAAACGGCCACGGTACCAGAGGATTGGAGGATAGCCAATGTCACGCCAATCTTTAAAAAAGGGAGAAGGGGGGACCCTGGAAACTACAGGCCTGTCAGCCTAACGTCTGTTCCGGGTAAGATGGTGGAAAGCCTCATCAAAGATAAAATCCTAAAACATGTAGAGGAACAAGTACTGCTAAAGGAAAGTCAGCATGGCTTCTGTAAGGGTAAGTCTTGCCTCACAAACCTTTTGGAATTCTTTGAAAAGGTCAATAGGCATGTGGATGTGGGTGAACCTGTGGATATCATATACCTGGATTTTCAGAAGGCATTTGACACGGTCCCCCACCAAAGACTGCTGAAGAAACTTCACAGTCAGGGAATAAGAGGGCAGGTCCTCTTATGGATCCAGAATTGGTTGAGGGCCAGGAAACAGAGAGTGGGGGTCAATGGGCAATTTTCAGAATGGAGAGAGGTGAAAAGTGGAGTGCCCCAGGGATCTGTCTTGGGGCCCGTGCTTTTCAACTTATTCATAAATGACCTGGAGACAGGGATAAGCAGTGAAGTGGCCAAGTTTGCGGATGACACAAAACTTTTCCGGGTGGTAAAAACCAGAGACGATTGTGAAGAGCTCCAGAAGGATCTCTCCCAGTTGGGGGAATGGGCAGCCAAATGGCAGATGCGTTTCAACATAGACAAATGTAAAGTGATGCACGTTGGGGCAAAAAACCAAAACTTTACCTATAGGCTAATGGGTTCTGAGCTGTCTGTGACAGCTCAGGAGAGAGATCTTGGGGTGCTGGTGGACAATTCAATGAAGGTATCGACCCAGTGTGCGTCAGCAATTAAGAAGGCCAATTCCATGCTTGGGGTCATTAAAAAAGGGGTTGAGAATAAAACAGCCAATATTATCATGCCATTGTACAAATCAATGGTAAGGCCACACCTGGAATATTGTGTCCAGTTCTGGACGCCGCATCTCAAAAAGGACATAGTGGAGTTGGAAAAGGTGCAGAAGAGAGCGACGAAAATGATTACGGGGCTGGGGCACCTCCCTTATGAAGAAAGACTGCAGCGTTTGGGGCTCTTCAGTCTAGAAAAAAGGCGCCTGAGGGGGGACATGATTGAGACATACAAAATTATGCATGGAAGGGATAAAGTCGATAGAGGGATGTTCTTTTCCCTCTCTCAAAACACCAGAACCAGGGGGCATCCACTAAAGCTGAGGGTTGGGAGAGTTAAAACAGATAAAAGGAAGTACTTTTTTACCCACCGGGTAGTTAATCTGTGGAACTCCTTGCCACAGGAGGTGGTGATGGCATCTGGTCTTGATGCCTTTAAGAGGGGATTGGACAGATTTCTGGAGGAAAGGTCCATCGTGGGCTATAGGCAATGATGGATTGTGCAACCTCCTTACAAAGGTGGTGGGCTACTGGTACCGGGTGCAAGGGAGTGGCAACAGGATGTAAGCATCTTGTTGTTACATGCCTCCCTGGGGCACCTGGTGGGCCGCTGTGAGATACAGGAAGCTGGACTAGATGGGCCTTTGGCCTGATCCAGCAGGGCTCTTCTTATGTTCTTATGTTCTTATGCTTTTCTTTTATGCCAATAAAGGATGATGATGATGATGATCATATTTTTCTATAATTGCACTATAGTATTTACTCTTTTATTCATGTTCCTTAGGAATTATTGCCTTTTTTCAAGTACATAAAAATCAGGATTCTTTTTCTCTATTAAGTGTCTACAATGACTGGAAGATATCTTTCCCAAGGATTTTCAACAAATTCAGGTCCCTCCTCGTGTGTGTGTGTGTGTGTGTGTGTGTGTGTGTGTGTGTGTGTGTGTGTGTGTGTG
>JAJKFI010000006.1:28955790-28978714 GCA_029204185.1 Lerista edwardsae
GTGTGTGTGTGTGTGTGTGTGTGTGTGTGTGTGTGTGTGTGTGTGTGATAGAATTTTGTCCAAATTGCATTACTTGCACTTATTAGTATTCTCCAGAGTATATTGTCATACCATTCGCAGTTATGAGATGATTGTTAGAATAACTCCTAAGCTCATGAATACGAGACCTAAAACTCAACAATATGTGGAAGGAGCAGATGTTTTCAGAAAGAGTTTCCTTATGAACTAGGCACTGAATGAGAATTCTATTTTGGTCTCATAGGCGCCAGGTTTGAGGATTCTGTGGCTGAAGTCCAGTCTGCATCTTTGGTCCCATTGAGGCAGAAAATGCCAATGCTATATTGCTGCCATTGTACTTTTACTGCTGTGCTTGAAGAAACTACACACACACACACACACACACACAGGCGCGTGCACACACACACAGAAACAAACACACACACATGGAGAAAATGAGAGGGAATGGACAAATAGTACAACAAACAAATGCGTGTCTCCATGAAGACATTAGGGTCAAGTTGGCCCGTTCCTCATTGTCATTTGACAACTGAGTTCCAAGAACAAATTGCTGTCTCAGACATTTTTTGTGCTAGCTAAACTACATATTGTGTAAAATGCTGCATTGGTTGTTTAATTCCTGGAAGTCTCCTCCTGGTTTTATTGCCAAGTGTTGTGAGCAAGCACGTCTCTCCTGAGAAATGCCTTTGCCCCCAGCTGAAAGACAGATCTCTGTATATTGAGGCTGACCTAGGAAGCAGCCTGTCACATTCTCCATTCTAACCAGAGCTTGAGTCATGTGTATATCAACACACAGCTGTCTTCTTTCAGCTGTAAATTGGAGTCCCCCGAATCAGGGGGACTGCCTGGAGTCTGCCTGGAATCAGAGAACAAGAGCTTTGACCAAACCTAGCTCACACCTGATCATTTGTCCATTTTGCTTAGGAGTGGGAAACTTGATAATCCATTAACTTCAAGCTGGGAGTGGTGGTGTACTAGGCTCCCAAAAAGGGGATAAAAGAGACCTGTTCAGTGGGACCAGATGGAAACCAGAGCCAGAGAAAGCAAGATGTGAGTTGGGCTTTGCAAAATGCCAGACAAGCCAAGGTGCAAGCAATGAGGCTGTCCAGAGAGGAGAGAGTTAACTCCTAGGAAGCTCTTTCCCTCTAGTGCCAGGAGGATGCTGCAACTATAAATGGATGCTTTATTCTGGGATGTCTTAGGGTGCAATCCTGAAGAGAGTTAGATTGGTATAAACTAAGCCAGTAAAGTTTGGCCAGCACAAGGTAAAGTATGTTTGGATCACTGTTGGAGTCAGAGAGGCCAGCACACAGATGTGAACCATCCTCCCTGACTCCGAGAGTACTCCAAAAATGCTTTATGGTGTCCCTTGTACCAGCCAAACTTTGCTGGTTTAGCTTATGCCGGCCTAACTCCAGTTTAGGATTGTGCTCTTAGTCTTTGTTTTTACTTTATTTTGGAACTTTTCCTCTTGGTCTCAAGTATAGAATTTGTTGGTTTGCTTATTTTTCCCTTATTTTTCCCTTGCTTATTAATTCCCAATAAATCTTTCCCGTTGAGTTGATGAAAACCAAGCTGCCTAGCACTTTAACACATAGAGCAATTGGCCTTCTGTCTCTGATTCTTTGCTCAGCCTTGTGTTCTACCTATGATCCATGTGCTGGCCTTCCTGTCTCAGAGAGTGGTGCAAACGTGCTTTATGGCACATTTGCAACACTTCTAGGTTAGGATTGCGCCCTCCCACAGATCCCCAGTTGGGTGCAAGGGGACATGTAACTATCCTATGTTTCTGGCAGCACTGGAAATCCTACCCCCATATGCAGCCCATATGCAGCCAAGACATCATTGTACATGTGGTCTTGATGTGATCTCAGAGTGGGATGAAGCACCATATTTCCCAAAGGGCAACGTAATCCTTCTTGGAACTACCTTAGAGATTGGCCCACTAAGGGCACAATCCTAAACTGGAGTTAGGCCGGCATAAACTAAACCAGCAAAGTTTGGCCAGCACAAGTGCCACCATAAAGCATGTTCGGACTACTCTCGGAGTCAGGGAGGATGGCTCATGTCTGTGTGCTGGCCTCTCTGACTCCAAGAGTAGTCCAAACGTACTTTACGGTGGCCCTCGTGCTGGCCAAACTTTACTGGTTTAGCTTACACTTACGCCCTAAACCATGGTACATGCAGTAAGGAGAAACTGCATGGTGATGATGCTTTGTAGATGTGGGATCTCTGGCATGACTGTTGAGGTTACCTATATACCCGCAAATACATGTGAAACTGGATTGTTCACCATACAGCTTCCCTGATGGCTGGATTCTGGGCAATTCTAAGTTAGAACAAGAGCTTTGTTCTTGTTCAGCTTAGTTTAGACCCGCTTTGTAAAGCATGAGCTTTCATTTGTCTCCACAGTATGCCATTAGTGTTGTAATAGTAAATCTGCATTAAAGTTCTTGTTATGTGTAAACAAGATGCATGTAGAACCTGACCCTAGATAGAACATTTTATATAGGTGCTTGATCACCACATAGTATTTAATGCCTGCACAATATTATGAGATAATTGGCCCTTGATACTGAGTAGGAACATAAGAGAGTTCCTGGATCTGTACACAGGGAACATCTTAGGCAATTTTCAGTCAAATAAAACTTCTTCAGAAGTTCTTCAGAAATGAAATGCTTTTTAAAAAGGGAAAAACAAGCAAACATTATTTTAAAAGCCATTTTTGTGCCTAAAAAAGGAAAATCAAAATGACTGAAATGCAAAAATGGCAAATATTTAGATGACTGAGCAAAGTCAAAATGATGAGTTTGACTCATGTAAATGTGAACTTTTCAGCAAGCATAATTCACCGACAAAAAACAGAGATCAAAGGAACAAAAGGAACCAGCAGAATGTGAGTGAGTATTTAGGAAGCTTTTGAGGTGAGCATGGAACCTATTTGCAGATCAAAGTATAATGAAAAATAAAAGCTGCAACAAAAAACCTGTTTCACAGTTTTTCTTACACCTGTAAAAGTAGTAATCTACAGGAGGAATTTCACTACTGGTTCTGTTTTTCCTATCCCCAAACATAACATGAGATGTCCATGATGGATTTAACTGAAACTTGTCCAATCCCATGAGCTCCCATAAACTACTGCTGTTCTCATTGTTCAGCATAATTTAGACGCTTTGTCAGGTGTGAACTTTCATTTGTGTCTCCACTCTATGCCATTAGTGTAGTAGTAGTAGTAAATCTGCATAAAAGTTCTTATACATTCATATTTTACTCAGCCTGCACTCCTATACACACTTTCTTGGAAGTAATTCTCATTGAACACAATTGTTTCTAAGTGGGGATGTGGTGGCGCTGCAGGTTAAACCACTGCTGCTGGGCTTTCTGACCAGAAGGTTGGGAGTTCAAGACCACGCAATGAAGTGAGCTCCCGTAGCTTGTCTCAGCTCCTGCCAACCTAGCAGTCTGAAAGCACGTAAAAAATGCAAGTAGATAAAGAGGTACCACTTCAGTGGGATGGTAATGGTGTTCCGTGCGCTATGGCGTATAGTCATGTTGGCCACATGACCATGGAAGCTTGTTCTTGGACAAACGCCGGCTCTACAGGCTTAGAAACAGAGATGAGCACTGCCCCCTACAGTCGGTCACGACTAGACCATTCGGTCGTGGGGAAACCTTTACCTTTACCTAGACATGCATAGGATTGTGCTGATAGTCACATTCATATGATTTGTGGTATTCATGTGATTTGTGGTATTCTTACTGCACCAAGCCTTTCCAGAACTTATGGTGGTGGATCTTGTAATCTGCCACCATAAAGCCCAGGCTCAGTGGTGTGAAAGCCATGTTGCTGTTGTGTGCTGTGGGGCTGCCAGTGCAAACATCTGGATACTCCATGTGCTCCCAGAAACCCCGCTAAAGCAGGTACTGTAGATCAGCAGCAGAAATAGTTTAAAGGAGGTTTGTTGGTGGTTTGGGCAGTGTGTGGCAGGGAGAAATTCGATGTCAGATATAATATTTGTTTCTAGTGACATCACTACCCATTACCCACCCTCCTTCCACCCCACCCTTACCCCATCCTTACCCTTCATTGCTTAGCATGCAGTTTACCTGCTTTGGCGCTTGCTGGGTCCTGCGCTGCTGCCAATGGAATCAGGAAGGCATTAGTCTTCCTGCCAGTGCTGCTAACTCCTATGCTATAGTAATGTGCTTTAAGGCACATTGGTGGCAGTCTGCGCTGGCAGAGCACTCACTTTGCCAGTGCAGAGGCACAATAGCGTTGTGCCACTAGTGTGTGGATTGTAGCCTAAGAGACATTCAAAGATAAAAAGACAATGATGTTTTGAAAAACCATTTAAAAAAAATAGCAGTGTTGTGTATGTTTTGGAAAAGAGAGGTTTATATACAGGAGATGGTGAAAAGTCCTGAACTATGAAGCTCTGGGCAGTTAATTGAATCCCTTGTTCCCTGAGCATTCCAGAAATCAATAGTTGTTAGAAACAAAGGGCACTGCCTTAGAAGTGCAGCATTTGCCTTATATTTGTGGGTTTTTTTATTGAGGAAATAAAATCTGGTGTGCGACAATGAGATGGGCATTTGCACCAGCAATTGAAACAGAATTGTTCCTCTGCACAAGCAATTTCACACTAAAAAGAAGGATGTGGAGAAAAATCAGCATCATTGTTCATTCTTTTCAATAAAGAATGAAAACACTTTATCAGTTCAATATAAAAAGTTACCAGAACTCTGGAATCTCATGCAAAGGTGAAGTCTCCCTTTGAAATGTCAAGAAAATAAACTAAAATTATTAATGTGAAAATTGCAAATTGTGACAAGAATGGAGACTTCTAAAAGTTTGCAGGTATCAGGTATACAGTCCATTCGTTTTCAGATTTTTGAAATTCAGGGCGCAATCCTAACCTGGAGGTAGGCCGGCACAGTTAGGCCAGCAAAGTTTGGCCGGCACAAGGGCCACCATAAAGTGCGTTTCAACCACTCTTGGAGTCAGGGAGGATGGCGCATGTCTGTGTGCTGGCCTCTCTGACTCTGGGAGTGGTCCAAACAAACTTTACAGTGGTCCTTGTGCCGGCCAAACTTTGCTGGCCTAACTGTGCCTGCCTAATTCCATGTTAGGATTGCGCCCTAAGTTTGTGTTTTTTTCAAGTCAGTTTCAATGGTTGTCTTTACAGTTTGCATATTTTACAGTACAATCAAAGTATGTGACTCCTTCCAGCAGTATGTTTTGGTGTCAAGGATATTCCACCAACTTGTGGCATGCATTCCATACTTTTGGAAACCATCCAAATAAAAAAAAAATCCCAACTCACTTGGAGAGAAGACACATGGACTATATTTATCTACTGGTCCCCAAATCAAATATGGCCACTTTAGTAGGCAGCTGACTTTCTTTATTGCTGCACCTATGGGTGGCAATCTTTGGAGTGGATAATATATTCTGTAGAACCTCAATTTGCCTTGCATGGTCTACATTGGCAAAGTCATTTTTCAAAATGCATAGTTTGATTATAATGAACTGCTAAAAAAAAGATGACGCGTCACTGCAGTTCGAATTTCATAGGCATAAAAGTGAAGCATGTGCTATAAGCAAGCAAGCAAACAGTGTTTATATACCACTTTTCAACAAAAAGTTCACAAAGCGGTTTACAGGCAAAAAAATAAAGTTAAATGGCTCCCTGTCCCAAAAGGGCTCACAATCTAGAAAGCAGAATACCAGCAGCAGCAGCCACTAGAAAAGACACTGTGCTGGGGGGGGGGGAGAGGGACTGTTACTCTCCCCCTGCTAAATATAAGGGGAACACCAATTGAAAAAGTGCCTCTTGCCCATTTAGGAGGGGATAACAACTCAATTCATGTCTTGTGGAATGACTTTTCCCCTTTGCCTATAAGAACATAAGAACATAAGAAGAGCCCTGCTGGATCAGGTCAAAGGCCCATCTAGTCCAGCTTCCTGTATCTCACAGTGGCCCCACCAGGTGCCCCAGGGAGGCATGAGACAACAAGATGCTTGCATCCTGTTGCCACTCCCTTGCACCCGGTACTCTGAAGTAGCCTACTACTGATGTAAGGAGGTTGCACAATCCATCATTGCCTATAGCCCACGATGGACTTTTCTTCCAGAAATCCATCCAATCCCCGCTTAAAGGCATCTAGACCAGATGCCATCACCATCTCCTGTGGCAAAGAGATCCACAGATTAACTACCCGCTGGGTAAAAAAGTACTTTTTTAATCTGTTTTAACTCTCCCAACCCTCAGTTTTAGCAGATGCCCCCTGGTTCTGGTGCTTTGAGAGAGGGAAAAGAACATCCCTCTATCTATCCCTTCCATGCATTATTTTGTATGTCTCAATCATGTCCCCCCTCAGGCGCCTTTTTTCTAGGCTGAAGAGCCCCAAACGCTGTATTGTATGTTGAAACACTATTACCCCGTGAAGACATGGACTTCTATCAAAGTTTCAGCTGGCCCTAGGCCCTTCCAGTGGCTTGGCAACAGGAACACATGGCACTGCAGTAGCTTAGCTATGGGGGGAGTGGCCTGGTGAATAGCGCATGCACTGTGTAACCAGCCCTGCCCACTCATTGTTAGAGCCATTCTGGGCAGCAATAGCAATATTTACTGTGCTCCCAATAACTAAGCTATTGAGCTGCTTTCTCCATCTATCCTCAGTTACTCTGACTAGCAGTGGCCTTTCAGGGTCTCAGGGAAGCAGTCTTTGACCTATCTATTGAGGTGGAGATGCTGGGGATTGATGTTGGGACCTTCTGTGTCCAAAGCATTAGTTCCACCACTGGGTTTCACCCTTTCCCAACACCATAAGGAGGTATAATCCTATGCTTTTTTAATACTCTGTTGCAAACCTAATCCCAAACATATGTAGACCAATTTCTAAATAAGAAAGCAGCAGGCAGTTGAGGGGATAACAGGATCTCCTGTACGTATCCGCACAGTGGATTTATTGGCACTTCCCAATAAACTGTAGTTCTATCCTTTCCTTTATGTCCCCTTTTCCTGGCCTTAGACTTTATAGGTTCTTTCATGGGCACTCTTGGCGATAAGCTTGAGAGCACAGTCATGGATTCTTGGTGTTTCAGATCTGGCCAACTGGGAGTGGGGTGGGAGACAGCCAGTTGAGTTTGCCATTTGGCCTCTGCCTCATTTGCCATTTGTGTGTGTTTGGCTTTTAAGCAGCACATATATGAACAGATAAGCAGAGAAAGTTGGATTGGGACTCAGGAGGAAGAGCATCAGTGGTGGGATTCAAATAAATTAACAACCGGTTCTATGTCCTTCAGGGCGGCCTTCAGTGAGGCAGCTGCCTTCCTTCCCTCTCCCAACCTAAAATTAACAACTGGTTCTGCAGAACTGGTGAGAACTGGCTGAATTTCACCACTGAAGAGCATCCTTCTTTGAGTAGCAAGGACAAAGGGGGAGATTTCATTGCTTGCAGGGAGCTAGGGGGCATAGAGAGGGTAGCTGCCTTGGCATGCCAGTTGTCAGTGTTCCGTGTGGGGCCTTGTGGGATTGGGCCTCCTCCTTGCTTGTTGGCTGGTGTTGGTGGTGATTTTGTCCCCATTCTTGACAATGCTGCTTTAGCGGGCCTGAGTGGGTTCTTTTTGAGGCGCAGGAATCATGCATCCCCTCCCAGCTTGCCCAGAATGCTTTTAAGTGTTTGTTGGACTTTCAGGAGTTACCCTTGTCTTGGGGCTTTGATTAAATTGGGGAGTGTGTGGATGCGAATATTGAGAATAACCCCCATTTACCTCCCACCTTGCCACTGTAATGATATGGGGGAGGGCAGAATGGGAGGGCAGATCAAGCCCTGGAAGGTGATGGGGTTGGTGCAGGAGGCTCTTGTCATATCCTAACCCCCTTTCCAAGCCTGGAAGCTCTACCTGGGCTTATCGGAGTTCCGCCAGTGATTTTGCTAGCGCAGATCCGAGTAGCCCTATTGGGCAGGCAGGGGCTTGATACGGGTTAAGGGAACCTTCCTTACCCCAAAGAGGCTTCCAGCCTGTTCCTAACCAGTGCTGGATACAGGGCGGGCCATACAGCTCTGCTGTATCAGCGCTGGATAGGATTGGACTGCCCGATGTGTTGCCTGCCTGGTCGTATATCAGCAATGGTCTTACATCTTTGCTGGAGAGTGCAGGAGGAAAGGGCTGATGCATATGTTTGACTAATGTTTCAATATTCATCTCACGATTCACTCACCATGGAATATAGTGAAAACAGTTGAACATCTGTCTCCAGGTACTTCAGGGTAGCATTTTTATAGCTATTCATCCTGGCTGACATACTGAAGAGACAGAAACATTCCCACCCCCACCCCCTGTGGTTCAAATAATGGATAGCTCTTGTTAACAACTTTCTCCTCAAAAAAGAGTTGCTCAGCCTGTTTCCCAATCCTCTCCACAGAAATGGTTATCTCAACAACTTCCTTGACTGGAATGTTTCTACTGTTAATAGTTAAAAGAGCTTCCAGGCTTGGAAAGGGGGTTAGGATATGACAGAAGCCTCCTGCACCAACCCCATCACCTTCCAGGGCAGAAGATTTAGCCGAGAGGGTTAATGACTCCGTTTGCCCGAAGATAACAGCTGAAGATCGGAAGGTCGTGAGCTCGGGATTGCCGGAAGTCTCTGTGAGCGGCAGACCTTGCAAACTGCGGCTGATTAAAAGCTGAGTTCCAGCTGCCTCGTGGGAGGAGGAGTGTGCTGAAATCAGCTGCATCTCTGGTGGGAGCAGGGAAGCCTCATCAGCCAGCAGAAGACAGACGGGTGGCTAAGAAAGAAGGCTAAATCCAGAAAGATCTGTATGAGTGTTGTTCTTGAAAGATAGAACATTTCTATAAATTGTAAAAACCTTCAGGTTTATGAATAAAAGTCTGCCTATGTAAACCGCCTTGAGTTACAGTCATTAGAGAAATCTAGTGATCTTAAGAAAGGCAGTATATAAATACATGTATTATTTATTATTATTATTAAAAGGGCTTGACCAGTTTCCATGAACTGAAGCACTCTCTGAAGCTCGAGTACGCTCTCTGAAGCGATCCCTCAAATCGCAATTTTTGCATGGACTAAACATGGAATAGCATGTATTTGTTCATGGCAATGACAGGAATCTGCTCCTGATTTATGGCCACTATCAAGGCCCTCATTGAGTTGACATATCTCTGGATTGCCAACCATCCACAGTGTTGGTCTGAAGAATTATGTCATTCCCCACAGCTCCACCATCATATTTAATTATGGCATTATTTTGTTCATGCCATTTGCCTAAATTTATTGCAGAGAGGAGGCGATTTGTTTTATGCACAACAAACCAGCCAGAGTTGAATCCACTGTGGATACGTAGCAATTTCTTCTTGGTTTCCTCCACAGTTCCTGGATGAATTGGCATCCAGCAGGCATACTGATGATGATCAAGGACAACAACCCTTGGGGTCATCTCCTTCCGGCTGTCACTATACAGAGAGTAATGACTGTCACTGAACAAACAGATGAAAAACAGCAAGAGGACTTTGAGGTCCAGAAATGTCACCCATTTCTTGAACAAGCATCTCTTCTTAGTGCATGAGGGATACCTTGACACAAAACTCAATTATTGCAACGTCTTCTTTATAGGCTTTATTCATAGTTATTTGCTGCCACAGATACTTCATGTAGTCTTCTGGCCTTCTGGTATAAATGAGCTGTTCTACCAGAGTTACATAATCCAGCACCCACAATGACAGCTTTGATACCATTTCATTTATTTGTTGCCCAATCCTAACTAAAACCACCACCACCACCTCCGCTGATGCAGCCACTCCAACAGGGAATATGCTGCATCTTTCTGGGGTTGGGGTGGGTCATGGAAGGCTCTTCCAGGTAAGGGAACTTTCACTCCCTTACCCTGTGGTCAGCCTCCATTACCCCAATGGGTGACCTTTGATCTGTACCAACTGCTTTGCTGGCACAGGTCTGAGGTGAGTAATGGAGCAGGAATGGGGGGGGGGAGAATGGGACCAAATGCAAGTGGCCGCCACTGATATCTGCCCCATTCACCCCTCATTCCATTATTTCCTCTCTGGGATGCTTCCTCATTCCACCCCCTCCCCACCCAGAAACTCTCCTGTTCCTCCCCCTTCCCACCCCAATCTGCCCTCTTCTTGCCTCTGCTTACCACTTACCTGCCCTGCTAGAGGTAGCTGGCTGTGGGAGCAGACCTCTGATGCTGCCTCCATTTGCGGCAGTGCTTCCAAAATAGAAAGCTGATGATTGGCATAAGTACAGTTAAAAACAAGTGAGTCACAGCACAATCTTATGCATGACCAATGAGATGCAGGGCCTAATCCTATCCAACGTTCCAGCACTGGTGCAGCCTCAATGCAGTGTCAAAGCAAGGGAACAAATGATCCCTTACCTTGAGGAAGCCTTTGTGACTGCCCCCAGACTGCAGAATGCAGCACAAACCCCATTGGCACAGATGCATCAGCAATGGAAAGTTTGAATAGGGTTGGGCCCTTACTCTCAGGAAAGCATGTGTAGGACCGTAGGCTTAGGGCACAATTCTAACCTGGAATTAGGCCAGCATAGTTAAGACAGCAAAGTTTGGTTGGCACAAGTGCCCCTGTAAAGTATGTTTGGACCACTCTCGGAGTCGGAGAGGCCAGCACACAAACATGCACCATCTTCCCTAACTCAGAGAGTGGTCCCAATGCACTTTATAATGGCCATTGTACCGGCCAAACTTTGCTGGCCTAACTCTGCCAGCCTAACTCCAGGTTAGGATTGCGCCCTTAGATTTATAAGGGTATTAGTATTAGTATAAACCCGGATGTAAGGGTTTGCCTGTAATTCCTGCTGTACTATTGGTAAAATTCATAGCTGAGACTTCCAACATCCAAGCCATTTTGCAAGCTTAGTTCTAGTTTTCATTCTTCCTTCCACAACTCCTTATGGTGCTCATGGTGCTTTAACGCTTCACCTTTCATTGCACGTCTCATCATAGCAAATTAAGTCATGTTCTCATTTAGGTAATTTATTGCTGGCACAAAATCTGCAAGAATTCTTGAGTTGCTGATATGAAATCTGCCTCTATGATTATTATACAAATATCAAATCCAAATTTGGTGCCTATGTCTACAACTGTGAGCAGGTTGGAATCATGCTATTTTCTCCTGAACTTCTTTCTTTAGAAAATGTGTGGGTCTTAACAGATTTTCTGTTACAGTCTTCACAACTTTCTTCTGTTGCTGTGAATTATTACTTAGGTAAAGTAGTTTTCATGGATTTTAGAAGTGTTGGTCTATAGCAAATATATATGGCAGTACATATACACATGGGGGTGATCAGTTCTGTGAATTTACAGATGTTACAAAATATTAATAATGATTTCTTGAGTCTCGAAGATGTGGGTGTTGCTTAATGCAATGCAGAATTTGATATGCTAGTACCCCAGAAGGATGCTTTGGCTATTATATCACTTAGGTTGTGGACAAGTCTGGCCAAAGACCTCCTAACACCGGAGGCAGTATCCAAAACCGTGCCTGTTGTTCCAGCCTATCTTACTCCCACTCTCAAGTGTGAGTGGACGCTTCAACGCTCAGCACTCGTGTCCCTTCCACATATTCTTTTTCTCTATGTCCCCTTTTTTGTTTTCCAATTCAGACAGTCGAAGGAGTGGTGAAGGCAAGTAGGCAGACAATATGCTGCTGAGGCAACAACCTCAGTTGGTGCAGGTTGTGGTCAGTCTTATTTGCATATTGTCATTGCCATTATTACGTTACTTCATTGGAAAAACAAGTTTTTCATCTTCAAACTGCAGTTTTGCAAATTCGCTTAGAACACTGTTTTCCTAACTGTGGGTCACGATCCGCAGGTTGGTCGCGTACTGATGTGTGGTGGTTCGTGAACCGATTCTCACTGTTGCAGTGCAGAGCACTACTGGTAGCCACTGGAGACCACTTCTGGGGTGACCAGGCCTGCAACCCACTCAATTGGTCTGCATAGGCCCCAGAATGTCTTGCATAAGCCACTAGAAGTGACTTCTGGTTTGTGCCCATAACTTGATTTGCACCTGTGACTTCCTGAAGCATCCTCAAGTGGCTCCAAGTAATGGTCTGTAATGCGAGCATTGGGTTGTGACCCAGCCTGGAGGACCAGGCAGGCTGTCTGTTAGGCTGCTGTCTTGTTGTTTAACAGGCTTGAAACCATGTTTTTAAAAAGGTATGAGATCCCGAGAGCCAGTTGAGTGACAAGGAATCATTTTCGAAGCATGATCTATAAAACATCATGGTCACAACAGCAAGCTGCGCTTGGGGTACCAATTTAATTTGATGACTGTCCTCAAACTGGCCATTAAAAGTGGTGCTATGTGCAGTCATTTCCCATCTAATCATCTGTGCGACCTGAATCTGAGTTGGTGTTTCTTCATATAATCTTTGCTGTAAGCTTGCCTTATGATGTCTCCAACATTTTTTTGCCACAGATTAACGGCTACTTTCTTCCTGAAAGCTCAAAACTACCAAATCAGTGGCTATAGAGGCACACCTGTATATAAAAATATATATCTTCTCAGAATTCTTATTGACCGGACACTGTAAACACAATGCACCCCATATGTCTGGGAGGTGTTCTGAGGCACAGGAGGACCACATATATGACTAGAAGGCGCTTCTAGTTCCAGGTTGCTTCCTGGAAGATCTTTGAGGGGGAAGTTATTTCCACATTTGTGGAAACTGGTATTCGCAGCAGGTTCCATGAGTGGGCCCCTGCAGATACCGAAAAAGGTGAATTTTCAACATACTAGAAAAACTGATTGGGGGAGGAGCCAGAGACTTGAACATGGCAGTCGCTTTTTATGAGTGGCTGGGGCTTGTGTTCTTTCCTGAATCTCTGCAAGGGGTTCAGGCCCAACTCCAGTAGTAGAACTGGGTTGGGGGTAAGCATTAACATCTAGCCTCTGGATAGTGGCCAACTCCGGAGGTGAATGATGTTTGCTTGTGCCTGGGGAGCAGAAGAGACTCTGCCTTTTGGCAGACCGTGTGGACGGTCTCTGACTTGGAGAGTGACAACATCGGAGAGAGAATGATGGATTACATCTGGAAGGTCTGGAAGGTCTTCAGAAGTCTCCCTAATGAAGACAATCGTGTGGGAAGAAGAAGTGGTGTGTAGGCGTAAATGTTTAACATCTTGGCGTGAAGTGCACTGGAGAGTTGGCTGCGGGCCAGTGAGGTCAGTGGAATTAAACCTGCTTAATCTTCAACACAAGATATCCACTGAAGTGCATCGCTGTTTTCTTTTCTGCTTCTGTTTCTATTTTCTTTTCGAAATGCTTTGATGTGGCGTGGGAAGCTGAAACATGGAATAAAAAAGTACTCTGTTCTATGCTGAATTTTTTGCTGCGTAGTAGATTAAACATGGCGTCGTGAGGCGGCAGAAGATTTATAATTGGAGATTATTTATTTGAAAACGGACAGTCCTATTTGCAGATCAAGAGGATTTATTAATGAGATAAGAGAACACAAAAATAGGGAGTATTTTGATTTGTATGTTTAAAGAAAGCTTGAATTTTTTACTGCGCAATTGAGTCAACATGGCGTTAATGAGAAGGAAACCGACAGATCTACAATCAAGAGTTGAAAGATGTTTGAAGCATGTTCAAGGACTTGGAGAAATGAACTTTATGGAAGGACAAGAGGAATGTGTATTTTTGAAGATGGACAGCCCTGTCTGAATTAAGAAGTTTTAAGAGAAAGAGACCATGAACAAGATATTTTTATGGTCTGCTGACAAATACAGTGAGAGTGTTTCTTTGTCAGCAGGCTCCCCTCTGGTGGCAGGAGAGGGGAAGGTTTTGACCAGATGTTAATTTTTAATGATTTGTATAATTTTTGGCTTTTTATAATAAATGGGCGGGGGGAATTTGATTAATGAAATTTATGATTTAAAAATTGAATTAATGGTATAAATAGAAATGAGGATTAAAAGGTGACAAAGTTCATTCCTTCCTGTGAGATTTGTGATAGAAAGAAATAGTTAGCATTGAGCCTTGATCTGAAAAGCGATAATTGTAGGCTTGTAATTTTGCGTCAGATTATATAACTAAGCGATTATTTTCTTTCTTTTTTTAACAAAGGTACGTGATAATTCAAGCTTACATTAAGATATGATTTTAGGAAAAAAAAATGTTATTAAGGCCTAATGGTGATTACGAAGTGATGGATGTCATGTTATATCTTTATGCTCTTTATTTTTATGGCGTATTTTTTTTTTCTTTTCTGAGATGGGCTGTCTTAATTCTAATAGAATAAGTTATGTAACAAAGATTAATTAAAGATTAAGATTGAAAAATAATATAAGCAATATGAACAGAGATGAAGAGATTAACAGAGTGCTAGTTTAAATAGTTTGACTTCCCAGCTTCATCTATGTTTACTCTATTTCTGTGCTTTATATAGTAGGTTCTTCCCTTTTAGTTTATTATTTTATTGACCTTTACTATAAATTAGAGATAGATAATTATAGGTATAATTAACTTTTCTTACTTGAGTTTGCTAAGTAACTGTGAAATTATTGAAATTATTGAAGATTTGAATGAATAACGAAAATTGACGTAGTTTTGTGAATCATAATGATTATATCCTTTCAGATGGAATATATGATAACGGAAATTACTAATTTTTGCATTTGCATGTTACTCTCGTACTGCCTCACTTCCTATTGTTTAACCCTATGTATACCCATCCTATGTAACTGACTATCCTTTTCCTGTATCTTTATAATTATAAAATCAATAAAATCATCTTCAAAAAAAGAAAAAAAAAGAAAAACTGATTAAAAACCCCTGCCCTATTTATAACCCCTGAATGTTCAAGCTGTAATTCTAACTAGACTAGCTAGTGAGTTACGTAATTGGATTCATTTATGTAAATGGCATGTTCTGTTACACAGACCATTGTACTGTAATGACTGAGGACAACAGACAGGTTTTTTTTTTTTTAAAAGAAGGTTTAAGGCCTCCTGCTAGAATAAATGTCCTCAGAAGATGGAATAGAAGGGAAAAAGCAGATGGGTGGGACACTGAATTCCCTTCATTCTTCAAAATGGCCAGGAAACAGGGAAGTGGGGCAGCCAGGCCAGAGCCCACTCTGCTTGCGTTTAGCTGAAGAAAATGCCTTGCTCTTTGTTGAAAAATCTGAACTCTGAAAACAAATCCATAGTGATTTTTTGTTTTCTTTTCTTTTAATGAAGATTTGGGTGTCAGTGCAACTGAATTCTAGCCCATCTGTAACAGTAACAGCAGGGGCGGACCTACTCAAAATTGCGCCCATGGCGCCAATGAAAATGCGCCCCTAGGGGGCACGCAACGTCATGACATCACGACATCGTGACATCATGACGTGGCGCCCTGTCCCCGCTCTAAGAAGCGGGAGGGGCGCTGGGCAGCGCCGCATTCTCCTCACTCTCGCTGGCTCTTAAAGGCCAGCAGGAGCTAGCAGAACACGGCGCCCTGCGCACCCGCTCTAAGAAGTAGGAGGAGGCGCCGGGCGCCTCCGCGTTCTCCTCACTCCCACCGGCTCTTTAAGGCCAGTGGGAGCTAGGAGAACGCAGTGTCGCACGGCACCCCACATGGCCGTTCTAAGAAGCAGGAGGGGGTGCCGGGCGCCGCCGCGTTCTCCTCGCTCCCGCCGGCTCTTTAAGGCCAGCGGGAGCTAGGAGAATGCGGCGCAGGGCCTGGGCAGTTGCGGGGGCGGGGCGGGTGCCATCTTGGGGGCATGGCTGGCGCACCATGCTAATGGCACCACCCAAGATGGTGCCGCCCATGGCTCGTGCCATCCCTAGCATCCCCTAGATCCGCGACTGAGTAACAGATCAGGGCCATTCAAACATTCCTACAAATGACTGTGTGTTTTCTTTCCTTTTCTCTTTTCAATAAAGATTGAGGGGGAGAAAAGTGGAAAGAAGCCACCATTGCCCTCATTTGAATGCTGTGCATTCTCCAATAACCCAGGAGACTAGGGTCTTCCATCTTGTTTACATGTTATTGTTTACATCTTGTTGCATGCTTTTGCTATTATTTGCTAGCCAGGGATTCTTGGCTTTCAAGGCTTTCAAAAAATGTCAGTCCTTCTGTTTGCACATGTTCAAATGAGGTTTTTATTCAGTAAAGCAGCCAATGAATACAGGCCCACAGCCAAATTGGTTAGTGGGAGTAAGTACATACTGAGCAGGTCATTATAAAGTCAGGGAGTTTAATACAGGAGTCACTGTATCCCAGTGTCTACTGGTTTAGTACCCACAGTTTCAGTTATCCACAGATACCAGGGATACTGGGACGTCTATTAAAAAGATTGGGGAACATTATCTCTCTTTTTACCACTTTTTACATCAAAACCACTGACATTCCCCTATCTTTAAAAAGGTGTCCCCAGTATCCACGGTTTCAGGTATCCACGGTGGGGTCTGGACAGAACCCCAGCAACTACTGGGACATGCCTGTATGTTTAAACCAATATTATTTAGTTTACTGGTCAATTTTAATAACAGAAAATTAAATATTGATGCTTTTAAAAGCAAGTGCCAGTTGCATTACCACCATTCTAATGCCCTTGAACTCACTGGTCTGAACACAAGAGGCCAGGGGCAGTTGCAGAGAATACTACTTGCCCTTGTTGCTTTTATTTATATTGCTGAAGGTAAAAGGGATAGAAACTCCCCTTCTTCTTTTTTTTAAAACAAAACGAAAGCTGAATATTCAGGGAAGGGGCTTGTGATATCCTTGATGGGGAACAATCCTCCCAGTTGCTGTGGCTCTGTTTGCAAAGCCAGTACTAGCACCAGATTCTTGGAACAGTGAGTTTTGAAACGGTGTCCTGCACAATGCCCCAGTCCTACTTACTGATGGCACATTTGGTGCGACCACTGCCACCAATACTGCAGATTCTGCCTGCATGTTTCCTCACCTTCTTTTGTTCTCACAACAATCTTGTGAGGTAGGAAAGGCTGAAATGAAATAATAATAATGAAATTTAATGAAATGAAATAATAATAATGGCCAGAAAATAAATGCAGTGAATATTTCACTACAAGCAATGGATGAACATCACTGCCCTCCCCTGCTGTTGCTCCTCCGCACATAATACTTAGAGCGCAATCCTAAACTTTATAAAATAAGCCAGCATAAGCTAAGACAGCAAAGTTTAACCAGCACAAGAGCCACCATAAAGTGTGTTTGGACTAGAGGATGGCTCATGTTTGGGTGCTGGCCTCTCTGACTCCAAGAGTGGTCCAAACATACCTTACGATGTCCCTTGTGCTGGCCAAACTTTGCTGGCTTAGCTTATGCTGGCCTAACTCAGAGCGCAATCCTATACCCCCATTGTGCTGGCGCTACACTCTTGTGCTGGTCGAACGCTGTCACAAACTTGCCGTCAAGTGCTTTGTCGATGTAGGGCCTCCACGAGGGAGTTCCAGAAGCGTTCCGGGGGGGTGTAACTGGGTGGCACAGTGGGCGGTGACAGAGGCGGTGATGCAAGACGTCCGTAGTGCCATGTCCTAAAGCCCGTCCCTGGCCAGGGCAGCCCTGATTCGGGCCGCTCTTATCCACGTTCCTGTGTGCATGCAAAACAGCAGGTGCAGATCCGAGCTTGCCCATAGGGATGACCAGAGCTTATGTGGTGCAAGGGGAAAATCTCCCCTTGTCCTGCGCATTGCTGCTGCTACCTCCTAATGGGCTTTAGGATACAACTCTGTTATGTCGGCCTTACTATGTCGGCCTTACTTAGGATTGCACTGCCCGTTTAGGATAGCGCCCTCAGTGATATACTGCTCTTGCATCTGGAGGTTCAACACAGCCATCATACATAATGTTACATAAGACAGTTGTTGTTTTTTTGTTTGTTTGTTGGCCATAACATTTGATAGAATGAAGATATTACACTCCGGTTTTTTTTTTTTTATGAATTCCTCATGAAATTCTGCATCAAATGGTATATAACATGATGGATGATTCCTTACAATCATGATTTTCAAAATCTGGGGTCAAGTGGTAGCACCCCCCTGAATATGGTACCTGGTCCTCCCCCCAGGTAACAATACTCCTGGCCGGCTATTTAGCAGGTGAAGGTTTGAATAGACCCATTATGTGGGCTGGGAATTTCCATGGGGCAAGGGAACCCACATTCTACAGCCTGTACACTTCCAAAATAGGAGGCAGTGCATCTGTGCTTGCTATGAGTGGGCTGCCCATGGACTACACCTTTGCCGCATCTTTCCTTGTCATGAGCAAACACTCCATGCCTGGCTACTGATTATCGGTTTGAGAAACATTTCTACCAAACAGAAGAGTAGGGCTGCAATCATATCTACAGTTGACTGTAATGGGGCTTATTTCTGAGTAGATATGCCAAGGATTGGGCTTTGAGGGCGCAATCCTATGCAATGCCGGAATGGCAAGGCCGACTTGGCTGTGCCATATCCGACTGCATGGGTAAGGCTGGAGCTCCCCCACGGCAAGGGAGCATGCGCTCCCTTACTGTAGGGGAGGCTCCAGCCTCCTCTATATGCTCATCAGATCTGTGCCTGCTAAAGAGGAGACAGCAGGGCCCGAATTGGGGTCGCGTGGCCTCGTGGACGAGCTTAGGATGTGGCTGTACGTCCCGCCCAAGTCATGTCCTGCTCACGTCCTGCCCAAGTCCCGCCTCCAGCCTTCCTCCCTCCCTCCCTCCCACCAATCCCCATCCTGATATTGGACAGAACCTTCCTTGCTCCGACTGGCTTCGGTCAGGACAAGGGAGGCTGTCCGTCAGTACTCTGAAGTGGACGCTATGAGTAGCGCCAGCTTCAGAGCTTTAGTGCCAACGCGTGTAACAATGTTGCATCAATGCTATATGCAATCTAGGATTGTGCTGCCTGTGCGCTTCGTTGTTGTCCTCTGATGAGCAGAAAGTCAAGCCAGGAACAGTTTGATTCCAGTTCAGGATCAAAAGCATGGTTTAATTCTCCAGTTTTCGTTCAAATGCGTTAAAACAGTAAAAAAAAAATGGTAACTGGTTCAGATACTTTTAACTAGGTTAGATACATTTCATGCAGAATAATATCAAACTTTTCTGCTTGCTGTGTAACTCTATAAAAAGAATACCAATATAAGTAAAGATTACTATTTAACCTGAGGGGGAAAAGTCCCTTTTTTTTTTTAAATGTTTCTCACAAACAAAATATATGCAACTTTATTTAAGAAGTAAATAAAATAGTCTGTAATTGACAAGAGAGTACCTAATTATTGAACCAAACTGATTATCAGGTTTTTTCTTAAGGGTTTGATTCAGAATCCCTGTCTGAATTGGTTTTAGTGTTCATCTTCAAATTCAGTTTCACTCCCTGATGGTGAGAGTTACACTGGTCATTTCTGGTGCCTATTTTAAGTTTTCAACATAGTGCTATATAAATGGATACTAATATGTGAACATGTTTTGGTATCTGTACATAATTGTAGAGAAAGTGAAAAAATATTACAGAAATGGAATTATTTTACACATGTAAGATAAATTTGATTTAAAAAATCTGCAAATGCAAATCAGGTCACCCAACTCATCCTCCTTTATTATGTTTTGACAGTCACTATTCCAAAGTCAGGGTTTTTGGGACAACTTGAAACCTGGCATTTCTTTCCTTCTAAATTAAGACCTACTACAGAAATCACTGACAGTGTCACAATTGCTATATCCTTGCCTTCCTACTTTTGAAAATCCCAAAGGAGATTTAGAATTTTCTCCTTTCTGAAGTACCTGCCTTAGCTCTCTCCTTCTCCTTGACCCTACTAGATCCATGACAAATCAAGCAAGAAAGCCAGGATAGATCTGCTAATATGTATCTCAATTCAGGACACAACCCTAACCATAAAAACAGAGAAAGAATGAATATATTCATCTTAATTAAAACATTAATTTAATTAATTAATTAATTTAATTAAAGGGGGTGGCAGAGGATGAGATGGTTAGACAGTGTCACCGAAGCAATGAACATGAAATTGGGTGAACGCAGGAAGCTAGTAGAGGACAGGGAGGCCTGGTGTGCTTTGGTCCTTGGGTTCGCGAAGAGTCAGACACGACTTAGCGACTGAACAACAACAACAATTAAAACATTATGAATTATAATTTATTCTCCTCTAAATGTTGAGTGTCTCCTATTCAGTTTGTGAAAAATGACCTCAGATCTGCTATCGGATGTCAAAAATGTTGGAGCTGAGCTCTCCAGCTGTTCATTTAGTGCAGTATCTTGCAATTGTAAAGCTCCCCATACAATTGAGATCAGAGCAGAAGTGGGGTGTAAAGTGATGCCATGCTCTTATTTAACCTAGTGCCACAGCCAAACTAGAGAGGTAGGTGATCATACCAAAATCCAGCCCCAAAGGTCTAGTTATTATTTATTTATCTGAAGAATTCATACCCTGCCTTTCTCATGCTGAAGCAAATGCCCAAGGCGGCTTACATGGGCAGGCTAGTCTACCACCATTTTACAATGTTTTTTGTTTTTTGTTTACAAATATGCAGTATTCTGTGATTCACCAAATCCTCAGTCCCAGATATAGCCTTCACAACGTGGTTCTCTCCTCTGGCAGTGTGCCATCGAGCTTCAGCAGGCAATCATAAGTCCAGCTTGGAAGGTCCTCAAGGTCGCACTCCATTCTTTTGCCGGCTGGCCCTCTCACACATTCCCACACTGACTAATCAGCTCCACAGTGACTCTGTTCTGCCACAACAGATACTGCAGCTTGTCACAGCCTGGCATTCTGTCTCCCATCCAAAAACAGACCACAGATTCTCCTGCTTAGTTTCAGGCAGTAGCGCCTACTCAACCATTGGTCCACACCTCCTGCCCACCGTATTTTCTTACCATGTTTTTCTCTCCATGTGGTCAGTTGCTTGAACTGGAGCTAGTAGTGGCTTGAACCTCAGTTGGAGATGCTGGAATCTAGATCCTGAAGTGCTGCATATTCTGTTTGAGATAAATGTTCTAGTAGAAATGCATGTTCTAGGAGAGATAAAGCACCAAACGCATATTGTGCAGGAAAGTCCAGCTTGAAAGCTCTGGAAAAATCTGAACAGAACAGTCCTAGAACTAGAACTGGGATCTCTGGATCTTGGTGGGGCCCTGGCAAGAGAGAATGGGGGTTGCATAGGGTTCCAAGCCCCCAGGATTGGCTTGCAGTCTTCAGGAATCAGCACCAGGATCAGTGATTCTCAGTTTTAGCACCAGGACCCACTTTTTAGAATGACAATCTGTCTGGGAACCCACCGGAAGCGATATCATGGCCGAAAGTGCTGTCATTGTGATGCCACCTTTCCTGAGAATGCAGCAAGATGTTGGGTCAGTTACTTTCCAACAGCAAAGTGAATCAGAAAAAAAAACCAAAGCCCATTTACAACCTTGACACAAGCAAAACAACCACACAGCCCTTCCCCTTTCCAGCAACCAATCTTCCCATATTTTTAATATGGCTGCTCTATGTGCTTTGCAACCCCCCTGAAACTGGCTTGCGACCCACTGATGGGTCCTGATCCACAGTTTCGGAACCACTGCTCTAGATGGTTACTGAAAACAATCTTGGAGATGTTTTCTGGGCTTCTGAGAATTTCCAATATTCCTTTCCATGTTGGAAAGACAAATCTCATGAAATTATCTTCAGTCAGAGTTGGCAACCCTAGTTTGACACCTGTATTTTGTAACCTTATTTATTGGGGGGGGGGGGGGAAACACGTGCAAGGGGGAGTGAAGGTTCACAGCAAACCCTAACAGGCTTCACTGAACAGATATGTAAGAATCGGGATTCTTTCATTCCTTTGCAAGCTGAAGAGAGATACAAAAGAAAACCTTGCTATGTTTTCAAAAAGATATTCCTGGCAGAGGATGTGGACACCTTGAAGGGTTAGGAAAACAAAACACACAAGCAAAAGAAAATACAGAGTAAACTATTCTCTTTGACAGAACAGGGCACTATAGGTGCCAAGACACAGATGGGGAGCAGATATATGTTTTGATCAAGCAATCAGATATGTACCTGGTAACCTACAGTCAGAGCAGGTTTTTGTGCATTCCTGTCTAGCTCGGCACTGCATCAGCAGCCCTGAAAGATGTTTCCTCCGTTGTGCTTTCATAATTCATATAACATTGTCTCCTGAAATATCAACAACAGTAACAGGCCCTTGCATGGCACTTTGGGGGTGAAAGAATTTGCTTTCACTGTCTTTATAATTACCGACCCATCCTAAAGCACCCAGGGAATAAAGTGTGTGCTTTCCTGATGCAGAAACTGAAACTAGCCTTTTGCACCTTGGAGAGGGGAGGATATATTAAACCAGAATTTAAATTAAATTCCTGTGCTCAACTGCAGGAGCAATTCGGGAAACAGAGGAGAAATATTGTATTGTATCCGTGAGCACTGTAGACAAGGGAGAAGCAAAACTCGGTGAATTGTTATTTTTAAATACATTCTTCTTTCCTTATTAGGAACACTAAATTTGTGGCACCTCCTCAGCAGTCTCATTACAGTTAAACCCTCTCAAGGCATCTGGGATAAACATTATGCTGTAAAGAGAATATTAGGAAGGCTTCAGCCTTGTGCAGGAGGACCTGCAAAGGCACTTTCGTGTTCAAAAATGGCAGCAGTTTGTCACAGCCATTCCAAAAACAGCAGGTTGCCATTTCACCTTCAGCCAGTGCAGGGAGACTGCAAGACAGGCTAGCAAGGGCAGGTGGAGTCATGAGCCCCAAAGATAAAAGGAAAGAGCTGGGAAGAACAAGCACCACCGGATGGGCCTACCACCAGGATGTCAGAGCACACTGAAGAAAGGCATCAGGATACATCTATGGAAGAGTGGCCTGTGTTTTATGGGGACAGGTTTTTC
>JAJKFI010000006.1:29002748-29022012 GCA_029204185.1 Lerista edwardsae
ACACACACACACACACACACACACACACACACACACACACACACACACACACAGAGAGAGAGAGAGAGAGAGAGAGAGAGAGAGAGAGAGAGGCAACAGAACAAAGTAGACAAATGACGTCTATGCATGATAGAACAGATCATCTATTGTCCTCTGTACAAGGTAAAAACATTAGAAAATTCCAGCTGGATCAGGCCAAAATTCAATCTAATCTAATCCAACATCCTGTTTCCCACAGTGGCTCACTAATTCCCTACGCAGAATCCACATGCAGGATAAGGCCTCTGAGCCTAGTCATGAATCAGATATACTATATTATCATGACTAGTAGCTAGTGATCAACTGTCCTTCATGAATGTGTCTAAAATGTTTTTAAGCCACCGAAACTAGCGGACATAATTGCATCTTGTGGCAGTAAATTCCATAGATTATGCACTGTGCAAATAAGTACTTACTTTTGTCTGTCCTAAATCTTTCACCAATCAGTTTCATTGGATGACTCCTAATACTGATGCTGGGATCGAGAGAGATTTTAATCCCACTCTCACTTTTCTCCATAGCATGCATAATTTTATAAGACCAGTCCTATCCTCTCCCCACCTCATCCCTGCAGATGCAGCCACGCTAAAAAAGCACATGATGTATCAAGCTGGAATGGGGTGAGATTGGAAGGCTTGGGTTAGCCTCCCAATTGCTAATGGATTTCCTTGGACCTGCACCTTGGACCTACACCTACACCTTGAGCTGGTCAAGTCCTAGGAAGGAAAGGGTGACAGTTGGAAAGTGGATAGGATACTGATGCAGGTTGTGTGCACCAGTAAATGATTCCCGCCTCCGTCACCTGCTCATGGCCCTGGTCCTGATCTGCCCTCCCCCTGCTCCCAACTACCTTACATGGTCCAGCAGGCCTGTTGGAGCCCATTGGTGCAGTTGGGGCACACTCTATTCTGCTGTCGTAAACCCTCCTGCACACCAGCCCAATCCTCAATATGATTCGGCTGTCAATCATGTTTCTACTTAGCCATTTTTTTTTCCTGAATTAGAAATGCTGTAACCTTTCCTTGCATGCAACACCATATGGGAAGATTATCATACTGTCAGTGCAATGTTGATAAACATTCTCCCCTACACTGGTTCTCTGTGTCTGAGCTTTGCTGCAGATGGTGTCACATATATGAACCTTGATACCAATCTATATCTGCAGGACAGCCTTCAGAATTTTTTTTTTTTTTTTTGCTCCCATGTATAGAACAGCATGCATAAGGCAATTTTTTGAGAGGGAATAACTTCAATTGGTTTCCATTACATGTTGTGTCAAAAATAGACAATACCATGCATGTACAATTGCTAAATTCACATATGTGCAAGAAAAATATTCAGGAACTATATCTATTTATTTTTTTTAAAGGCAGTACCCATATTATCTTCCTGATTTTATCTTCCTGACAGCGACTGATAAATATCTAACAGTATTTTTCTTATATTTCCATTCTGCAAATTGCCTTCTCTGTTTCTATAGCAACTCCTTTTGTTTGTCACTTGCAAGCCACATAAGGAGGTAGCCTATTTTTAGAAAAATGAAAAAACTTAAAAGACATCGATATAAATAGTGTTAATAATCCTACAATGACTATAAACTCCACTATAAACTCTAATAAGGAGTCCATTTGCCAGATAAGGAATACTGAATAGAACATTGTTACGGAGTTTAAAAATATAAATGGACATTCTATGTGTAGATTTTATGTCCTTTTCCACCGTCTGTACAGGAGCTGCAAATTAAATTACAACCCAATATTCTGGGTACACAACTCTGTAGTGTACGAAGAACAGTGCTGTAAGTAGGTGTTTGTTTTTGGTGCGTACGAAGATTACAGCCTTACTGAACATAATGAACTTACTCCTAAGTAAAATAAAAGACACCATTTTCATACACCTCTAGCTATGAGTCACAAGATATGTACTGTACATCACGGAACTGTGGAGCCTTGATGGAAATGCAAGGCAAGTTTGGGTTTCTGGGCCCAGCCTGCACTTACCCGGCTGGGGCATATTCCTTTGCATCTTTCTATCGGCTGCCTTGCACTGACATATCATAACTATAGTGGGGGAAGCCATATAAATATGGCTTCAACTAGACCTGCACCAAATTGTCATGAGGGCTGTTTTGCTATAAAAGTTATTTCTATGTCCTCAAAGACAAGTGCAGGGTATCCCTTCCTGAAATGGGATTCCTCCCTTCCATTTTATAGGATTCTGGATTTTGGAATTGTATTCCGTTTCCCCTTCCATGTACCACGTTGTTATGAGTGATTGGTATGAGAACATACGATACTGCCTCTCATTTAAGCAGATAGAGCCCAATCCTATCCTTTTCCATGCCATCACCTGCAGCCGCACCAAAACAAGCTGTGCTGTGTGCCATTGTTAGTGGGCCAATTATTTTCTCTTAGTTTCCCTCCTCCTTCCCAATCACAATGGGTCTCCTTGGAGCTGAGCCATAAATTTAGCTGGCACAAGTCCAAGGAGAGGAAGGGAGCTTGCCAGGAGGTGAGGATAGCATCCTGGCACAGAATGCCTTCTCCTGCCCCCAACATGCCCCATCCCCTCCCTGGTCTCTGCCCATTCTGCCCACTGTACTGGTTTACCTGTGGTCCCATGTGGAACCAGAACCCAAAACAAATTGCTGGTTCCAATGCCATTTTGGATGGCAGATCTGAAACTGCCACTGGTGGCCTGCTCTGTGTGATGGTGTCAGGCCTTTGCAACACTGTAACTAGCACTACAACATTGTAACAGACCTTATAGGTTTGGGCCATTAAGAGGCCTTTCTTCAGGTGACTTCACCTTCAGACGTTAAGCAAGGGCTGAAATGCTTACTTATAATTTAAGTAGGATAGTGGAGATGAAGCTGGGCCGTGAATACAGTGGCATACCTAAGGGGCAACCAGGGGGCAAATTCCCTAGGGCGCCACGGTGGGGGGGGGGCAGTGTCATACCTCCATCTACCATCCATGCCACCTCCCATGGTGAGCACTCGGCTGCCACTTTTTTTTTTTTCTGGGCTGCTTTGAAGACAGCCACCTTCCTCCCCCTTCTTAAAGATGGCTACCTTCAGAGTAGCCTGGAACTGTGCTGAGACTGGCTGTGAGCATGCAGCCAGTTTTGGTGTGGTTCTGGACTGTGCTACCCGGAGGGCAGCTGCCTTCTTCCCCTTGTAAAAAGGGGAAAAAAGAGCTGCCCTCAGGGCAGTGTGGTAATACCAGAAGCACTAGCGGTGATGCAATGATATCTCTGCAATTGCTTCCAGTCATGGGGCAGCTAATTTTGCCTTGCCTCAGGGCTGGAAGGTGACCAGGACCACCACCGTGTGAACCAGCATGTTCCCAGTTCAAGACTCCCATTTGCCATTGACCCACTGGGTGGCCTTAGGTAAACTACCTTCTCTCAGCTTCAGCCCCCCTCTCCATCTGCAAAATGATAGTACTGAACTGCCTAGAGGATTATTGAGATAATTACAAAGCTCATGTACCCACAACAATTTGAAGTGCTATACAAGCTGGTGGTATTATTTATTAAACTAGAACAGCATGTGAAGTTTGTGCCACAGTTGGATTAAACCAGTGCTTCAGTTCTGAAAAGTGAGTGCACCCAGACTCAAGACTGCCTTGTTGCATGAGAAAACAAGTATATTTGGCATATGCTCAGAAATCTGCTTTTCTCATAGTCCTCAGTTGTGTCCTGAGATGGTTCTAGATATGAGCATAGACTCCAATAACCCATTCCCCATCTGTGTTTGTTTTTGTTTTTTTGCACATTACAATATACTTCATTTCTATATCTCCTTGCCATAACATGTTCTAGATTTTTTTCTGGACAATTGGCATCTCATCCTGCCAGAAGTTTCCCCTAATTCAGAAACTCATTAGAAAAGTCCAGGGAAGTGGCTGTTTTGCACTGTGGGGTTGTGTGGGATGGGGGAATGAAATGGCCTCATGGCTGGAAAAGAATCTTCATGAGCCAAGGGGGTGAAAATTATCTCTTGTCTTGCTTCTGTATTTGTAATATTAATGGTGACACAATGCAAAAGAGTCTGATTCAAAGTAGACCTGCCTCTAGCCAGAGAGCTAATGTTTCCCCATTAGCCGGTGCTGGTAATGGTCCTTGACCCATTTCTATATAGAGCACGAAGGGTGCAATTCTAATCAACTTCCCAGCAGCGGGGGAAGGGCAATCAGCTCTGAGGTAAGGAAACAAACATTCCATTATCTGAGGAGGCCTTCAAGATGCCCCTCCCCAACTGTAGGATGCAGCACATGCCCCATTGGCACAGCTAAGTCAGTGCTGGAAACTTAGGATTGCGTCCTAAGCAATTGTATGTTGCTGTTGTAACAGCTTCTTATTTGATAGGTTTTATTTACTTATGTAGGAAGGTAGTTAGTTAGGTAAGTGCTCTGGAATTAGAGATTATGGCACCTACCACCAGTAGCGTAGCTAGAGGGGGGGTCACAGCATTACCTTTTGCATGGCACCTCAATGCAGGTGCCTCAGTTTTGCTCTAGCCACCCAGAATGGCTCCAAAGGGGAGGGGGAGGGGCTGCTTGCATGAAATGTTGAGATGGTGTGTAAAATTCAGTGCTGTGACCCCCTCTAGCTATGTTACTGCCTACCACAACATTCTGAGCTACCTCTAGGACAAAGTCAGCCCCTTCCTGGAGACCTGACAATGGGGTTCCTTGCACCTGCACTAGCTATTTTGCCTGGACAGAGGTGAGGGCCTTCTTGCCGGGCCTCGTGGCCCAACACAGTGGTTAAGATCCAGAGCAAAGGTTGCCACCAGTTCCACCCCTGCTCTAGCCCTCCCCATGCCCAGTTCTGCCCTTCCCGCCTGCATGGAGAACACGCAGCGCCAGCGAGGGTAAAACTTACTACTCGCCAGCTCTGCGGGGGCACCTCCCTGTGTGCGCAGATGGCACTGGGTCAGTGCAGGTGATAATCAATCAATCAATCAATCAATCAATCAATCAATCAATCATTTTTATATACTGCTTTTCAACACAAAGTTCACAAAGTGGTTTACAGGCAAATAGTAATAATAAAGTTAAATGGTTCCCTGTCCCAAAGAGCTCACAATCTAAAAAAAATGCAGACCACCACAAGCAACAGCCACTAGAAAAGACACTGTGCAGGGGTGAATACGGACTCTCCCCCTGCTCAATATAAGAGGAACACCACTTGAAAAAGTGCCTCTTGCCCAGTTAGCAGGGGTATAAGAGCTTACTGTCCGTGCTGAACATGCATTATGACACATTTGCGACACTAGCATGGTCCTAAGTCATCAAGTCTGCAATCACATGCACACTTACCTGGGACTAATTCCCATTCAGATCAATGGAACTTGATTCTGAGTAGGCATGCATAGAATTGTGCTACAAATATCGGTTATATCCAGACAATCTGTTACAGTGTTCCAGCTGTATATTTGCTTTGGGAAGGTGAGCTGAAAAGGATTCTACTTCTACATGAAACATAACTAACATTGTTTGAAAGAATAATAATTAACCAGTTTTCAAAGCAATTTCATCTATAGCACTTATGCAAGCACTTATGCCATCAGGGGATCTGGTAACCTCCTTTTGTTTCCTAAAACTGCAGAAACAGGTGGAATGCTAAGCACGTAGCTGGCATGCCACATGACATGTGGCTGGTGGGGCTGCATTCAGATTGGTGGGTCCAATGTTGGTCTATGATGTTATATTCTTGATTAGGGCAGAATTCTTAAAGCCCAATCATATGCCTCCAAAAATCTGGTGTACCATCAGGAACACCAGTGCAAAGGCCCCACCCTCAGAGAAGCTGTCCACCAGTAGCTGCTGCACGGTTATCAGTGCAGTACCCAGAAGCTTGCACACCACCTGCAACAGGGCATAGACTGGCCTGCAGTGGAAATCCCGCCAGCAAAGAGGCAAGAAAGGGGTGGAGAGCAGGGTAAGAAGGGGGTGGGATAAGGCTGAGTCAGCAGCCACCAGATTCCAAACCCTGACCCTGGACCAGACACCCCCTAGTGTCTTTTCAGTGTCCCATGCCAGGAACAGAGCAGCAGACATTGTGGAGAGCATCGCACTGGTGGGTCTGCGCTCTCTACATGCTGGCCATATAGGCAGTGATGTCATTCGGGGGAACGGACCAGAACGGGTGTTCCGGATCCTAACGGGCTCCGTGGCTGGTTCCGGGTTCCCGACAAGTGCCAATCAAAAGTGAGTTCCTGTTCCTAAATCATTTGAATGACACCACTGCATATAGGATTAGGCTATTCATGCGTAGGCTGCTCTATGTAATAGAACAGAAGAACAGAATAGGCAAACTATTCTGTTCGCAGAACATGTACAGTACACTATACTTTTATTGGTCATTATTAAAAGCAGAACATTCAAAAGGGAAGACAGTTATAGAAATGGAGAATTAAGGGCAGCTTCAGATAAACACAGACTGCAGTGTTTGTTTGTTTTGGATGGTAGGAGCACCAAACATAGATGCAAATGTGACTTTTAGATATGAATTTAATTCTCCATTTCTAGATGGTTGAAAACGTGCCATGGCACTGATAGTAGTGTGGTTAGAATACTTCAAGAGCAACAGGGTAATACTGCTGAAATCAGTGCTGCTAACACTGAAAAGCATTACTAGAAAAGAGCTCTATTGTGTATGTCCTTCAGGTTTTTTCAACTTGGCCCCCAGTCCTCACATAGCAGTTGATGAGCCACATCTGTGATAATCACGTTGATAAAAGGAGGCCAGCAAACAGAGTTTGCTTATATTTGTTGATATTTCACATCTGCACAGAACTTTAATCTTAGCAGTGATTCATCTTGCAAATCAATTTGGCAAACTATCTGGCTTTAAATCAATTACTAAATCAGGAACCATGTTTACAGATAATACACCATGGGGCACACTTACATAGCAATGACCTTTGAAACTGGCACAAGCTACTTGTCATTATATGATGTGGTGTCCCCTTCCAATGTTAAATCAATTATGCTAAACCTATTTCAGTCCACTGTTTGGTGTCTAAACTAGAGAGCGCACTGCTGGAGGCATAACCCTTTGTCAATTTTGAAAGAGGAAAATGTAATCAGGAGGACATCTTTCTTCGTTGAGTTTCACTTTTCTATTTTGCATCATATTTTGGAGAACCATTCACAACGAGAAACATTCCTTTCCTTGCAAGGAAAAGTGGGTTTTGAATAAATTAAAATTCAGCTGATTGACCATCTTCTCAGTCTTCCAACTCATCTCCGATATCTTTTTCTGACAAGGAGTTTCTTTTAAAACTGACCACAAGACATTAAGCTTGTCTGCTATATTTATCTGTTTCTCCAATGGGTTTTAAAACCTCTAAACAATTGTTATGTAGTACCATGCAGTATATCTCAAAAACAGCCAAGCAGCACTGCGAACAAACACACTTTGGATTCTAGAAAGATATTCCCTATAATTGCAACTGCGTTATCGAGGAAGATGGTAAGATGGAAGTTAAAATATCTAATGTTTCAAAGATATTTCAGCTTCTTAACTCTCTCTCTCTCCCCCTCTCAGAGCAATCCTATGCTCATGTTGCGGTGGCGCTAAGCTTTTGCGCTGGCTAAACGCTGTCACAAACGTGCCTTCAAGCGTGTCCACATTGCCGCTATGGTGGTGGATCGGTGCACGCAGCAGTGCTGGCGCTCAGGTGCTGCTGTGACCGTTGGCAGCACCGGCCATGCGCCAGTTAAGCATCGGCGTCGTTTGGTCGGTGCATGGCCTCCATGAGGCATTCCAGAGGCAGAGGCAGATCTAAGGGAGGGCAAAGCTCTAAGTGTTGCAAGAAGCCTTACCCTGTCATGTAAATCCCTCCTCTCCCTTGCTGCTGTAGCCAGTAAGCAACGCCAAGATGTTGCTTTTCCCTGTGAGGATTGGCTACAACAGTGCAGGAGAGGAGTGCTTTCCACTGCAAGGTAAGGCTTCTTGCAAAACTTAGAAATTTGCCCTCCCTTAGATCTGCTTCTGTCCAGAGGCATTCCGGGGGCGTAACTGGGCGGCGCAGCGGGCAGAGATGGGGGTTAGGGTCAGTAGTGTCATCTACTCACCAGCAGACGGTACGCTGGGCGGGACTTAGCATGATCGACAGGGATTAATGTCACCTTGCCCCATGGAGGCTCCATCCTGCTTCCATCCTGCATTGGATTCAGCGCAGGATGGCCAGCCTGCCTGTTCCAGCACAGGTTAGGATTGGGCTCTCATGCTCCACTCCCCATGTTTAGACAGCATGACAAGTTTAGACAGATTATTTTGATGAGCTTGAACCCCTTTTCCTTTCTCACCTATCACAATAACAGCGAAATCCTATGGACCACGGAGTGTCGGTGCAACGGGGTGGGGCCAACGCTGTGTGCTTAGCGCTGATGCAGGAGCGCCGATCGGCACCCCCGTGTTGATGCTAAGGTAGCGCCGGTCCTGTTGCACCCGCGCAGTGCCTCCCTAGCTTCGGCCAAAGCTGGCTGGCACAAGGGAGGCACCATGATGGGGCAGCATGGGGATTGGGCGAGGGAGAGAGAATGTGAGTGGGGATAAGGCGGAACCTGGGTGGGCTTGGGAAACAGCCATACTGCCGCCTTCTAAGCCCATTTGGGAGACCGTGTGGCCCTGATTCGGACTGCACGGTCTCCTCAGATCTGTGCCTGCTATTTAGTGGGCGCAGATCAAAGGAGCATATAGGGGAGACTGGAGCCTCCCCTATGGTAAAGGAGTGCACACTCCCTTGCTGCGGGAGGCTCCAGCCTCCCCTCACCCAGCGTTGGATATGGCGCTGGCCGGCTGGCCTTGCCAATCCGGCACTGGGTAGGATTGCTCCCAATTGTATTAATATTAATAATAATATTTATATACCACATTTCAATAGAATACACAAAGTAGTTCATAAAGCAGTTTTCATCAAAATACTGTAAATCTTGAGAAAATGATGTAAAGCGTCTTTTGGATATACTGTATTCTCTCTGCCCGCTGAACATGCTGCGCCGAACTGCCTTTACCCACCTGAAGGTTCTCATAAGCTGAGAAAACAGAGTGTGGGAAGGAAGACCGGCTGTTGCTCAGCAGAGACAAAGGGGTTTGCCCCACACTTTCCCCCAAGAGGCTTCATCCTCATAGGTGGCAAATAAGGTTCACAGCTGATGGCAGCTTACAGTAAGACAATTCATCAAAGCATCTCAGTTCAGTTAAAACCTGAATGGCAATGGAATAGATATGTGTGTGTCTCAGACATGAAATTAATTCAGTGATTCATGCCAGACAATTCGTGAGTTGAATTAGAGTCTTTGAGTTATGCTGGATGCTCCCTGCAGGATTTCCTGGTTATATTTTTGTAGTTTTGAAATGTGTTACTTCTAGTGCCTTTGCCCACCTTACATTTGCTTTCGCCTGTGTTCCTGCATCTCAGGCGCACAGGCTCAAACTAGGATATTATTATTAGAGAAAGATGCCACTGTGGCAGCTTCAGAGGTTCAAGCGCTTTTGTGAAAAATGCTGTCTCAGAACTCTTTCTAAAGGTGTTCTTTTTTCTTGAAAAGGAATGTTATTGCTGGGTCAAACCAAACAGTTAGCCCCATCTTCTACTGACTGTAATTCTTTCATTATCAGTGATTTGGGGGACAGAGTTCACTGTTCAGAGAACTGATTTAGACATGCCCAAAAGCCTGCTTGTACCTTATGTGACTTACGATGTTTCTTTGAAGAGTTGAACCCCAGGGCCACATTGCTAACAGCACCCAAAATTCTCCAGGGTCTCTCAACCATGTGCACAATGCAGATGCTGTGCCAGATACGCCAGGCACTGAAATACGTATTAAGCCACTATTCATACACACGAAGCTTCCACTCTAGGCCCAGCACAGGTCTCCCTATTTAACAATACTCTCACTACGAGAGCACAATCCTAGCCTGGAGTTAGGCCGGCACAGTTAGACCAGCAAAGTTTAGCCAGCACAAGGGCCACCGTAAAGTGCGTTTGGACCACTCTCGGAGCGCAATCCTATACTGCACTGGAATGCGAGGCCAACGGACTTGCGCCGTATCTAGTGCAGTATTAGGGAAGCTGGAGCCTCCCTGTGGCAAGGGCACATTCATGCCCTTTCTGTAGGGAAGGCACCAGCCTCCCCTATGCTCTATTCGGATCTGTGCCGCAGGTGCAGAGCCGAGGAGACTGGATGGACTTAGGATTCGGCCTTATGGCCAAATCACAAGCCCACTCTGGGCTGGCAGGCCCGCCCAGAGGCCCCCCCCGCCCCCCCCCCCCTCCCCCCCCCATCCCAACATGGCATCTCCCATGCGCCAGCCAGTTTTGGCTGGCACAAGGGAGGCACTGCGCTGCCTGCAGCACTGGTCCAGTTGCCTTAGCGTCAACACTGCACAGCCCTTATGATTGCACTGCCCGAATTAGAGAGAGGCCAGCACACAGACGCGCACCATCCTCCCTGACTCCGAGAGTGTTCCAAACGTACTTTATGGTGGCCCTTGTGACAGCTAAACATTGCTGACCTAACTGTGCCGGCCTAACTTCAGATTAGGATTACGCCTTTGGACACATAGTATGCCCTGAAATCAATAATTATAATAGGACTCACACAAACAAAATGCGTGTACACTTTGAAAAAGCACTGTTTGAAATATCTTTGCTGGGAAGAATAAATACCTTATTGGTATTTTATCTGATATACAGCAGAATTCTTTTAATGAACAAATGTTGTACTCTAGGAACCATGGCCTTGTTTTTTAGGGATGCAAATGCCCAAAGGCATGTGATTTTAGAACAATTCCTGAATATGAAGTTACATTTTTTCCTCCTCATAGCAAAAAGACCACCTGTCGTTTCTTAATGCTAGGTTCACACACTCCAGAGCATACGGCTACTGATTTCTGTTGAAATCCTTGCTGTGCTGCATTCATCAGATCAAAGCGGTTGTGATTACAGTGCAGAAGGTCTGCTTGGGAACATCAGGCGGATGCTGCAGTATCTTATTCCACTTACTGTTACTGGTTGCTCGAAAGATATGGAAATGATCCCTGCAGAGTCTCTTGCATGTGTGACAGATTTCCAACCTTCTCTTGACCTTTGTTAGTGGAGCATTTGATGAGTAACTCTGACCCCAGGATCCCCACTGTGCATGTGCTTTAAGTTTCTGATGTGTGACAGAGATAAGAAAAACCTGGTAGATCTTTAGTAACATTACCAGGGACAAGGAAAATGGAAGAACACTGATATCACTTTGTGGTGAGCACAGTCTTATTCATGTAGGTAAATAGCCCGGAAGTAAAAATGTTGGATCATAGCCCATCTGAATAATTCAGTGAGTTGATATATCATCATTATGCCTTATTATTACCAAGAAATTATTGTGACATCACACATGGACTGAATTGGGGCCGCAAGGAACAATCCTGCCCCCCTCCTTGGGCCAGTACGCCCCCGCCCCGCCCCCAGTTCCTCCCTCCAACCCGCCCTCCCTTCTCCCAGAACTGCTGTTGCACCAGCTGGGCTCACCTTGTGCAAGGGTGGCTCGATGCCATTACTCTCAGGCTGATGCTACTGTGTTGGTCCAAGAGCTCTAGCACTGACGCGGGAGTGCCGGTAACATAGCACTGACACTACATGGTAGTGTCGGTGCTACGTCTATTATTGGATTATGCCCTAAATGTGTCTTTGTCCTATGATAAAAGCCCCAATTGTTTATGTTTCTTTATTCATTAGCTATAAGTATAGTGTAGATCTCTATACAGTAATTGAATGCATATTGCTGGCTAATAATGGGCTGCATGCTATCTAGTTATGATGCCTATTCAGTCAGTAGAGATGATGAATGCACAAAATAACCTCTCTATAAATCCTAAGATTAACAAAGAGGTCGTGCCAGCCTGGGGAGAAGGGATGTCCAAATTCTGTGCAAAGACAATTCTGCAAGCCATTTCAAATAAATTAGGAAAAATGTTATAAATTATGCAAACAACCTCATCTGAATGAGCTTATTTTGCATAATATATTTTGCTTCTGCTTGGCCAACGGACAGGTAAGGAGCATTTTCAGGGCAATGAAGACCCAACTAACCGAGGCCTGAAAATTTAGCTGAGCGTGTTTTCCCATCCCCAATTTCACTGAGCCATGCCCACACATGTTCCGGTCTGCAACCTTGCAGACTGGAGAGCCACAAATTTGCCTTACAGCCCAATTCTAAGCTACTCTGCAGCAGGCAGTCGGTGGGCCTGCGCTGCATCCAACGCAGCTTGGGAGGCCACTGTAGCCTCCCCTAGGTGGATCTGCACCCTTGAAATTGCAGGCGCAGGACTGAAGAAGCTGCACAGCTCGAATTTGGGTTATGTGGCCTGGGGATGAGGACTTGGATGCGGCCTAATGGCTGCATCCCAAACCCACCCCTCTCCCCAGACTGGCACAACCACTGGCCCACCCACACCGCCCAGTTCACCCCCTGCCCAGAACTGCCCTCCTAGAACCGCCCCTGCACCAGCCGAGTTTGACTACTGCTAGTGTCGACCTGGGTGTTCTAGCGCCAATGCAGGGGTACCAGTTGGCGCCCCTGAGCACTATGTCAGGGTTTGGGTGCAAACCCTTAGAGGAAAATCCAAAGTGCTCAATAGGCCGGCACAAGGGACAGTGTTGCTGCAAACGAGCTGTAAGGTGTGTTTTTGCTGACAGAGGAGTGCCGAGACCTGGGCCCGGCAGTACACAGGTAAGACCAGCCAAGCTTGGTCGCTGCAGGGGGTGGGGGAGTGTAATGTCACTAGCATCAACATTAGCAGTAGCGTTGGCCAAGCAGCACTAGCGCCGAGCTGCTTTTACTCCAGTCAAACTGGGTGGCTCTGGGAGGAGGGCGGGAGGCCAGTTCTGGGCAGGGGGGCATGCTGGTGGGCATGCTGGCCAGGGGTGGGGAGTGGGGCTGGGATGTGGCTGGTAGGCCCCACCCAAGGCTCTGTTGTCAGGCCATGTGGGGCCCGTGGCTTCCTCCTTTCCTCCCTATTCCTCCCACTTCTGCCTCCTGCCTGCCCCCTGGGGTGACTTACCTGGGGCTGTTGGAAGGCCATAGGCATGGCCACTTGCCTGGTCACTTGCCACTCATGGTAGCAGCCAGTCCACGCCATATAGCATAGCATAACATACTTATCCCAGGTGTTCTGGACTGTCCTAGGACTGTCTCACTGAAGTGAGAGCATTAGAAGAAATTTTCTCCATTTCATTCATAGCTATAGGAAAAACGAAACATTCAGGACTGCTGTGCCACTGGTGTTCCTTGAACCAGAGAGAAAACAGTGCCAGGGGAAACTACAACAAACATGGTTATCCTGCCCCTTTGCCCTAGTGGGGCTGAACATTACACCCATGGTCAAGCTCCACTGGTCTAAGAAGTGAGATTGACATAAGAACCTGCAGAGCATGGAAACAGTAGCTTCTGTATCTAGTACTCTCCCCTGAGTTGTGCCAGCATGATATTATCTCGCAGAGCCAAAGAATGTCTGCCAAATTTTGGGTGTTATATCTCATCTCTTATTGCTGAAGAGCATTAATCGAGAAGAGAGAGTGAGGGAGATAATAGTTTAGGAGGCTAAAAATGAGACCCTGATTTATTTTTCCTATTACAAAGCAAAACTTACTACGCCTGGTGAGCAGACTGAATTTAGCTGCCTGTATGGAATTTTCATAAGTCTCTTCAAAACAGTGTTTTCATTTTGTTTGTTTTTAAAAGATGATATTTTTTAAAGACTCTTTTGTCAGCATTCTTCAAGCCTTGTACAA
Source organism: Lerista edwardsae (assembly GCA_029204185.1). Taxonomy (NCBI): domain Eukaryota; kingdom Metazoa; phylum Chordata; class Lepidosauria; order Squamata; family Scincidae; genus Lerista; species Lerista edwardsae. Next base: position 29,016,589 of record JAJKFI010000006.1, read on the forward strand.
GATATCACCATCTCACTTAGAAAGATGGAAAGACAAAGAAAGGATAAGGTGCTGCTCACCTTTGAAGACTTTGCAATATGGTTTCCTCTCATTTAGCAATACAATTTACAGTGGATCCTTATTGTCCATGGGGGGTTGGTTCCAGAACCCCACTTGGATAACAAATCCCACTGAAGGTCAATGTGACCTTCTGTGGAATTATGTGTTTTATATAGGAATTTTATAAATACGTATTTTTTTAATGTGCAACTGATCAAATTCACAGATGCCAGGACCATGAATAAGGAGGGCTCACTTACTTTGTTTGACAGGAAAGAGACACCCAGAAGTGATTTGACCAGGACAGGTTTAAGCGGTAAGGATAAAACTGCAACTTCTGTTTGCTTATGCCCTCTTTTGTAACAAATTGGTAGTGGGGGTGTTTTTGCAGTTTTAGGGATAAAAGGGGTAAGGTTCCATGCAGCAACTATCTACCTGAAAGAAGCATATCCATTCCATTCCAAACCTTTATTGGCATTAAAACAAGCAGAATTCTAGATCAAAACAATAAACCAAATAACATGTGAGGGGGGAGAGGTAGAGAAACAAGAAACAAGGAACAAGTCAATTTAATTTAGGGTTTTTTTTCATAACCTCAAGGAGAAAACCAGCGACCGACTCAGTAATGGCCGCGTTGCTGTCACCAAGGAGACTACACACCAGGGCATCAGGCGAAACCGGGCAAGAAGAGAACAGGGGGTTAAGGTATATACTACGGAGGGATTGATGTGCTGGACAATGGCAAAGGATATGGAGTACTGAATCAGGTTCAAGGGCGCAGAAGTGGCAAAATCTGTTGTCGCACGGGATGTTATGGTATCTACTATGTAAAACAGAAGATGGAAAAATATTGAAACGGGCCAACATAAAAGATCTCCTTTTTGAGGGATTGATTAATTCACTGAAATAATTATGGGGATGGCCCAGGGAGGGAAGCAAATTGAAGAAGAGGGGGGAACAAGTAGGGTTAGTATTAGCAAAGAGTAGTTGGGATGAAAGAAGCATATGTCAGGCTTCATCGACTTCCTCAAGGGTTTTTTTGAATTGCACACATGCTAACATGGAGCGACTTACCCAAGTGAAATATGGCCCTGAGCTGTGGAGGCGGTGCCCGTGCTGGTGTGTAATATCCGCAAAGGCCAGCCCATCTGTGAGGGCACCTGGTTACCTTAGGCAGCAAATTGATGGGGGGGGGGATCCCCATCCCTGTCCAACTCCTTGCTCCTCCTTTACCTTTCACTTCCTGGTTTGGAAAAGGAAGAGGGGAACAGAGAGGAAGAGGAAATGTGGTGGGATGGAGCGCGCTGAGCTAGGACACTGGAGAGTGGGAGGAGCAGAGGCTGGCCTGTCATTGGGGAAGGAAGGCAGCATATGGCGTTTCACCTCGAGAGGTCTTGGGCTGGCCCTGGGCCTCAGTATACAGTATAGTTTAACAAAATCCATTGTGACAGAATGAGGTAATGCAGTCCATGTTCATTTCTTCCTTAATTTCAATTGCACTTGTTTTGAGTAGCCATGATTTATTAGGGTGCAATCCTATACTGCGCTGGATTAGCAAAGCCGGCCAGCCTGTGCCAAATCTAGCACAGTACAGGCGAGGCTGGAGCCTCCCCATGGCAAGGGCATGTTCACACCCTTACCGTAGGGGAGGCTCCAGCCTCCTTATGGGCTCCTCAGATCCGTGCTTGCTAAACAGCAGGCACAGATCCAAGAAGACCACGCGGCCTGAATCGGGGCTGTGTGGCCTCCCGAATGGGTATAGGATTCAGCCTTATGGTCGAATCCTGGACCCGTCTTCATCCCAGGCTGGCCCGCCAACACCCACCCAGAAATGCCCTGCCCCCACCCTGTTTCAAAATGGTGACTGCCTTGCTCTGGTCGGCTTCGGTTGACACAATGGAGACACAGTGCTGATCCCGTTGCCTTAGTGCTGACGTGGGGTTGCCGATTGGTGCTTCCGTGTTGGTGATAAGTGTGCAGTGTTGATGCAACCCTGTTGTGTCAACACTGCACAGTTTCTAGGATTGCGCTGTCAGATTGCAGCCTTAGGGCGCAATCCTAACCAACTTTCAAGAACGGACATATTTGTTCCCATGGGGCATGTGCTGCATCCTGGAGTGGAGTAGTGGTTACGGATGCCTCTTGGAGGTAAGGGAATGTTTGTTTCTCTTACCCTGGTGCTGGAAAATTGGTTAGGATTGCCCTTTTATTTGTTCAACATGTAACACATTTGAACTCAGCCATTTAGATACCAATAATAGGCAGTGGTGTCATCTACTCTCGTGGAGACGGAATGTTGGGCGGGACATACGTTTGATTGGCAGCCCGGTCCGTGCGGTTCCGCCGTCTTTCCCCCACCACGCGGACTGCCCTTGGTCGCCGCGCCCCACCGCTGCTCACCCAGCTCCGTGATGGACGCGGGGGGGGACGGGTGGGGGCGCGCGCTGGGTGCCTGGGCGAGCAGGAAGCAAACGGGCAGGCAGCCAATCAAATGTAAGTCCCGCCCAGCATTCCGTCTCCGCAAGAGTAGATGACACCACTGATAATAGGGTTTTTAAAAGGGGGATGAGAAAGGTCTGTTCTGTGTCCAAGTTGACAATTATCCTTCTGGGTTTGTCGTTAAGAAGGGTCCAAACATCTAGTTATTTAGGCCTCCCATAAATACATTGTGTCAGGCTCAGGTTTATTCGAGCACTCCATATGACAAATGAAAAATGCAAAGCAGATGAAAATGCAGCTAGACAGAATGGAGCTTTCTTAATTCCCTTTGGGCTTTCCTGAATTCTTGCAAGGAACCAAACAGAGATGGCAACGCATAAAATCATTATTGTAACAGAGATGGAGGTTGATTTGGAAAGTACATTAGGTGAATAGTGAGAGCTAATAAGAGGTGATAGCATTACCTAGTGGTTAGGTTATGTACTCCACTCCCCTTTTAAGTTTCCTGCATTTTATGAACTTTGGTGGGACTCATGCATGATTAAAATCTGTATCTAAAATGTATTTGCCATCATTAAATGAAGGCCACTTTTTGAAATTAATTTTCCATATAATGCCCTGTATATTTATCCAGGTCTCATATCTCATATTTTTTTCATCCAGCTGTGACACTACACAACAGGCAGGCTTACACTTCATTCCTGATGGATGGCTACAGTATGGTACATAGTTGCACCTCATAATGGCATGATATTCCACAACAATTTATGAAAGCCATGCCAGGGAAGTTTAACTTCACAGTTACTGCTGAAACTCAGCCTTAAAGTTGGTCAGGGAAATAGTTTAGAATGTCAATTAATGTAGATCAGGGGTTCTCAAACATTTTAGCACTGCAACCTACTTTTTAGGATGACAGTCTGTCCAAGACCCACCAAAAATGATGTCATGGCAGGAAATTCTGTCATTGTGATGCCAGAGCCTGCTGCTTTACTGAGAACACAGCAATCAGTTGGGTTATTATTCAGGCATTTTCCAATTGTGAAGTGAATCAGAAAGAAAAAAAGCCTATTTACAACATTGACACAATGTTCCCATATTTTCAATATAGCTGCTCTAGATGCTTCACGACCCACCTGAAATAGGCTTGTGACCCACTGGTAGGTCCTGACCCACAGTTTGGGAACCACTGATGTAGATAATTCATCCCTCTAATTTATATTCCAAATGGATTTGGTTTTGAGGTTCAAAATATCTAGAGCCAGTTACAGAATAATAGTGCAAAAGGGGCTGTAGTGCATACTGGTTTTCATAGAAGTGACCTACAGTGTCTATCAGGTTACATTTTCAACAGACTCAGGGCTGCCCGTCTTGATGCCAGGGCTTTTATTTGCATCTCATGATCTGTTATCTTAATAGAGTTGCTTTTTTTAAAAAAAGAAAAGACAAAGATTCTTATTTATAGGCAGTCTCACATGGACAAGCCTCAACAGTGGCATGGCCCATAGAAATCTTCGCTAGCGAAAAAATTACATCACTGCTTTAAACAGAGGAGAGAAAGAAGAAAGAAAAATGTGACATTTTACAAGGCCCAGTATTGATGGTGAAGGCCAGCAAGAGAAGGGGACCAGTGGAAATATGTGTTGGTGAATCAAATGAGTACATGGATTGAGCTAAAGCATGCAAATGTGATATAGCAATGAATGTGTAGCCTTCTTCAAAAGAGTAGTTTATTCTCATTTTATCCTGTACAGTGCTTTGACCCAGAAGGTGTTGATGGTGTGCTAAAGAGCTATTCTTCCTGACCAATATGAATAACACTATTCCTGAACTCAGGGCTGGCCCATCTACGAGGCAAACTAAGAATGTTGTCTCAGGCACAAGATTGAGGGGGCATCCACCTCTAATTATCCACTCAGCTCCCCGATTCCTTCTTCTGCTCTCCCCACTCCTAGGATTGGAGGAGAGAGATGGAGCAATACCAGAAATGTGGAGGAGAAGAGGCGAGTGGTGGTTTTTAGTACCAGGATCTACTTTTTAGAAGGACAATCTGTCCAGGACCCACTGGAAGTGATGTTATGGCCGAACGTACCATCATTGTGGTGCTAGAGCCTGCTGCTTTCCTGAGAATGCAGCAATAAGTTGTGGTATTTTGCAGCTATTTTACAATAACAAAGTGAATCAGAAAGAAAAAAAAGCCTATTTATAACCTTGACACAGGCAAAATAGTCACACAGGCCCCCCCCCCCACTTTCCAGTGTCCCATCTCCCATATTTTCAATGATGGCTGTGCTAGGTGCTATGCGACCCACCTGAAATTGGCTCGCAACCCACCTAGTGAGTCCCAATTCACAGTTTGGGAAACACTGGGCTACCGCCTTAGATAATGCTCTCCTCTCCACACTTGCTCTTTCATTCCATTCTGTAAGTACCATTGTTCTTGGTGCCCTGTCTTCTAAAAAGGACACATAGCCACTGTTTGTGGATTCTCAAGCAAGGCTCTGCTGTATAGATACCTCTTTTGACAATTTACAAGCTGAGACTCCAGGGAAATGCTTGCTGAATGTTTACAAATTAGAGGTATTTTTCATCCTTCAGAAATTTGACACTAATGCTGTTGATTTACTTCAGGCTCAATATACGTTTCTGGGTTTCTTCCCCATTTTGTATGGTGTTCTTGTAATTTGATTCTCTCTCTCCTACAGAATATTAAGAGGCAACATGTCTGCAGCAATACTGGCATTGTGGTGCTCTTTACACAGCACTGAGCGGGAAAGCTTTTTTCTGCTCTCAAGGGACTTTTACGGGTGATTCTGACTTTCTTTCCTTCCGAATTCCATTCCTTCTCACTTTGAGGGGAGGAATCTGAATGATCTTTTCCTGGTTGTGGAGCAGCACAGATTCTCTCTCTCTCTCTCTCTCTCTCTCTCTCTCTCTCTCTCTCTCTCT
>JAJKFI010000006.1:29022022-29042532 GCA_029204185.1 Lerista edwardsae
CTCTCTCTCTCTCTCTCTCTCTCTCTCTCTCTCTCTCTCTCTCTCTCATGTGCGTATTCCCAATATCATTCTTTAACCTGAGCTCTTCTGCGTACCACACAAGCACTGCACATGAGCAATCATCTACATTGACATGTAACAATTTCTCTATTTTTAGCATGCAGCGATGTGCACAATCAACAATCCTTTTAAAGCTTGAGAGTCTGGCAGTTCCCTGTTCTGACTCTTCTCTCACTTGCTAGCATACATCCTTCCTTCACTATGTAAGCGAGGCAGTTATTTAAATGGGAGACTGTGCACAGATGTGTGTTCTTCCCTGTTCAGAACCATCTTAGTTTTCTTTTTATGAAGGAAAGGATGTATGTACATATGCTCCAAGTGTGCAAGGAAGATATGATGAGCATTGGATGGGCACTACGAAAAACTGACCCATTTCAATTCAGAAAAGGCTGGGGCTTTGGGTATGCTTTTGAGAATTCTCATCACTTGGGCTTTTACCAGGATTTCTCAGAGAGACATAGGAAAGGACATCTACCACCACCCATCCTCTTGACAGCTTGCTTCCCCCTTTCCTGCTGCCCCATTTCTGAAACTTAACAAGTGGAAATGGAAGGAGTATTTGCTTGGTGCAGTAGACTGATGGGCAGCGCAATCCTAAAAGGACCTAGCGCCAATGCAGGGGTGCCATTGCACCCGTGCTGCGCCTCTCTCATGAGGGAGGCGCCATTGTTGGACAGGGGAGGGAGTGGGCGGTGGGAGGGTGATTCTGGGCAGAATGTGGGAGGGACGTGGGCAGGACATGGGCCGGGGAGGGGTGCGGGCCTTGGATTTGGCCATAAGGTTCAGTTCGGGCTGGCGCCTGCTGTTTAGTAGGCGCAGAGCCGAGGAGCGCATAGAAGAAGCTGGAGCCTCCCCTACATTAAGGGCGTGAATGTCAGCCCTACGTTTTGCACGATGTCTCAATATGCCATGCAAGCGGCCCCTCCCCCCGTCAGAGCCATTCCAAGCAGTTAGGGCAAAACAGAGGAGAGGCCTCTGTTTTGCTCTAACTACTCAAAATGGCTCTTAAAGGGGGGGGGAGAGGCAGCTTGTATGGTGTGTTGAGGTGCAGTGCAAAACTTAGAGCTGTGACCCCCAGAGGCATTCCTACGAGGGGGCGAAACACTAAGTGTTGCAGGAGCCTGAGCTCCTGTGTAACGCAGTCCCTCCCTCTTGCCTCCAGAGCCATTCACTGCTTTGCTCTCCAAGACGTGAATGGTTTTGGAGGCAAGGGGGAGTAGTTACAAAGGAGATCAGGCTCCTGCAACACTTAACATTTGCCCCCCTCCCATAGGAACACTTCTGGTTAGCCACCTCTAGCGACTACTGTTTGATAGAATAGGATTTGCCAAATCTTCAAGTGCATTAATGTGGACTGCTCACTGAGTGAGTCGGCCAGAATTCTTTCTGGCCTTTTTTTAAAATGTCCAACCCCTTGCAACTGCTTTAGAAATCTACAGTTTAATTTATATGTGGAGGATTCTGTTATGGCTTATGAAACCAGAGAGAGAGAGAGAGGGAGAGGGAGAGGGAGCTGTTTCAGTAGACAAATATCTTTCCAAAGCAGACTCATGGTTCATTGAGAGATGTGGTTGAGGAATTGTGGCATATTAATGTTTGGAAACATAATATTTGGGGTTTCTAAATGGCAAAGTGCTTGCATGGCTCACGAAAATGGACTCCCCTCATGTCAATAAAGTTTTCTGGGAAATGAACTGATACTTTCCTAAGCATTATTACATGTCTTATTTAAATTCAAGCAGCAGTATTTTGATAAATACTTAACCTTATGTGATAAAGGACTTAGTCCTAACCAGCATTGGAGCAGGCAGGCCAGTAGGCCTGTGCTATATCCTAATGCAGGCTAGGTGACAGCTGCAGCTCACCTTGGGGCAGGGCAATATTTTCCCTTTGCCCGGGGTAAGCCCCAGCCAGCACAATGGGGCGGCACAGATAGGGCCTGCTAAATAGGGCCGCCTGCTAAACAGGGCTGCCCCGCTGAGGGACAGGGGTTAAGATACGGCCTAATGGCCATATCCTGTCTCCTCCCCCTCTCCGGGCTGACCTACCCACAGATATGCCCTTCTTCTGACCCATTGTGCCTCCCACCTGCCTCTGACATACCCTCATTGTGGCCCTGTGCCGGCAGAACTAAGCTGGTGCTCAGCCAGCACAGCTGACGGTTGGCATGGCATCGTGGGCTGGCGCTGATGTCTGGGCCGGCCCAACACTCAAATCCACAGTGTCGACATGCCCTACCACATGTCTGCAACTGCACTGGTCCAGCGCAAGAGCCCTGCGCCAGCTCCGGTTTAGGATTGTGTACTCAGTCATGTGCTAGTAATTTGCTTCTTAAACCAGTGGTTCCCAAACTGTGGGCTGCGACCCACCCATGGGTCACGAGCCAATTTCAGATGGGTCGCGAAGCATCTAGAGTAGCCATCATTGAAAATATGGGAAGATGGAATACTGGAAAGGAGGATGGCTGTGTGGTTGTTTTATTTGTGTCAGAGTTGTAAATAGTCTTTTTTTTCCCTATCGGATTCACTTTGCTTATTGGAAAATGGCTGAGAAATAACCCAACTTATTGCTGCCTTCTCAGGACAGCAGCAGCTCTGGCATGACAAGGACGGCACTTCCAGCCATTACATCACTTCTGGTGGGTCCTGGACAGATTGTCATTCTAAAAAGTGGGTCCTGGTGCTAAAACGTTTGAGATCCACTGCTTTAGACTGTTCTGTTTCTGTTGTAGATGGCTAAGGAATTTCATTATTTAAGAACCCAATCCTATCCCCTGCCATGCTAAAGCATGCAGCTGTGACAATGGAGGGCATACTGCATGCTATGCTAGAGGAAGAACAGAAAGCCAACAAGGGGCAAATAAAAATGTTTAGATGTGGGTTCAGTGGAAAAAAAAAAGCTTTTATATTAGATTTCTTCATCCTCAATCCAACAGAGTAATTTATACCTATAACATTTTGTACTCACCCCTTGGTAGGCCTTCTGGTGGCCAACGGGTCTTCTTAAAACTCTGCTAGCCACATAGCTGGCATTAGTCCAAGCAGAAAAGGGCTGGGTTGGGAAATCAGGGATAGGATCCTGGTGCAAGTTGCTAGTTGACACCAACAATCTGAAGTTCCAAATGCTTACAGTCTCTGGACTGTATTTATTCCTTATTTATTACTGTATTATTTATTTTTTTAATGTCGTGAAGTTTTGCTTCAGGGCTCAGGTTTAGAAATTTAGAAGTAAAACACTAAACAGTCTACTAAAACGTTTGTCTGAAGCCATTACTGCATTATTGATTGCTGCATGTCAGATACTGTCAGATGTGGACTGTTACTGCACATCAGCTGTCAAAGCATGTCAAAGCACTTCACTCCTTGAGAAGATATGAGATCTTTACTGCAGAAGATTCCTAATCGCTCCTTACATGTATGGTAGGAGATGTGCTACTTCCTTGATGGAGGACGCCATCGTAGGCGCCCTGTAGCATTGATGCTACATGGTAGAGTTGACACTATGCACAGAGCGCCGACACGGGGGTGCTAAGTGGCACCCCCGCATCAGGACTCTCACTCCAAGACAGGCGCTGCACCCGCACTTGGCTCCCTCTGTCCAAACATGCTTTATAGTGGCCCTTGTGCCAGCCTAACTTTCCTGGCCTAACTGTGCCGGCCTAACTCCAGGTTAGGATTTCGCCCAAAAATGCAAAGCTTTTTGAATATTAAAGTGACTATGGATGAAGTCATTGGTTCTCGAACTCCTACAAGGGAGTTGGGAACCACCTAAGGGCACAATCCTAAGCTGCACCAGAACAGCACAGGCTGGTGGGCCTGTGCTATATCCATCGCAGGTTGGGACTGCGCAGGAGCCTCCATGGGGCAAGGGCATGTTCGCACCCTTACCCCAGGGTAGGTGCCATTCGCCCCGATGGGCTTGCTCGGATCTGCGTCTGCTATATAGCAGGCTTAGGTCCAAGCAAGCCATGTGGCCCAAATTGGCGGGCCAGGGACGAGGGTTTGGACGTGGCCTAATGGCTGCATCCAAGCCCCACCCATCTCCCCATGCTGGCAAGAAACATGCGTCAGTCCAATGGGTGTTTTGGATTGCACCCTAAGTTATTTTTCTCTCTTAAACATATTTCACTCTCTTAAAAGTGATTTAAAAGATGCCTACTGCACTCCTAAGGGGCCATTGTTATGTTAACATGCTACCAGAAGGTGAGAGGTCCTTCAATGCCTTTGCCTTCCATCAAACACACAGACTCACAATGTTAAACATGCTGCTATTGGCTGAGGCAGGATCAATTGCTTACAGTCACTGATTGGCTGATCTATCACCCATGCAGTGGAGGTCCTACTGTAACGAGTGGGGAGCAAATGCCCTGAGCACCATACTGATGGAGTGGGAGGGGCAGTGACATAGTGGCGTGCCTCTCGCAGAGGCAAGCTACGGGAGTGGCATTTGGCCCACCCACCTTGCCCCTGAATCTCCAAAATGGAGCCTGGCATGGTAGGGTGTGTGTGGTGGGGATGGGGCGAAGGGGCAGTGCCCTCTTTCTTTGCCCTGGGGCAGCTCCTTGGCTGAGTCTGCAACTTCACCCACGAGGTTGTGTTAGAGGCAGTCATAAGCCAATCATACAGGGAATTGTGTATTGAGCCTTTTTTGCCACAGAGAGTCCATTGTAAAGTGATTTGATTGCATTGTGAGTCCATCACAAAGCAGGGACCAATAGTATGTTTTAGCTGTTTTTTCTTAAGCCATCGTGTCCTACTCAGTGCTTCATAAAACTTTAAACCATTTTGTGTTAATTAGATGCAGGAGCAGCCCATCCACTAGGTGAGGTAATATGAGTAACTTCAGCAGCAGATTGTAGAAGGGGATGAGGGGATGAAGATTTGGGGCACTTTTCGCCTTGAGTCTGCTGCTGCTACTGCCTTCTTCCAGCCGGCCATAGATGCAACTGACACTGCTAAAAGCATCACTAAAAGCAAGTGAAATGGTTCATTCACATCTTTACCTTGTTCCTGGAACTGTTTCTTCAAATGCCGAAGTGCAGGTCTTCTGGTTTAATTTACAAAAACTGCACAAATGAAGGAGATCCTTCAGTTGTGTTGTCCCTTTAAATCAAACCACTATCCCCGCACTTCTGCAGCTGAAGATACCGTGTAAGGAGGGTGGTAAGTGGCTGCTGTTTTTGTAATTGTGCAGAGGCAGTGGCCCCAAGTTGCGCTATACCAGTGTTGCAGTTGCTGCGCCAGACAAGCCATTGTTAACTGCACTGTAAAGCACTTTTGCACCAACCAGGGAGCAAGCAGTGCCAGCGGGAAGACCTGCTTGAACACTGGGGTTTAGACCTCAGCCACTGTCACAAGACGATAGTGCCAAGCTGCACAGGGGTGTGAGGAGGGTGGCAATGGGCAGGTGTTTCTGGGTGGGGAAAGGCGGAATGGGGGTGGATGGGGTCCAGGCGGGGGCAGGATCAACGGGGGCCTCCACTGTATCCTAAGCCCTTTTTGGGACCCCCGCATTTCACTAGGCTCCAGCTTCCTCCTAACCTGCACTGAATACAGCGTATGTAAGGTGACTGACTGAGCCAGCATAGTTTAGGATTGGGCTGCCTGTCCTTTTCCTGATATCGGTTTTATCATTTGGCTCAGACAAAACTGCAGTCATGCCATTTGCCATCTAGCTTTGATATTCACTCTGTAAGCTTTCCAAGCATTAATATTGGGTTTCTATAGACGTTCAAGTAGGTCAACCAATTTCACCCCTATGGTAATTAATTCTAAAGGATTATGTGATGTTTAAGAGCCATTACAGTTAATAGTTCCCAACTTGCTTTTTCTTCAAGAAAATATACTTATATATTGTATATACTTATACAATATACTTCCTGCTCTCCCTAACTATGATTTCATCATCAGTTAAAGCTATGAATTATCAAATCTCGGTCATTTTAGAGTCAAAATCCATTCAAAGGGAAAGCTACTCAGGAATCATTGAAGTCTGGGGTTTCTCCTTACGAAATCAAAGCTTTCATACATTTCAGAAAAGCTGCTGGTTGAGCATACTTTTCTGAGAGTATGCTAGGCAAGAAAAATCCAGACTTAGGGTACAATCCAAAGGTGGACACTGGGGCTGATGCTGTGTGCTTGCGTTGGTCCAATGTAACTCGTGCCGATGTGGGGGGGGGGATTGACCGGCACCCCCACATCAGCACTAATACCATTGGGCCCAAGAGTTCCACTGGCGCAAGACCAGTTCTGGGCGAGGGGAGGGTGGGCAGGAGGAACTGTGTGTGGGGGAGGGCCAACCTTTCTCCCCAAAGGGCACCCAAGGCAGTTCACAACATAGTAAAAATTCATATACAATAAAATACATAAACCATAAAGCACACAAAAAATCACTGAAAGTCAGCCAGTGGCAAATAGTAGCATAAAATCATCAATCATAAAAACATTGAATACATTAGTAAAAAATCAGCATGTACCCATCTGTAACTAACATAAAATCCTTAAACGCTTTAAAATCCCTACGAGGTTACAAAGCCTTTTAAAAATAAAAACATATTCAAGTACCACCAGAAGACTAATAACGAGGAAGGTTCTCACCTCAAAGGGGAGCGAACTCCATAGAATGGGTGCCACCACTGAGAAGGCCCTATTGCTTATACATCAAGACACTACTTAGGCCACTGAGCAGACTGATGGGGCAGTCAGCACTAGGGTCACAGTGCATCTTTGGAGGAATTATCCTGAAAAGATCCAATCCCCATGCAATGCCATAACCTTCTTTTGAAACTTCGGGTTTCACAATTGTGTTGCTTGGTGTTCATAGGGGTTGCTGGTTCAATTCATGTATGACATTTAACCAGACCCCCATCCACCCCCAAGGTTCTCAAGATCCTGACTTTCCTTCCATAGCCCCATAGGCATACTGTCTATCACACTGAAAAATTAAACATTGTGTAGCACTAATCTGAGGGTGCAATCCTAACCAGTTTTCCAGCATTGACATAGCTGTGTCAATGCTTCATCCTGCCGTGGGGGGTGGCAGTCACAGAGGCCTCCTCAAGGCAAGGGAATGTTTGTTCCCTTATCTCAGAGCTGCATTGCCCTCACCCAGGGGCGTAACTAAAGAAGTGCAGGGGGATGCAATTGCACTGGGCAACAAGCTTTAGGGGGCAGCAAGCTGAGCTTGACATTAGCGGCCAAAATTGTGAAAACCATGGTATGTATGAATAATACCTTCATGTTATGTATCATTGGAAAGGTAATTTAATACAGAATGCAATGAAACAAACCAGAGTGTAATATCTTCACTCTATCAAGAGTTATGGCCAAAAAAAAAAAATCAGAGAACAACACAACACAACTGTGACATCACTGCCTGTTGTGATGTCACTTCCAGGGAAACATTTTGCCCTCTGCACTGGGCTACACTTTCATTAGCTACGCCCCTGCCCTTACCCTGGTGCATGGAAAGTTGGTTAGGATTGCGCCCTGATATTGCAGTAGTTCTGGCACTGTCTTCTCTAGGAGCACCTCTCCTTTCTCATCTCCACATATTTGTCCATAAACTAGAAAAGACTGCATCAGTGCAGTGTTTATGGAAACACAGTGTTTAAACAGAGATGTGATAGCTGCCATTCTATTCGTTCTCTCACAGAGAGATGGGCCTCAGATAATTATTTTCATCACCTTCTTTTTCTCCTTACACAAAGCAAATATACAAGTTATTACAAAACCAGGCAGCAAAACCTCATTACTATCTTCTGCCAAGGCCTTTGGCAAGACAAAGAGGAGGTGTATATTGGAGTATAAGAAAAAGCAAAACACAATATGAGGAAGTTGCGGGCAGGCAATTTCAAATAAAATCTATCTAGCAGATGTGGAAATCACCTAGGAGAGAAAGGAGAAGTGCCTTGTAAATTACCAAATTACCATTCTAGTCCAAAGAAATTAGAGGAAGAAATATGGCATTTCCAAACTTGTCCCCAAACCACTGATTGTATTTCCTCAAGGTGACATTTGTAAGCAAATTAGAATCCAGTGTCACACCTCATTGACAATTCAATCTTGGATGCTACGCCAGTTGTACTAATTGCACCCAGAAACCAGCACCGTGTGTGGGGACAACCACCAGCTGGAGCAACTGGAACAAGTCAGAAGACTCAATAGCATTTAGGCAAAGCAGGGTGCTGGTAGTTCATTGTACAAAGACAGAGGAGCCAGGCAAGATGGGTTTGAGCCCAGCCAAGAGATTTGTCCTAAGCTTTTGCATGAATGACCAGAAACACCTTCCTGACAAAAGGAAGAGAGGAAGGAAGTTTACATAAATTTGCTCTCTTAACTACCCAACCGTAACAGTGACGGACAAAGAGCACTTCAGGGGGTTCATTATCACTGAGGAGCCCAAGAGGCCATGCAGTGAGGATGCTGCAAATTCTGGGAGCAGAGAGGCTCCTCCCTACCACAGGGTCCCACCTTAAGGCCATAATCTAAAGCCCCAGATCATGGCAGTCAAGTGAAAAGCCCCCAAATTGATGTGTAAGTTCCATGAACGGGCACTTGACTTGGGTTGACTTGGGGTGACCATCTCCCCATCATAGCTGGTGATACCCAGTCCCATTTCTGTTTCTGAAAAGCTGAGAAGTGATGCTTGTGAGCGTCCAGAGAAGAGGGCTCTTTTTACAGGATTTCTGCACCTGTCTGTTAATTATTGCTATAACTATTTCAAAAACACTTTATAGTTGGGATTGAAGCTTTCTGTTGAATCCAAGCCAGTGATTGGCTTGTTTTCAAATAGAGCCTAATACTTCTTTGACTTTTGATGTCATTAAAAAAAAAAAAACTTGAAGGATTATTATTTTTTAAATAGCTGAATATTCATATTATTATAATGATTAATTGCAATCATGTAATTGACTATGAAATATTCAGTAACCAAGATGGTACTTTCTATTTGCATTGAGTGCACAAATAGCTCCTGAAGCTGGGCATTGGCAAATACGAGATTGCATGATCTAGACACCTTGAGAGGCAATTTTTCTCCACCCACCGGGGGACCCACCCCCTAGCCTTGCCTTTGCAAATGCATAATCTTATACTCCTGCCCGCTTTGTCTGCTTCCAGTGTACTGTAAACTCTGCAGGAAATCTTCATCTTATTTACTTTGTCTGTTGATTACTAATACCTGATGCCTGCTACCCAACACTCTAAACAACATTGCTTGCATTTATTTATTAAAGGTGCAATCTTATACTGAAGTTGCCACCAGCGATGTCAGTGTCCATGGAAAACCAATGGCCCACTAATCATGGGCTGGTGGCCTGATGTCAGCACAATGCCAGCATGATGTTGGCTGATGTCAGGCCAATATCAAGTTGACATCAGGCTGACATCAAGCCAACATCATGCTGGCATTGTGCTGACATCAGGCCACCAGCCCATGATTAGTGGGCCATTGGTTTTCCATGGACACTGACATCGCTGGTGGCCTGATGTCAGCACAATGCCAGCATGATGTTGGCTTGATGTCAGCCTGATGTCAACTTGATATTGGCCTGACATCAGCCTGACACACAATGACCCAATAGCGGCACTTAACAGAGTCCCAATCTTGGTTGCCTGAGAAGTGCCACCAGGGTGGACCAAGCATGAGGTGGGCAGCCACTAGGAATGATTAATTCTCTGTGTAGGTGTGAGGGGATGCTGTCTGCCATGTGGGGATGGAGCTCAGCAAATTTGCATCCTTCTCCTTTGGTGGTCAAGGGGGGAAGAAAGGGAAACAGGAAATAGCATCAAGGAGCATATCTCTTGCACAGTGGTTTCATTCAAATGATTTAGGAACAGGAACTCCCTTTTGATTGGCACTTGTCGGGAACCCGGAACCAGCCACAGAGCCCATTAGGATCCAGAACGCCCGTTCTGGTCCGTTCCTCCTGAATGACATCACTGCTCTTGCAGGAGTCATAGAGGGCAGGTACAGAGGTCTCAGGTGTCTGGACAGTATGCTGCCCTCTAGAGTCCTGCAGGCGGCACTGCATCCACACTCCAACAGATGGTAGCCATGTGACATGAACTCACAAGTGTCTCTCGGCAAGGGTTTGAGTCCCCAGGGCTGTAACTCAGAGCTAGCTTCCCAGGAGTTTTGAGTGAGTTTATATGGCACAGAAAGACAAACCAAAATCAATATAAAATTTCACAGTTGCTGGCTAAACCCTGTTCCTTATGGTTTGTATCTTTGATAATGGAATAATCAGCTTGTTCCAGTCACAGTCTCAGTGAGCAGGCCAGTGGGCTCTTCTGCCTGGAGTGTTGGCCAGCTGGAAGAGGAAGAACTTCCATTTGCTTGGGAGTTTATTTTTCAGCTGGAAGGACGTCATCTTGCCCTCTGATTGGAGGAGTGCTAGCCCCTTGAAAGTTGGGCTGCATTTGTTTTTTGACTAAAAAATAGTGACATTGCTACTATACCTCTAGCATGGAGCAGGAGGTGTGGACTGATGGTTGATCTGTTGGTACTGCCTGAAGCTAATTGGGAGAATCTGTGATCTTGTTTTTGGATGGGAGACAGAATGCTAGGCTGTGACAAACTGCAGTACCGGCTGTGGCAGAATGGAGTTGCTGTGAAGCTGATTGGCCAGTGTGGGAATGAGAAGGCAAAAGAATACGACCTTAAGGACCTGTCCAAACTTGACTTGCAGTTGCCTGCTGAAGCTCAGTGGTACACAGCCAGAGAGAACCATACTTGGAAGACTACATCTGGGACTGAGGATTCAGTGAGTCACAGAATACTGTATATTTGTTAAAACCCCATTGAAGAATGGTGGTTTAGACTAGCCTGCCCATGTAAACCACCTTGGGCATTTGCATTGGCATGGGAAAGATGGAAAATAAATAAATAAATGCTTCCAGCTCAGTTAAAAAACAAATGACAATATGGGGCATTGAGTAGATCTCAAATGCATGGAGCCTGCCTCATTTTTGCCATAATGTATAGAGGCTGCCATGTTTCTACTAGTAGAATTCAAATGCAAATGCCTTCTTTAATAGCCTCAAGCTTGAAGGAATAATAACTGGCATAAATAGGTTGCTAGAAGGTGAAAAAAGAATGCTACCCTAGAGTGTTTGAAGGAGAAAACCCCCCCCAGCTCTCTAGCGCTTCTAGTGCTGAAAGCAAAGAAAGGAACACAGCCTTGATCTCTACCTTTTCCACTGCCTGCATAACAGCCAATCCCCTTGAAAGTGGCTTCTCTTGAAAGTGACTGAACCTGTTTTGGTGGTTGTAATTTGCATTCCTTTTCACTTGTCTAGCAAGCTGCCTATAAATTGCTCTGAATGACAAGAGAGGGCCACTGAGTTTTAAGTTGGCTCCCAAGTGGAAATAGACAAAATATACTCAGAAATACACATATAGATATTTTATGACAGCTGACTTCTCTAGTTTGCATCCCATTCAAGTCAATATCAGTGTTGCTGCAGATTTATGAAGAATTGTAGAGTGCATTGTTCTTCCCCCCCCCCCATAGGACAGTGCTTGTACTGGGTACAAGCCTGACAAATGTAAATTTGCTGTGAATTACTACCATTCATGCCAGCATAGTTTCTTATAGAGTTATCCCAACATTCTACTATGTTGGCATTTTTCAAATCTTTTTGTTTATTGCATAAAAGTGCTTTCACTTCAGTCCCAAAGTTGCAGATGATTATGTTCAAAATGACTTCATGTTCTTCAGGTGTTTTGACTTGTAGGACATACATACTGATTACACACAGTTATTGGGGGCTATAAAGGTGTGGTGGATAGCTGGCTTATTGTTCATAATGTCCAAAATAATTTAGCTCTTCCAGGAAGCCTGTGAAAACAATTTCATGAGAATGCTCTCTTAATTAACATCTACCTTACTCCTCCCACCCCCTGCACCTGACTTCTTTGCCTACGTACCATGGCTCTGTGGACACATCTATTACCTTTTTCTAAACAAAATATGGTACTAAATAGAATAGTGATAGTTTCAATGCCTATAAAAAAGGTAAAGGTTTCCCCACGACCGAATGGTCTAGTCGTGACCGACTGTAGGGGGCGGTGCTCATCTCCGTTTCAAAGCCTGTGAGCCGGCGTTTTTGTCCGATCATGGTGGCCAGCATGACTCTACGCCGTAGCGCACGGAACGCCGTTACCTTCCCACCAAAGTGGTCCCTATTTATCTACTTGCATTTTAGGTGCTTTCGAACTGCTAGGTTGGCAGGAGCTGGGACAAGCAACGGGAGCTCACTCCGTCACGCAGTCTCGAACTCCCAACCTTGCGGTTGAAAGCCCAGCGACAGCGGATTAACTCGCTGCGCCACCACGTCCCTTTTCAATGCCTATAAAACATATTAAATTCCACTGAGAACTGTACATAATCTATAAACCAGGATTCAGGATTAAGAAAAATTTATTGCTATGATCATATCATTCTATCCCCTCTACCTCCCTATCTCCCCCTTCTCTCTACTACACAAAACATTAGAACTTAAGGATAATATTAAGGGTGCAGTCCTAACCAACATTCCATTACCAGCGTAAGGGCCATGCAGCTCCGATGTAAGGGAACAAATCTTCCCTAGCCTTGAGGAGGCCCCCATGACCACTACTCCACTGCAGGATGCAGCACATGCCCCATTGGCACAGCTATGTCAGGGCTGGAAAGTTGGTTGGGATTATGCCCTAAATCATATTTTTACAGAATTAGGACATGGTTTAAGCCATTTTGATAGTAGATCAACTGCTTTTACATGCTGGAACGTTGATTGGTCAGCAATTTTGCAGGCTTGCTTACCATCTTTTCCTTAATGGTATGGTGAAGGGAAGGGTGATCCAGGCTATCATTAAGCAGATATTAATGACCCAAGAAGCCTCCGTCTCCTTCAATCAGGGAGAGAATAAAGGCAGAGTGGATTGGAGCAGTGGGTGTTCTGAGGGAAACAAGAGAGGCAATTTGATCTGTGAGGCACAAAGCTGGAATGGAAACTTCTGAGGCACCCTTTGGGATGCAGAGTTGCTCAGTGGGTCGGGGCCTCTTGCTCCTTGCAGGACCACCCCAGCTAATTTCATTTCAAATGCTCAACTTGGCACAGGAGGGGGTGGATAGGATTTCGTTCCGTGGCTGCCCTGGCCTCGGGGGGGGGCTGCCCCCAGTTTGCGCGCCCCACCGCTGCTCACCCAGGCTCCAGCGCCCACCCACCCATCTCCCCTGGCGAGCAGGCACACACACACCCCGAGGCCAGGGCAGCCGCGGAATGGGACGGGCGGGCAGCCAATCATGCGGAAGTCCCACATAAGTCCCGCCCAGCGTTCCTGTTCCTTATTTGTAGATGACACCACTGGTCATGATCCAATTTGTGGTGGTTCGCGAAACTGACAGAGTAATTTAATTAGGCTATGTGCATCAAGGATTAAACAACTTCCTCCTTGGGAGGAGCACTGTTCCTGAATCACCATTATAGCCACAGTGGCTTGAGAGGATGGTAAAGTGAAACTTTTTTTTTGGGGGGGGGGTTCCTGATGCAAAAACTTTTGAGAACAAATGCTATACACAATTATGGTAAATTTTAGGTCTGATGAAGGGGAAAGTTAAGGAAGGTCCCCAAAACATTTGAGATAAATAAGTAAGGGAACAAAATGGAATTATTGTACATGTTACCAGTCCAATTTAAACATTTGGGAAAATGAAGACTCTGAGGAAATAAAGCTTCAAAAATGGGCTACAATAATCTTTAAATGTGCTGTTTTAGTATAGGATGTATCATTTACATAAATTGGCACAAATCTTGTAGGAAACTATTTTAATAAGCCGTATCTTTGGACCTCTTAAATTATTTTTGGACATAGTCAACAAGGTCTATACTGGAGATCCGGGGCAAAAATCCACTGAATTCCACTGAACAAAAATACACTGCTTGTAATCTGTCAAATGTGTGTTCAGCATAGAAATGTCAGTTAATCCCTCCTCTCGGAGCAAAGAGGCACCATTTAAAGTGGTAACAGTCTTATATTTAGCAGGGGCAGCCAACTGTGGGAGCAATTCTAACCTTGAGTTAGACCGGCACAGTTAGGCCAGCAAAGTTTGGCTGGCACATGAGATATTGTAAAGTATATTTGGATCCCACTCAGAGTCAAAGAGGTCAGCACACAGATGTGTGCCATCCTCCCTGACTCTGTGAGTGGTCTAAATGTGCTTTACAATGACCCTTGCCTTGTGCCAGCCAAACATTGCTGACCTAACTGTGCCGGCTTAACTCCAGGCTAGAATTGTGCTCTGTCTCTCTTCCTCCTACCATAGTTTCTTTACCAGTTGCTGCTCCTGGTGTGTCCCTTGTGGTACTTTTTTAGATTACAAGCCTCTTTGAGGCAGGCTGGGAGCCATCCTCTTATCACTTTTGCAACCACTCAGAAAACCTGTATTTATTGAAAAGCAGAATATAAATACTCATGTCCTCCTCCTCCTCCTCATGTGCCCTTCATATGCCACAAATGCTCTGTAGTTCCGCAAGAGTAGCAAACAGGTAGAAACTCAGATTAATAATAGTCCGATTATTCACAGCTGCCTTACATCTCCAGAGCACTGCAAAGCAGCTGACGCGTACAAATGCGTCTGTTTCTATAAGAGCGTTGGCTAAAGACGAAATGAGAACAAAAATGAGTATTTATTACCTTTGAAATTAAATTCCTAACGTGCATCACAGCATTGCTCTCTGGTGGACATATTATCGGGCAAAAAGCATAGAAGTTTCATCTTATGAGATACTGACTGACACATAGGTTTAGTTTTTGTCAGGCTGACTATGTCAGGCCTCTGCTTCTTTGGAGATGCTTCCCACAAACATCACTGGAGGAAAGGAAGATAACATAAACTTGGTTGCATGTGGACTATGTCTTGCATTCAGTGGTTTCAAGCTAGAATGGCATCAACAAACTTGTGCAGAAGTCTCTCTCCTTCTAACGGCTCCCACTGCTACAATTCATCCAGGTTCTCACAAACATTGATGTTACACTTGGGCAATCAGCCACAGCTCAGAGCCAAAGAAGAATTACACAAGTCCCACTGTCAAGCTACTCACAGCTGTTCCCTTTAGCAAAAGCCTGGCAATGATAGCTGCAGGAAAACACATCTTCCATCAGGTTGCTTATTCCCAAATTCACTTAGACCAGTGGTTCTCAAACCTTTTAGCACCAGGACCCACTTTTTAGAATGATAATCTGTCCAGGGACCCACAAGAAGTGATGTCATGACCGGAAGTGCTGTCATTGTGATGCCAGAGCCATTTTCCAAATAGCAAAGAGAATCAGAAGGAAAAAAAGCCTATTTACAACCTTGACACAAGTAAAACAACCACACAGCCCTCCCCCTTTCCACCATCCCATCTTTCCATATTTTCAATATGGCTGCTCTAGGTGCTTCGCGACCCTCTTGAAATTGACTTGCGACCCACTGGTGGGTCCCTACTCACAGTTTTGGAATCACTGACTTAGACAGTCACTCCCTTTGATTTCTGCCTCTCCTTTGTTGCTTTGCTTCTGCTATTGGCCTCTGCCTATCCTGCTGCTAGGCTGAGTCCTGCAAGGGACTAACAGCCCAATCCTATCTAAATCCGCAATGTTGCAATGCTGCAGCGCTGGCGCAGCTTCCTCTGTATCCTGTGGGGGATTTTTGATGTGTGTCAGCACCACCGATTTTGTGCCCCCCTGGGCCCATGCCTCGTCTCCTCTCTGTTCCATCCCTTCCCTATTTCCCCTCCCCTCCCCGCCTCTACAGTGGACTTATCTGGCCCATGGGCGTCCCAATGGCATGTGTTAGAAGGCTTTGGCCTTCCCTCCAGTGTGCCTGCTACTTATGCCATTGCAAAAGCACTTTACAGCATTTTTGCAACACCATGTACCAGTGGAATACACATACTACCAGAGCAGCAATTCATTAGGATTAGGCTGTTCGCCAAATCAAGACATGCCAGTTAGTGTGTGTTGCTGTTCCTGACTGACAATAATGTGACTGTACCTTGATCAGCCTGCACTGCCTGAGAACATAATTTGTGCAGAAATATCAGATCATGTCACTTTGCAGCTCCAGAACCAGATAAATTAGGCCCCGTCCAGTGGTGAAATTCAGCCAGTTCTCACCAGTTCTGCAGAGCCGGTTGCTAATTTTAGGTTGGGAGAGGGAAGGAAGGCAGCAGCAGCCCTGAAGGCCGCCTTGAAGGACATAGAACCGGTTGTTAATTTATTTGAATCCCACCACTGGCCCTGTCCCATTCCTGTTGTCAACTTTCCACTTGAGGAAAGTGTTTGCAGAGGAAAAGGGAACATGTAACCATTGCCTCTGCAACCTGGGTCAGCGCTCTTTGTTTTGGAGTGTGCCTGTATTGCACAGCAGCAATGACATAACATTGCCCTCACTGTGAAGTCCTGATCCAGTTGATTGTGCCAGAATGTGCGCTGAAATGCTCCTGGGGGTGAATATCACAACATGCTTTTAAATACACACACAAGGCCAGCAATGGTCTCTTGCATTGTTGAGATTTTTCGATGGGGCTATTTCATGTGTGAAGCAGCTGACGTAGGGATTGTTAGAGAGTTTACATAAAGTAATAGGACGTCAGGACAGGGGCAGGACGTCTAGCCGAGAGGGTAAAAGCCGCAGTCATGCCCGAAGATAAGATAAGATCCGAAGGTCGCCCGTTTGAGGACACCGGAAGTTTCCGTGAGCGGCAAGACCTTGAGAATGCGGCTGATAAGATCTGAGCTGTGTTCGGCTGCCTGTGAGAGAGGAGTTGTGTCGGGCCAGCTGTTTCTTGAAGTGAGACCAAGATGTCGTTAATCAGCTGGCAGGAAGGCAATCGTACGGTTAGAAAGAAAGGCTGGACTTGAAAGTGTCATCTGACTGTAGCAGTTCTTGTAAGATTAGAACTTATTTGTGATTGTAAAAACCCTTTGGGTTTAGAAGGCCTATGTAAACCGCCTTGAATAAAGTTAAAAGAGCAATCTAATGACCTAGAAAGGCAGTATATAAATACTAAGTATTATTATATTATTAATAGTCCAATTAATTAGTCAAACCTTGAGTTTCTCAATATAGTGTTATAGTGGTAGTATAGTGCCAATATAGAGCAGTTGCAGTAAGTGTAGTCTCGTAGCCTGTTAGAAATCCATTATCTGTTTACCAAATCAATTACCCCAAAGTTGAGGGTGCAATTCTAACCTGGAGTTATGCTGGCACAGTTAGGCCAGCAAAGTTTGGTTGGCAGAAGGGACACCATAAAGTACGTTTGGAACCCCTTTGGAGTCAGACTTGTGCCATCCCCCTAATTTTGATAATGGTCCAAACACTCTTTATGTTGGCCCTTGTGCCGGCCAAACTTTGCTGGCCTAACTATGCCAGCCTAACTCCAGGTTAGGATTGTACCCTGAAAGGCAAGGGACAACACACTGCAAATCTATGCTTGATGGGCTGCTGGCCTGTGAAAGCTCCTCTCCTCTTGTGATGCCTCTAGCTAGCATACCCCATGGAAAGGGTGGCAGTAGTCTCCCTAGCTGCACATTTGGGCACCATTGCCCAGGCCAGCTTTATGTTCTGCTGGCAGGATCTGTCACTTTTGTGAGGGTTGCTCTGGCTCCATTCTCAGAGCATCCTCATGTTTGCTGCTTCTCCTACTGCTCATCATGGTTTCTGGGCTGGGCCAATGTTAGTGCTGGTAGCATTGTATCACTTCTTGCTCAGCTGTGCTTATCTCCCCCGAGGCAAGGCATGTTGTTGATGGTGGGGGCCTGAGCAATGGGTTGCACTAGATTACCTCCAAGGCCCCTTTCAACTCTCACATTCTGTGAAGTTTTACTGGAGTACCCTTGATTGTGTGAAACTCCAAAAAAGCTTTAAAAATTTTTTTTGCCTGTACTAAAACAAAACAAAATAAATAGCTTCCTAACATTTGAAATCATCTTTCACAAACCACAGATTGCAAAATTGGCTCTGCTTAGTTTCTTCTGAACTGCAGTTAGAGAATGAAGAATCCTAAAAGCCGCCCCCACCGCCATTAATGGATTTGCAAGTCAGCTGGTTATAGAAATGTCCTATAATAATGAAATCGGAGTACATAATACAATTACGTGCATGTTTACTCAGAAATAATTTCTGCTGTGTTCTGTGGGTTTTGCTCAGCAGGATTTGCAGCTGATGGTAGTGTGAACTGACTAAAAAGCTAACATCCTAAGCAGTGACGTCATCCGGGCGCGCCAGGAACTGGAACGCCCGGATGATTGACAGCCCTCCACCCCTATGGCGGAGGGCTGCCACGCCTCCCTGCGCCTCACAGCGCCCAAATTGCTCCATTTCAGAGCGATTCAGGACGCGAGGGAGGGAGGACGGGCCCAGGAGCAGCTCGTCCGTCCTCCGGAGAGGCGGCGTGGCCCGGGCCCATCCACAGAACTGGCGGAATGGCGTACCGGGCCGTTCTGCCTGGATGACGCCACTGATCCTAAGTAACAGAGGAGTGGAATACAGCGCAAGATGAAAATTGCATGTCCTGGCCCAGCAGCAGAACACCAGAGAGCGCTGAGTGAGAGAGCTGCTCTGACAAGGTCTAGAAGCTAGGGAATGAGAAGGACTGCTAGGTTCAGAAGACCCCTCCCAGGTTCCACCTTTCTGCCTGGAGAGCTCCTAAAGAAGTGGCCCCACTGGCTGAAATCTGGCATTCCTTGTTCATTCCATTGCACTCCCCTTGACTTGCTGCCCTTAAAGAGGCTCAGGGAAGTGCAAGATTCTCTACATCAGTGACGATGATCCTGAGGAATTCTGGCTCAGGGTGTGCAGGTTCTGTCACCTGTTATGGGGTCCTGGGCTCCTGTCAGCCCAATCCTATCCAACGTTCTAGTGCTGATGCAGCCCTGAGGTAAGGGAACAAATGTTTCCTTACCTGGAAGAGGGCTCCGGGATTGTCTTTCCACCGCAAGATGCAGAGCAGACTCCATTGGCACTGCTGCACCAGTGCCGGAAATTTGGATAGGATTGGGCCGTGTGTTTCTGGCTCAGAGGTCTCCTGTCTGGTGCATTCAGATTCAGGCTCCGCACTGGGGTTGAGGCTTGAGACGGGGCCTGGTTCTTGTTCTTCTCCCCTGGCTGCCCCACAATCACAGCATCAGACTCTGAACTTAGAGCAGGGGTCATGACAATGTAGCCCTGTTAGAATTTTCTGTGCCAAGCACAATTTTCTTGTCCACGGATCCTATGAAAGAGGGTTCCGTAATTTCTTTTTCATTTTTTCCTCTAGGTTTCTCATCTTCCCCCCCCTCAGTTGTTTAGTTCTCTGTCTTTCCCCTGCTGTGTTTGCTCCCTCAGACATTTTCTGAGAAGCTTCTTCACCTTGTTTCATTTGTAAACAGCCGGCTGCCTTTGTTCTTTTACAAAGAACACAATTATGGCTTCAACTTTTTCATTGGTTGCTAAGGGTCTGAGACAGCCTTATTCTGAACTGTGGAGTTCTAACAGACACAACTCGGTGTTGTGGGGTACAGATAAACATGTAAGATACTAGATTTTGAAAAACTTGTTCAGGTGTATATGTTGATGACTGGAGTTCATTAGCTAGAAAATGAAATGAACAGATTTGGGTGTCTGTTGGGGTCCACCAGTGTGTTTGTGTTTGGAAAGTCTAATTTTTTGTCCAGAATTTTGTGTTATCTGTGATTGTCTTTGCATACTGCCTTTGTTATCACCAGAGCTGGAAAGGGCTCCGATGGCACCTGGGGCGAGGTGACATCATGATGTCACCCCCTCTGTCACCCTAGTGCCACCATCCCACCCCCTGTGCCACCCCTGTGTCTGTGAACACTCCATTTTGGAGCCGAACTGATGCAAGGGAGGGCAGGTGGGCGAATACAAGCTGCGAGCGGCAGCTTCACCACCCCTTCCAAGTGCCATGTGTCGCCCCACAGATGATCTGCTCTGATTATCACACAATGTTTTGTCAAGCATGAAAAAAAATCCTCACACCGTATAGGGTACTCCAGTACAATTTCACAGAATGTGAGTATTGGAAGGGTGAAGGTCATCCAGACCAGCGCCCTGCTCAGTGCAGGGGCTCACCCCAGCACGCCTGACAATTAGCTGGCCAGCCTCTGCTTGAAAACCTCCAATGAAGAAGAGCTCACTACTGTGCAAGGTAGACTGTTCCAGCACTGGGCAGTTCTTACTGTTAGGAAATTCTTCCTAATGAGCAGCAGCACCAATCCTCCCCCCTGCTGCCTTCCATCTCTGTTGGAGGGAGGGGGAGCAAGAGGCAGCAACAGCAGCATCAGCTTGCTACGGAAGTCCTGTTCGCTGACTGCATCTGTTTCTGGGGATGGGACATTTATCTCCAGGCGCTCTCATTTTAGTAAAGACTTCAAACAAACAAACAAACAAACAAACAAACAAACAAACAAACAAACAA
>JAJKFI010000006.1:29042542-29106935 GCA_029204185.1 Lerista edwardsae
CAAACAAACAAACAAACAAACAAACAAACAAACAAACAAACAAACAAACACAACCTTTTTTGTATTGTCATGGGTGCATCATTCTCCATAAATATTCCTCTCCCCATGGTTTACACACACCAGTCTCAAAATAATGCCTAGTCACAGCTCTTTTCCAGTTATAAAGAGAAAACAGCACCACAAAGAGCACCTCGTATTCATTCAGCCCAGAGGGCACAAATGCATAAATGATGGGAATGCAGTCTGAAAAGGGTTGCAGCCTTGTCACCAAATGTCAAGATTTCTTGTCTGGATTCAGCCTCAATTGGTTATACAGCATCCCGTCACTGGCATGGCTAACATGGGCCAAGCAAAGCATGTGCTAAATATGTAGTTTGGCCCTTGCATGCTTGTTTTTCATTGTTAAAAATCAGTGGGGGTCAAGAGGAGGAAGCTTTTTGACTCTTTCCCTCCAAGGGAGTCCTCATCTGGATGGTGCCTCCTTATAGCTGCTTTGTCCCTTGAGATGGAAACCAATCTGCCTGATTAGGGCTCCACGTCTGCACCACAGACCCTGGCACATTTCACTCTGTCCTGTGAAGACAAACAGTGAATGTGCTGTCACTGGGTCCATGGATAATAGACAAATTGGGGTGTGCAGCTAATCAGCACATTGCCATTTTCCCCTTCACACATTCACACACTGGCTGTACATGGTGGGGAAGAACATTGGCTCACATGGAAATAGAATGTAGACTGGTTGTAAGAACTTACCTAGATGGCGTGGGTGAACCCAGCTTTTCATGAAGCAGATGAGTGGCTCACATTGAGGGCGCAATCCTACCCAGCGCTGGGGTAGGAGCGTCTGCCAGCCAGCGCCCTATCCAGCGCTGGGTAAGTGGAGGCTGGAGCCTCCCTGCGGCAAGGGAGCATACGCTAAAGAGCGGGCACAGATCCGAGGAGACAGTGCGGCCCAAATTGGGGTCGCGCGGCCTCCCTGACGGGCTTAGGACGTGGCCTTATAGCCACCTCCCAAGCCCACCTACGCCACCTTCCCTCCAATCCCTGTGCCACCTTGGCATGGAGACTCCCTCGTGCCGACCGGCTTCAATCAGCACAAGAGAGGATCAGTGCGGATGCAGCAGGTTCTGTTGGCGTCGGCCCTGTTGCCTTAGCGTCGATGTGTTGCACTGACGCTGCGCGGGGTTTAGGATTGCGCTGTTAGTGGTGGATGGCAAGAGGAATTGCAAGTGAACACCAGCTGTGTTTCACCCTGGTTCCGCTGCCACCTGCCTCCAGCCTGCAGTGGACAGAACCACAGTGGTCCATTTCCCACTTTTCAAAAGTGAGGGGGAAGTGGATCGGATGTCAGCAACCCTCTGAGCCTGCTCCTTGCTCAGTATAGAAATATTTTAAAGGAAAATAACTAACTTTGGTCCTTTTACACAAATCGAGACATGAACTTTGAAAGGATCGTGCAAAGAAGGAATGAGGTAACGGGGTAAGAAGCAAATTGCTGCTGCCAAGGCCATGCCTGAAAAAAAAAAATCAAGAAAGGTGGCAATCCATTAACTAATAATGCATCTTGCCCCTTCCTTGCATGGTCTCTTTAAATAAAACAAGAAGTGCAGGGCATGCTGGAGGCTCCATTTCCTGTTTTTGAGCAGAATCACATGGGAAGCAGCAACATCAGGGAGTAGGGGGTTGGGATGCCATCTTCCAGGCAGTTTTAGAGTCTGTGTGTGCCTATGTGGTGTCGGGTTAGGGGTGGTACTTGTATGGTTGATCCTCTTGGGCCATCCCTAGATCCAACTAAAGGTAAAAAGATAAAGGTTTCCCCACAACCGAATGGTCTAGTCCTGACCAACTGCAGGGGGCGGTGCTCATCTCCGTTTCTAAGCCAAAGAGCCAGCATTTGTCCAAGGACAAGTTTCTGTGGTCATGTGGCCAGAATGATTATACGCCTAGACACATGGAAAACCGTACCTTCCCACCGAAGTGGTACCTATTTATCTACTCGCATTTTTTACGGGCTTTTGAACTGCTAGGTTGGCAGGAACTGGGACAAATGACAGGAGCTCACTCCGTTGTGCAGTCTTGAACTGCTAGCCTTCCAGTCAGCAAGCTCAGCAGAAGCAGTTTAACCCACAACGCCACCACATCCCCAACTAAAGGTAAGAATGGTTAAATCCCATTGATTTCAAGAAGAAAGATAAGCATATTGACCCATCTTGTTGGAGTCAATAGGACTAAAGTGTTAAATTTTATCTGAATCATGCGCTAATTTTCATGCGTATAATTTCTTTTGGCTCTCAACTCTGATTTATTGGATGAATTTTTGAGGCTATTGAGTATATGTTTTATAGCACTACTCTCACTAGAATCTACAATCTAGGAACTATTTTATGTTGTCTATTATTTCCATAAGTGATGCTTTGATGTTAAAAATAGGCTGTTCATATTATGACAGCCAGTAATAAAGCTCAACGTAAACAATATAAAATAGAATCAAATGGGAATACACTGAGACTGCACACTCAGTTTGGTTATAATACATTTCCCTAATCCAATTAACCAATGTCCTCATTAGAAGGATGCTTTGGCAAGTGGCAATATTACATTTTCATGCCAAAAAGTAAAAATCCAGGAAAGAATGTAAAAGAAAAGAAACTAGAAATTCATGTTTATTCTGTCTTTAAAATGTCTCACAGCCCAATCCTATGGGCTCTGGCTGGCAGTGGAACATGTCCTGCTGCCAACCCCTGCTGAAAAAGTGACAGAAAGCACTTCGTAGCAGCGTACTCAATAGCATGCTGCTCGGACGCTGGCCAGAAGGCTGGATCCTTTCAGGCAGGGCCGGCTTTAAGCCAATGTGACCAATGTCGTCACATCGGGCCCCGTGCTTCAGGGGGCCCTGCACTAGCAGGGTGAGCATATTGCCTATGGCTGCAGCTGGAATCTCTATGGGCTGTCAGTCAGTGGGGTGAGCAGAGCAGCTTTACCTTGGTCTCTCCCACCTGCCTCTGCCTCTGCCCAGCCCAAAATGGGCCACCTGGAAGCAGTTGGCGGTGATGTTATGATATCACCACCAACTACTTCCACATGCCATTCTTTGCACGTGGCACGATCAGAGCTCTTCTTGGTGTGGGGGCCCCCACAGGGAGGGTTGGGGGCCCCACAGGAATGCCCCACTTTGGGCCCTGCCACTGCTAGAGCCTGTGTTATCAGAGTTCCAGCTGCCCACAGGAGCACATAAGCCACTGCAGGAGGCAGAAGGGGGATGGGGAGGGAGGAACAGGGGCAGAGAGGGAACAAAACTTGACAGAAAGAGGAGCAATGGGGCAGGGAGGCTGTGGGAGGGGTTGAATCCAGTAACAATTACACATAGATCCTGCCCCCCATTTTTGCTGAGTCCCCAATCCTTTCTCTTCTTGGATTTGTACTAATGGAATCACTAGTGGAGGTTGGAGGAGAACCATTACAGGTCGGGAGGCTTACACAAGGGTTGTTGTTGTTGTTCAGTTGCTAAGTCAGTCCAACTCTTCGCGACCCCATGGACCACTGCACACCTGTCCTCCACTAGCTTCCGGAGTTCAACCAATTTCATGCTCATCGCTTAGGTGACACTGTCTAACCATCTCATCCTCTGCTGCCCACTTCTCCTTTTGCCTTCAATCTTTCCCAGCATGAGGGTCTTTTCTAAAGAGTCCTCTCTTCTCATGAGGTGGCCAAAGTATTTGAGCTTCAGCTTCAGGATTTGTCCTTCCAGGGAGCAATCAGGCTTGACTTCCTGGAGGATTGACCGATTGGATCTCCTTACAGTCCAGGGGACTCGCAAGAGTCTTCTCCAACACCATAATTCAAAAGCATCTATTCTTCGGCGCTCTGCCTTTCTTATGGTCCAGCTCTCACAGCAAAACATGGCTACTGGGAAAACCATACTATGCAAACCTTTGTTGGCGGGGTGATGTCTCGGCTTTTTATTAAGTTGTCTAGGTTCACCATAGCTTTTCTCCCAAGAAGTAAACGTCTTTTAATTTCATGGCTGCAGTCACCATCTGCGGTGGTCTTGGAGCCCAGGAAAATAAAGTCTGTCACTGCTTCCATTTCTTCCCCTTCTATTTGCCAGGAAGTGATGGGAGTGGTTGCCATTATCTTAGTTTTTTTACTGTTGAGCTTCAAGCCAGTTTTGGCACTTTCCTCTTTCACCCTCATCAGAAGGTTCTTTAGGTCTTCCTCACTTTCTGCCATTAGAGTGGTGTCGTCTGCATATCTGAGATTGTTGATATTTCTCCCAATCTTGATTCCAGCCTGTGAATCATCCAGCCTAGCCTTTTTCATGATGTACTCTGCATATAAGTTAAATAAGCAGGGTGACAGTATACAGCCTTGTCGTACTCCTTTCCCAATTTGAAACCAATCAGTTGTTCCATGTCCAGTTCTAACTGTTGCTTCCTGACCTACGTACAGGTTTCTCAGAAGACAGATCAGGTGGTCTGGTACTCCCATCTCTTCAAGAACTTGCCACAGTTTGTTGTGATCCACACAATCAAAGGCTTTGGCATAGTCAATGAAGCAGAAGTAGATGTTTTTCTGGAACTCTCTTGCTTTCTCCATGATCCAGCGAATGTTGGCAATTTGATCTCTAGTTCTTCTGCCTCTTCGGAAACCAGCTTGTACTTCTGGTAGTTCTCAATTCACATACTGCTGAAGCCTAGCTTGTAGGATTTTGAGCATGACCTTGCTAGCATGTGAAATGAGTGCAATGGTGCGGTAGTTTGAACAATCTTTGGCATAACACAAGGGTTAGGGGATTTTAATCCTCCCCCTGCTGCATATACTGTGCCTATTTCTTGCGCAGCTGCACCAGCAATTGGGGGGTTGTTGTTGAAGGATAGGATTGGGCTCTCAATTTTATTAAACTTCCAATTTGTGTTGATTTGAACGACACAGCACTGTACAGGCCTGCCTTCGATAATGTGGCCTCCTTACTTTAATTTGTTACACTTTACTTCATCCCAGCATAATCGACAGCTATTCTAACCACTAAGAGCAGTGCATTCTGGGTCTATCAGTGCCCTTTTCCTGGCTATTAGATCATCACTCAACTTTTAGGTGAATGTATGCCCTGCACTATTCCAGGTATTATTGTAATTTACTCCAGGGTACATTGGTTAGAAGAACCCCAGCTGTGCATGCTTTTGTTTTCATAAATAAATATACATTTATTGTTGAATAATGCAGAAGAATGCCTCAGGCCCCAGTCTTCTCTGTATCCCCCCTGCCAATGCCCATGCACCAAGAAGGCACACACTGTATTCTATGGTGGTACTAAAAGCAGGATTTTCATTCATATCCTCTGGTGAGTTTGGAACACAAATTTCCAACTAACGATTTAATCAGCCCCATAAATAACTGTCCATGAAGGGTTCTTGCTACTGCTACGGGTTTGGTTATGGTTTAGAGACTCTTGGGCAAGGTCAGCAAGCAATAGGCTGAGTCTGACTTGGAACAAGAAAATATTACCGCATTGTGTTTGTCGTTGAACATTTTAAAGTTTGTGGACATGGTTCCAACATTTTCTTGCCTGCTTCCAAAAACACTGTCAAATAACCCTCAGCAATTTTGTCCTCTGTAGTTATCATGAATCAAACAGGATGATTTTTTTAAAAAAAAATCAAACACTGGAACAATTTCAAAAAAAAAAAAGGTTTATTATTTCAATACATCTGCCAAAAGCTGTGAAACCATCTTTTTCTCAATTCTCACGTGCTTTCATCCATGGGAGGCAAAATGTACTTGGACGTCCTTCAGAAGAACCACAGACGACCCCTCCTGATTCCTTCTGTCCCCAGAATCCATAGGCTCTAACTCTTGTTTCTCCATATTTTCTGTGGTGGCAAAGGGAAAAATGCAGTTTAGGTGCCAATGCAGCCTTCCCTTTGGCAGAGAAAATGATGCTTCCCATGTTAAGCACTTCATTGATTCTAAATTGCTGGAACACAGTGCCATTTGGGTTCCTGCGTGCATCCATTACGTTTACAATTATTGTCTTTAAAAAGAGAGGTAATGAGTGCTGAAATTCAAGCCTGAAACTCAGTTTTTTTCCCTTAAGAAGGGGATGTTAGCAGAATGTTCTGGGTTGTTATTATTAAAGAAAATCCAAAGATCCTGGTGTGAACAAATTTATGCTATTAAGACCGTGGAAGTGATAGGGCTGCATGCTGTGGCACACAGCTTAGCTGTGACTCAGCATCTTGATAGAACTGATTGGCAGCACAATCCTAGCGTGCCCCTTGCGTTGATGCAATGTCATTGCGTTGACACAAGGGGTGGAGCGCTGGCGTCGGCTCCAACTCTGAAGCCGACGCTGCTCACAGCATCGGCTTCAGAGCACTGATGGAAAGCCTCCCTTGTGCTGACTGAAGACGGTCGGCGCAAAGGATTCTTTGTCCCATTTTGAGATGGGGATTGGTGGGAGAGGGGAGGGGGGACTTGGGCGGGACCTGGGCGGGCTTGGGAGGTGGCCATATGGCCACGTCCTAAGCCCATCAGCGAGGCAGCATGGCCCCAATTTGGGCCCCAGTCTCCTCGGATCTGTGCCCGCTATTTAGCAGGCGCAGATCCAAGGAGCACATAGGGGAGGCTGGAGCCTCCCCTACGGTAAGGGAGCGCACGCTCCCTTGCCGTGGGGAGGCTCCAGCCCGTCCTAAGCAGCGCTGGATATGGTGCTGGCCCATCAGCCTTGCCAGTCCAGTGCTGCCTAGGATTGCACCCTGAGCCATGTCTATCGGTGCTTTTTGTGTATCTGCTAATCTTTTCACAATGTGGATGGGAAGGGGCACGATCCAGATAATCTGAGAAGGAAGAATTTGTACAAGAAATGGAAGGAGGAGCAGTTAACCGAGCAGCAGAACACAAATATAACCTGCATCTTGGACAATAACAGATAGGCTGAAGCACAGAATGAGCTGTTGTCTGGATCTTTGAAAAAGGGGGAAAAACAGAATCAGAGAAACAACAGACTGGTCAGTTTGATGTCAATACTGTGAAGGATCCCAGAACAGGTTATTAAGAGGAATATCTGCAAGCGCTTATTCATTTAAAGACTTACGTTGCATTTTCCCACATAAATGCTTAGAACTTTACAGTAAAACAAAAAAGCCATAATAAACACAATTTAAAACATGTAAAACATGCAAAAAAGACATACTGAATGAAAAAAGTAAAAAAATATACAAGAAAGGAAGTAAGAACACAAAAGAGGTTAGACAATAATGGTGTGATTTCTAGGATCCAGCCTGGGTTTGTCAAGAACATGTTGTGCAAGTCTTATCTTCTAATTTTGATAGAGTGACCAGTCTATTAGATATGGGCAAGCCACAGACATAATGTGCCTACACTTCAGCAAAGAAAGTCTCCTCTGATATCCTTGCTGATAAAAGGGTAAAATCTTGGCCCAGTTTTAGACAGTTAGACAGACTCAATGCGAGAAGTTAGCTTACAGTTATTCTCCATGAGAGGCTAATAAAGGGCTCCATGCCAACTGGCAGAGAGGGTGCCACAGAACTTTGCTTGAATCCATTTTTTAAAAATGTCCTGGATGAGGGAGTAGAATCAGGATTTAAAACCAGATTTAATAGGCTTGGTTATTGTACCCATACCAACAAAGTTCAATAGAGGAGAATTCAACTTAGGTTACAAGTAAAGGATGGAGCTGGGACATAGATGCTTGCCTAAAGCCATCTAAAGAGTTAATGACTGAGGCAAGACCCCAGTTGGGGAAATCCTGATTCATAGCTCAGTTGCTTAAGGAGGCCTCTGTAACTACTACTCTACTGAAGGATGTAGCACAGACCCCATTGGCACAGCCATGTCAATGCTGGAAAGTTGGTTAGGATCTGAGCCCTAGAGTAATGGTACAAGATTCAGGGGAATTCTAGATTAGGTAAGAACCTTCTCTGGGATTTTCCTTATAAAAATCTATGGTGTGGCCTCATTTGAAATATACAGATCCCCCAAATCACCACATCTCAAAAAGTATATTGTAGATCAGGAAACAGTGCAAAAAGGGGCAACCAAAATGAAGAGGGGGCAACATCACCTTTTAGTGGCCGCCCTGCCATTGACTGAGGGGGGCAAATGCCCCCCAGGTGCCGCCGCCAGCGAGCCCTTTAAGGGCAGAGCTGGTGCCTCTGCCAATGCTGCACCACCCTCTGAGGAACCAGAAGTATTCCTTAAAGGCTGCCAAAAGCGTTAGAATGTTTTCAGACAGCAGTGGAGTGTCCCTCAAGGCTCCACAAGCTTCAGGTATGTTGGGGGCACCAGTCCGGATGAGAGTCTGTTGATCTGGCCCCAGGGTGGCTATGGGCCAGGAATGCAACTGCCTTCTTTATAAGGAAAGGCTACAATATTTGGGGATTTCTAATTTAGGGAAAAAAGTGGCTAAAAGGGGGAAGTCATTACTGATGGCCCAATCCTTCTCCCCCACCTCCCACAGGGCTTATCTGCTCTGGCAGGTGGCCAGCACTCTGACAACGCACATGGGAAGGCTCTAGCCTTCCTGCTGGCAGAGGCGGATCCTCTATGCGGTGTGGGGTGGCTCCTGCTATGGGTGCCATCGAAGGGGTGGGCACAAAGGAGAGGAGGAAAAAACCGGAGCACAGAGTGACCCACCCAACAACCCCTGCCTCTGTTTCACTCCAAAATGGACTGATTCCAGATGCTGGAGGTGTGGCAATGCGGCATAGGCGGTGGGCAGTGGCACAGGGGGCATGGTGATATGTTGTTGCCTCACTCCAGACGCGGTCGGAGCCCACAATGGCTCTGCCGGCTGGTGCTACCGCAGCACATGCTGCTGGAACATGCTTTAGAGTTGCTTTTCTGCAATTTTCCCAATTGTAACATTATGCCTGGTAGGAAGAATATGCCTACAAATTTTGCAAGGTGTGGAAGACAAATGCATTTGGGAGGAAAGTCTTGGGAGAAAACTAGAAATTTGGAGCTACTGTGGGGAAAAGAAAATCTTTGTGGCATGATTCACCAAGCTTGGTTTTAGTCTCAGTACAGGGAAATCCTAGATATGGCAGATGTTTGTGTATACAGAAAACTTACTGGAAAATTAAGATATTCAAGTGTAAATCTGAGATATTGCAATAATGCCTCCTGAGTGTGCTTGAACAGAATATGAACAAGGATAATAACTAGACATATGAGGAATCATGTAACCAATAATTAACATTGTACTTTCAAATGGGCAAGAGACTCATCAGAGGCCATGTCTGAAGTATCCCCAATTTCTGATTTTGATTCCATCTCCCCTGCCCATTTTCTGTTGGTTCTTTAATTTCCTTTTACTTTGTATGACTGCAGCATGTTCACCTGAGCAGAACTGCAACAAATGTATGAGGCAGGGACACAGAAGCTGCCCTTACAGAAGGTAGCAATGCTCTCATACAACTCTCATAATATTAGAACTAGGGTCTGCCTAAAAAAATTATGAGTAGGAGATTCAGGGCAGACAGGGGGAACTACTTATTCGAATGACTGCTAATTGATTTATGAAATTGAGGGTGCAATCCTAAGTTAGGCTGGCACAAGTCAGTTGTGCTGGCCCAGGAGTGTTGCAAATGCGGTGTAAAGTGTGTTTGCAATACTTCTCAGAGTCAGGAAGGCCAGTGTACATCTGTGCGCCAGCCTCCCTGATTCCAAGAGTAGTCCAAACACACTTTAAGGTGCATTTGTGACACTTGACATGTCTAAAGAGCTAGCTTGACAGTTATGCCAGCAGTTCCCAAACTGTGGGTCCAGGATCCATAAGTGGGTCATGACCCAATTTTTGGTGGATTGTGAAACTGACAAGTGAGACAAGGCTATGTGTATCAAGGCTAGGTGTATGTGTACCTACTACTTGGGGGGAACACTGCTGTCCAGTCACCGTTGTAGCCATAGAGGTTTGAGTGACTGGTAAAGTGAAACTTTTTTTTAGTGAGTCCTAATGCTAAAAAGTTTGAGAACCATTGAGTCACAGTAAGGGAATGTTTCTTCCCTTTCCTCAGAGCTGCACTGCCCTTACCCCGGTGCTGGAAAGTTGCTTAGGATTGCATCCAAGGTCACATATTCCCAATTGCTTTTCTGCCCTGCTGTTTCAACAGACTATTCTACATTCTAAGTACACATTCTATATTCTACATTCTATTAACAAGTGTATTTACTAGACACATTTCTGAAATGTTCCACACAGCTGAAACCTGTGTGGTGGTAATGAGGAAATATATCAACTGTTTTTGCAGGTGGTGTTTGGTTTGCCTTTGCCCTTACCAGCTTTCAAGTTTTTAAGGATAAACTGGTTCAGACCATGTAAATTATGTCCGACCCTGACTGGCAACACAGTAAATCAAGGAGTAGCTTGTGCTTATGCTTCAGTAGGCACAAAGGTGAAAGGAGATGGCAAGTGAAACAGATGCCTTTTTGGTAGATATGATACCTTGGGAGTAAAAGAGAGCCACTATGTCCAATTTCAGCACAGCTTTATTTTTCTTCATTCCTCTAGAACACAGATTTCCACTAGCTGTGACCGAATACAGTAATATACAAAAGTAATGGCCAAATGAAAAGTCTTGGAGCTGAACTTTGATAAATTGAAGACCATTTAGATGAGCTATTGGACATCAATTGACATTAAGCACCATTTAAACCTATCTAGTGTGTACCTCTTAGGGCGCAATCCTAATCTGTGCTGGGAAAGGCAGGCCAACAGGCCTGTGCTGTATGCAGCACAGGTGAGAAGCAAGCTTGGGCGCAACTCGGAGTAAGGGGATTTCAGTCAGATCTTGTGAGCGCAAATCCGTGCAGCCTGTGTAAGGCTGATCGGGGCATTGCCAGGGGTTAGGATCTGGCCTAGGTTCCCCAGGCCGGTTCCACTCCCCTCCCGGGCCCAGTGAGCCTCCAGGACCATCATCCTCATGGACATCCTCTATGCCCAGAACTGCCTCTGTTCCGCCCTCCTGCCACCCTCTCCTGCTCCTTGTTCTCAGGGCGGCACAAACTCACCATCTCCTGGAGCAGCATCCATGCGCTGGCCTAGCTTCCCTCCAAGTAGCCGCGAACGTGCTTTACAGCATGTTTGTGACACTCGGGAGCCAGCATAAGGGACTTGTTCCGGCTCAGGACAGCTTCAGGATAGAGCTACCCAACACTTATAAGATTGCGGAAGGCTATCGATGTGTTATTACATTTGCAGTATTTCTTTTCCTTCTCTTCTAGAACCAATATTTTCCACAACTGATATTGGGCTTTTTCTAAATCTCGTTCACAAACAAACTGCAGTTTCCAAAATTTGTTTTTAACACAGAACTGTGATTTGTTAAGTAAAAGCAGATCTTGCATGATCTTCCTCCCATCCCTGCAGGTGGAGGACACTGGAGAAAGAAACCCTTAGGCCTACAACTCTCTAAGGATGCAATCCTATGCACACTTCAAACCGTTAACACTCACAAAAGGAATAGAACAAGAGTAAGGCCTGCAGTTTCCAAGATGGCTGCTCCCAGCTTTTTGCGACCCACCTGATGTTAAGTCGCGACCCACCAGGTGGGTCTCAACCCACAGTTTGAATAACACTGTTTTAAGGTATTGTTTTTGACCTGTAAAACTTAGATTACCATAGGGTGCACTCCTCTCCACATGAATCCATCCATCTTCTAAGACCAAAGTTTTGGGAAGT
Organism: Lerista edwardsae; assembly: GCA_029204185.1. Lineage (NCBI taxonomy): Eukaryota > Metazoa > Chordata > Lepidosauria > Squamata > Scincidae > Lerista > Lerista edwardsae. The sequence continues at coordinate 29,054,244 of JAJKFI010000006.1, forward strand.
GCATGTGTGAAAGTGTTATGTGTGCTTGGGGGAGGGTGGAATGCAGCAGGGTTCCTATTGGTGGAGGGCCCAACACTAAAAAAAAAACTCCCTGAACCATGAAGCCTACGTTTGAAACAGCCTGTGGTCCCTTAGAAATAAAATCTATTTTTTGTTTTAATGGTTTTGATACAATCTGTTGTGCTTCCATTTTATTATCCAGTTTGAAATTCTGGCTTAATTTAATTTATTTAAAATAAAGAAGAACCTTCTAACCCTCCCAAGCAGCTGCTGAACTGTGTTTTTTTTTAAGTCCCCAAACAATCCTATACACACTTACCCAGGAGGAAGCCCCTTTGACCATCATTGTTAAAAGCATATACATAATAGCCTGCTAGATGTACAGATCTGTAACATTTCCCCAAATGCAGTCTCAAACCATGGTAGCATAATATACTAAAAACAAAATACATGTTGAAAGGAATGAGGACCCACCTGAAATTAGCTTGTGATCCACCCCACAATTTAAGAAACACTGAGTTACATGTTTTATTATATATGTATATTATATATGTGTATATACTATATGTTTTACAGTAGGTCCTCATTAACCATGGAGATTCCGTTCCTGGACCCCCTGCTGATACTTAAATTCACGGGTATTCAACCCCATAGATTTTGGGCCATCCTGACTCTCCAAACCCAGCTGAAACCCACTTTCTGAGGGTTTTCTGAGGCCTCAGGGTCCGCACATAACCATCTGTGGCTTCTGCAGGCCTCAGAATGCCCATTTCAGGTGAAAAAAAATTACTTCTGGTTTTCAAGGAAGTAACTGGAACTGACTTTCTATGCCCTTATAAGGCATTCTGAGGCTCTCTGGAAGAAACATAATGTAACATTTTTTTCGCCCAAAAGGGGCATTCAGAAATGCCTCCAGGGGTGACCAAGCACAACTCCTGTCACCTTCAGAGAGTACAGGTGGGATCCTCTCCTGCGGATTCAGAATCCACACCTTCTGAAATCCATGGGTCCAGAACCGCAGATAGGCCCATCTCTATAAGAGTTGTGGATGTTATGTGCAGAAGGTGTGGTCTGGAGGAAGAGCTGCCTGAAAACTACCAGAAGCTAATTAGGAGCAGCCCAGGTTGTGTCTGGAGGAAAGACCAGAAAAATCTCTCTGTTAATAAGCTGATGTGACCCTTGTTGGCAAGAGGAGTCGCTGTTGCTTGCTGCTGAGTGGATTGGAATGTTTAGAATGTCAGTGACAAGAACAATAACTGGGAAATCCCCTGCCTGGTGTGATTTGTGGCTTTGCCTGAGGAAAGCTCTTGAGTTTTCTTGCAGGTAAGGGAATGTTGGCTACACCAACTGAAGGATAACAGCTGGAGTTTGAAAGGTTCTTACAACATGGTAAAGGCCTTTATCAGGTCTAGAACCCCTGCCTATGTAATATCCTGCCTTGAGCAATATTCAAAGAGTATTCTGAGGAGGAGAAAAGGTGGTTTATTAATATAGTAATAAATAATAAATAAAGCAGATGGAGGCTTACAAAAATATTTTATGTTCTTCTTATTAAATGGTGATTCTTTTAGCTTTTAGTACTTTATCAGACACCAGGAAGAGGAAGTGAAAAGCTGTTGGAAACCAATGGTGAAAGCAAATTGTAATTCTTTTTGCTGTCTCTATAAATTATAATCATTCACACCACAGGAAAAACAGTAAGATATATACTATCTGAAAGCAATGATATTCTGTAAATAGTTTGTATTTTTCTCTGTTGCTGCTTGACTTAACAGTCTATAAAAATGCAGAAGACAATTATTTTCTCCTTCAGCAAAGAGGAAAGTCTTCACTTTTCCTCTCTGCCTACTACTGAGACAACAGGTGAGAGAAGAAAACCAATGACCCCATCAGAACCTGGAGAAACAGTTGCATATTGCTACATACCCCAGTGCATGACAACCCTGCCAGTACAGAAGCCCCACCACCTGTGGGTGTCACACAGGTGCCAACACAGCATCCAGAAAACTTTGTGCCACCATTAATGGGGTTCAGACCAGCACAACCCGATCAGCACTAAAGCTGTAACAGAGTGGAGAGATTGGTGGGATGGGGTAAGGACAAGGCGGAATCAGAAGACAATGGGAGTGTGTATGGCTTGAAATTCCTTTCCTGAGCCATACACCACCCCCACTGGCTGTGAAGTGATACACCAGCAGCAGAGCTCAGAGGAGTCCCATAGGGAGCTCTGTAGCGACCAGAACAAGCTTGTAAGCACTATACCTCTCACTCCCCCACTTCAGCAGTCTCTCCACTATAACAGTGTCAAGGGTCTGCTGAACATTGCACCAGCATCACTGCGTTCTAGGATTGGACTGTGACAGCCTTGCACACACATGTATACACACACAACCATTTTCAGTGCAATATACTTACGTTTTTGGCCAGCGAATGCTAACCTAAAGGAAGTCTGAATGGAGTCAATTATTTTCTGCTTCACTCATTCCTTGACCATCTCAGTCTCTGTAGAGATGCTGTCTTGAACTTTAGAAGATGCTATAATTAAAGAGAAAAAACCAGAGTGTAACTGAAGTGGGAACACCGACAATGAGGTCTGCAACCCTAGGCACTCTTATCTGAGATAAGCCCCATGGAACACAGCGAGACTTACCTGTGGAAAAAAAAAAGAACAGGCACAGGATTGCACTGTAAAATCCATTAACAAGCTAAATGATGTTTTACGAGGGTTGTGGAAATGTTGTTTGGTTGTGGTGTAGATTGTGGCATCATTCGTGCTTATTGCTCCTATTTGTATTTAATGCATCAGTTCATGTATATAAGTATACTAGCTGTTTGTGACCCGGCGTTGCCCGGGGGCAGAAATTATCCCCAGGCTCTATTGGGAGGAGGAATGAGTGTGTTCTGCAGTGCACCCCCACCTCTGGGGGCGTATGGGGGGCCCTACCCCCACAGTATATCTGTCCAGATCGTAAGGAAGGAGTGTACCACGTGTGGTGCACATCGTTCCAGGCGTTCCAGAGTAATGGTGGAACATACACACAAATATGCATACCTCCCTCAAAAGCATGACATAGTGAGATCCATATATAGACATATAGAACCCGTCCCTGAAATAAAACAGATGACCTGGAACCCACAATGCACACTATCACTGTGAAATGAATGAGGAAACAGGGACACCATCAACTAAGAGAGCAACATGAAGGTCCCACTTACTGTCTGCAGGTCCTGTGGCAGGAATCCGCCCTGATGTATGAGAAACAGGCAGAGGTGGCCTGTTAGCTCCCTGGACATAGGCCCCTCTCAGATCTGAGTAGCTGCTGGAACTCTCTGGATCCTGCTCTTTCCACCCTGGCCCACTCAGGCAACACTGGCACAGCTGTGTAGTTAACAGTATTGATGACCCGGACCCCAAAATGCACACTATCACTGTGAAAGGAATGAGGAAACAGGGACACCAGCAACTAAGAGAGCAATAGGAAGGTCCCACTTACTGTCAGCAGGTCCTGTGGCAGCATAGGCCTGACGTATGAGAAACAGGCAGAGGTGGCCTGTGAGCTCCCTGGACATAGGCCCCTCTCAGATCCGACTGGCTGCTGGAACTCTGTGGATCCTGCTCTTTCCTCCCTGGCCCACTCAGGCCACGCAGGCGAAGCACTTTACTTTCACTTTCTGTTCTGCTCAGTTTCAGCTGTGCTGCTGCAGAATCGTCTGTGACCACAGGGTGGCAGCAGACCTGTAGCCCCATGCAATCCCCTTGGTTCCTGACGATCTGGGCCCCCTCCCCGAAAACCGGGGGGGGCGTAGGGGGGTCTGACCCCCGCAGTGATTCCTTCCAGGCTGCAAGGAATGTGTGTGCCAAGTTTCGTGGCCGTGGGTCAAGGGACGGAGACGTGTATAAGGAACATACATACACACACACACACACACACGTCCGTTTTTATATATATCTAGATAATGCTAACTGGGACAGAGTGCCTATACCTTTAACCATTGTATAGAAGAGGGAATTTTGGTGGGTGCAGCTTTTGAAATCCTCCCATGATGAGCTTCACCTGCCCAAATTCCCTCTTCTATACAATAGTTAAAGGTATAGGCACTCTGTTCCAGTTTGTATCTGGCAACCCTACCCAGAGGGACCTTGCACCCAGGCTTCAACAGCCGAAAGGCTGGAGGCCTGAGCGACAGGCCCCACACCGCAGCACTAGGCACTGCCGCAGATGACAGCAGCCTGGTCAGACAGCCCACCCCTTCCCCCTTGATCACAGTCAGGCCAGTCCTGTTGCAAGCGAGGGAAAAGTCCGCCTGGCCTACTGACACTGGGAGCAAGTGAAAGAAAGCCCATGTCTGCAATTGCCAAATGGAGGTTAGTAAGTACTCGCAGGATCAGAGTCCTGGAGGGTTGTCAGCCTGGGCTTGTGCAGCCTAGCTGGGAAGAAGAGGTGGAGCAAAGGAGCAGGGAGACTCTGTATAACCCTAGGCAAGCCAGTGCTGAGGGCAGTCTGGGGAAGGAGGGCCAGCAAGTAGGATGTTGGCCAGTAACTCAAGCAAGGCTGCTGGAAAGGAGGAGGACCAATGGGTGAAGGAACCCCCTTGTCTATCTGTGAGGCTGCTGGATCTCTCAACAGACTGGGAGGCTTGAGGGAGCCCAAACACAACTTGTATCGCTCCAGTGCTGTGTCTCGCAAAGCCTTAATGCCGGCTACTGCAAGGGCAGGCGCATCTTGCCCAGCAGTGCCAATAGATTGTAATGAAAAATTTAAATTTAGCGCAGCTACCCCATGTCAGGCAAAACCATGTAAGGAGAGGGACTGGAACAGGCAGGCTCTGTCTCCTGTGATGGGGACAATAGCATGAGGCACCATATCCCCATCCACATTTAAATAGTTGCCATACTGACTTAAATTAAGGGCCCCTCAGCTGTTATTTACAGCAACAACAGTGAAGAGAAAATGCTTCCTGTGAGGGAAGCTAGACTGCACCACACAACCCTTGAGCCAGTGCCTCTCCCTTACTCTCCTCTCACTGGAACACAGGGATAAGCATGGCAATGCCTCCTGTGAGGGAAGTGTGTCTGTGCCACACAACTCTTGAGCCAGTGTCCCTCCCCAACTGTCCTCTCAGTGGAACACAGGGATAAGCAGAGCAAGGCCTCCTGTGAGGGAAGCAAGACTGCGCACACAACTCTTGAGCCAATGCTCCTCCCTAACTAACCCATCACTGGAACACAGGGATAAGCAGAGCAAGGTCTGGCAATGGCGATAGCACAATTTCTCAGGAGAAAAGCTTGTCAAAATCTTGGGGCAGCAGAACTTTGCATTGTGCCAGAAATACAGTTCATTTTGCTGTTCAGAGTAAACACTAAAATGACTGCTATTTTTCTGTTATTTCACTGTTACCATACCGACTTAAAAAGGGTAAAGTTAAAAGGGGCGGCCTGGCCTCAGTTGCCATCTACCAGAGGCCACAGACCTCTCTCAGGCAGTAGCAGAGGGGAAAAAGCTAGCCAGGCCTAAATAATAGGAAGGGTTCTGTTGTTGTTGTTTCCAGTTGAGTCAAATGGGAGTTATTCCCCATTAAGTGTCAAGGGGCTTACCAAGGAATAAGGGAAAATATTTCCCTTTCCCTTCCCAAGTTTCCTGATCGCCTCGCCGTCCCACCCCCATAGCATGCAGAGAAGTTGTTTTGGCATGGCTGAATACTATGGAAAGGAAAAGCGTAGGATTGAGCCATTGTTCATCTCATTTAAAAAAAAATAGATACAGTTTTCATGTGATTCTCTGAATCTTTTTTCTCTTAAATTCTTGTTCTTTAGTGAGATTGCTATTATTTAGTAAAGATTGCCAGTTTGCTATTAATCTGTCATTGAGAAATGACTTCCAGATTCTGTGAGAGGAAATAAAGTTCCAATGACATACTTTCTGAAAGGGAAAATATTTCCTCACAGTGGTTAGAAATAGATTTTTACAGACTCCAACATGCAAAATGCATTTTTGATGCTGAATACGCCAACCACTTGTCACAGGAGGTGGTGATGGCAACTGGCCTAGATGCCTTTAAAAGGGGACTGGCTGGATTTCTGGAGGAAAAGTCCATCGTGGGCTGTATGCCATGATGGGTGGTGCAACCTCCTTACATTAACAGTAGGGTACTTCAGAATGCCAGGTGCAAGGAAGTGGCAAGAGGATGCAGGCTCTCATGCTTGTTCTCTCATGTGCTCCCTGACACACTGGGTGGGCCACTGTGAGATACAGAAAGCTGGACTAGAGGGGCCTTTGGCCTGATCCCGCAGGCTTCTTATGTTCTTAACCAAAAGCTACAAACAGAGCAATTTTCAATAGGCAATGCTATGCAGTGACACTTTTTCATTCAAAATGTTGCTGTTGCGTCAGTAGAATATTATATTTTCTAGCATTTCCTTGTTTTCCTTGTCACTTAACAAATATTCTGATTTTAATGAGCAATCTAAAAACTGGAACTCTCTCCTTTAAATTCTTCTTGATGTTAACGTTTATTGTAAAGTGTAATTTAATTGTCAGTGTGAGAATATATATTGATTCATGATTTTGAACAACAACACTAAATATAGTATGAATAGGCTGGTGTTCTCAAATAGCCAGGGTAAAAGGGGAGGGCTGTGCGCATTCCTAAACTGATACATGGACAAAAGTTCCCAGAACCGAGACACAGCTGTAACCTTGAATGAAACTTGCATTGAGTCAGCGTACTAGCAATCCCTATGCATCCTGGGTAAAAGCATGTGCAGAGGAGGAGGAAGGGAAGGGGGAAAGTAAATTATTCTGCATGAGTGCTACCAGGTGGGTGGGAATAACCAATGAAGATACAGGAAGAAACTCCGCCTCAGTAGTATAAATTGTTGTACCCATTTTGTACAAGGTGTGGTTTTGCAGCCTGTTTCATTCTGATTTTTGCTTACCACCCATATTTGCAAATATGTAAATAAACCTTTTTATTGAACCATGAATTGGGAGCCAAATTTTATACCTAACATCAGAAACAGGAATGGAGCAACCCTTGACCTTCTTGGAACAGGTTCTGAAGAGAATGTGGATTTTGAATGCACGGTGCACTTGAGCAATTTCAAACCCAAGAGCAAGTGAGCAAGCTTAATTTCCAGAACTGAGTCTCCCTTCTGTTGTCTTGAATATAATTAGAAAGCATAGGAATTAATTAACTACCCACTGTAAGTGGCCAACTAATGTTCAGTGATTGACTGTGTCTGCAGGAGTAAGCTGTTCTTTTCATTCTGTCAGCCAGAGTTAAAGAAAGGTGGCAGGGAGGGAGATGGAATGACATCACAAGGGCACTGTGGCTTAGGTTCCAATTTAAGCAAATTATCCTACACTCTGAACAGCAATTCTGACAAACTTGAGAGGTTCATCTACTGAAACTGAAACCATCTGTTCTCTCTAACAAGGATGTGTTCAAGAATCAAAGCATGTGAGAGGATGTCAGTGACAAGCATGTTAAAAAGGAAGTGTTAGTCTTGAACAGTAATATAATTTAAAATAATCTTTTTCCAAGGCCCACCTTATCTGTGAATGTATACGCATATGTGAGCACATGAGTATACCTTTTCCCCCAGCTTCCATCAGATACATTGGGGCACCTTTTCACCCATTTCCTATGATGACCTCGGAGAGAAGAGCACTAAAACTAGTAATAGTTACAGTACTTGGCTTGGCCGTATTCATGCAGTTCTTTCATAGATTAATCTGAATTCAGCTCTGTTTGGAGCTTATGGAATAGTAATAAATACCCTTCCTTGGCCATGTACAGAGTAACATGGCCCTGCTCAGTAAGTATCAGCAACCAATTTTGAAATACATTCGTACAACAGAACCACTCTTCTGACAGAGAGTTCCCTCCCTCCTGCTGGGGAACATGCAGCATTTCGGGGTCACCACCTAAAGGCTAAAGCCTGAGAGTCTTCTAGCAATGTTGAAAAAAGAGCACAACATGCAAAGCCTTCTAGCGAGAGGTTTTCAAGTGGGTTTTTGTCTTGTGTGTTCCCTGAGGCATCTGCTGGGCCACTGTGAGATACAGAAAGCTGGAGTAGTTGGGCCTTTGGCCTGATCCAGTGGACTTCTTTTTATGTTCTATGTTCTTATGTACTGATAGACCTGTCTTCCACGAACAGTACAACAGCATCCAATCCTTGGGATAAGCACTGTGCACCATCAGTCCTTCTATTTAATTTTTATTACAGTATGTGTTATTTTGTGAGGACGTGGTGGTGCTGTGGGTTAAACCACTGTTGCTTAACTTGCTGACCAGGACGTTGGCAGTTCAAGACCACGTGATGAAGTGAGCTCCTGCTGTTTGTCCCATCTCCTGCCAACCTAGCAGTTTGAAAGCATGTAAAAATGTGAGAAGATAAATAGGTACCACTTTGGTGGGAAGGTAACGGCGTTCCATGAGCCTTGGCTTATAGTCATGCTGGCCACATGACCATAGAAACTTGTCCTGGAAACCACATGACCATGGAAACCTCAGGACAAACGCTGGCTCTTCGGCTTAGAAACAGAGATGAGCACTGCCCCCTACAGTTGGTCACGACTAGAGCATTCGGTCGTGGGGAAACCTTTACCTATGTGTTATTTCACCAAATCAAGGAATTAAGAGGAATGAGACACACAATAATACATTGTGATGTTCACAGTAAAATAATCCCCATGCTGTTTTACTGGCATGTCCAAGCTTGGGAGTCCTGATGGGAGTCCTATTGACTTTATTGGGGCTAAGGCAGGTTGATTTTAACTGTAGCACTGTAAGTAGTCTGTGATTCACAGCCTCCTATTGTAGGTTTGTTGCTGCTTCCAAGTTCGTTAGGCACACATTACAGCTCAGTCATTAACAATGACTAAAAGTAAGTAATTGGTTTAATAAACACAAGGAAAGAAAGAGGATTCATCCTTATTAAAAATTCACAGCTTGAGCAGTAAAGGCTACAATACAAGGTTAATTTTCCTGGCTGCAACAGGAAGCCTGAGAGTGAGGACAGAGTCATCCCCAGAAGTGGCATCATATGTCACTTCTCACACCATGGAAAGAACGAGGAGCTGAACAATGTTGGTCCTGCCAGCACACCAATTTCCCTAATGAATATTTAAAGTTAACACTAAAGCACAATCTGCTTCTCTTCAAGGGTCTCATTAGTTTCCAGGAACTTTGTATGACCAGCTTAGTGATACTTATGATAACATGTTTTTCAGGGTATCATCATGTGAGTTTTTGAAAATATGGGTGGTTGTTTGGGGGGGGGCATGATCCTTCCTTGCATAACATACATTGCCCATGCATGGTTGAGGTACCTGTAGGGCACAAGAGAAGCTCATTTCTCACCTCCATGTGGGCAGTTGACAATTCAAGCCTGTGTATGCTTCCCACACCTCTCGTCCATCTCTGCATGCTGTAAGGAAGGCGCTGAAACAAACCCAAGCATCACTTCACAAAAGTTTTCTTCTTGAACTTGCTTAAGCCAAACCTCTGATTTCTTGGTTCTCTTGAACTGGAACCAGAACTGAACCCTTAAGCACAAAGAATGATAACTGACTCCATACCAGGCGTTCAGTCATCAGGCACTACACAGCAGAATCCTAAGCAGGGTGATTCACAAATCAATCCCATTGAGCTCCATAGGTATCTTTTCTCTTGGGATGAGGTGAAAGGGGATGAGGTCAGTAATAGCCCTAGTAACATCAGCAAGGTCACACCTAGCAAGCAACCCCTAGTAAGGTCAGCAGTAGCCTTAGGAACAGCACAGCTGGATCAAGTAAAAGACCTATCTGGTCCAGCTTCCTGTATCTCACAGTGGTATATCAGATGCCTCAGGGACCACACAAGATACTGTACCTGGATCCTGTTTCCACTCCCTTGCATCTGACATTCTGAGAGCCAACTTTTAGAACCAGGATTTTGCACATAGCTGTAAGGGTTTGTAACCTGTGATGGACTTTCTGTCCAATCTCCTTTTGAAAGCATCTAGGTCAAATGCCATCACCCCATCCTGTGGCAAGGAGTTCCATGGATTACATGTTGGGTAAAGAAATCCTTTCTCTTGTCTCTTCTAACTCTTCCTCTGTCTTTTCCTCTTACCACTTCTTCTCGTCCATTCTTTCCCCTCCCCTCCTGTCCTCTTTCCTTTTGAATACCTGGTAACCCCATTCCCCTCTCGGCCAGCCAGCTGGGCTAGGTCATCATCAGCTGCACTGGAGCAAAACAGTCAGGTGCAAAAACCCCTGAAGTTCCACCAGCCCCCATGGGATTAGAGTAAAAGCCACAGGGCCTTGCTCCCTAGTAAGTGAGTTTAGGCTTACAGTCTTGTTGAAGCAATATTTTAGTTTTCTGGGTTTGCATTTAGCTCTTCTCATATGCATTTAGTTCATAAATCCTGTCTTATGCATTTAGTTTGTAAAAAAAAAAACCCATAAAATTCCAAAATAAACAGTTCAGAAATATTATTTTTCTCAAGTTACTTATCATTGTGGTCATGTTATAGAGTTATACTGTAAGGCAAAGATTGTCATATTATTCTGCATGCAATGTACCAGAACTGATTCAAAATCAGTTCAAGTGGCTGATCTGATTACAGGACCAGTATTTAAAGTTGATGTGTGAACCAGAACTGCACTGGAGAGTTAAAAAAATACTGATGAACTGGAGCGGAACCTACAGCTTAAATAGCTCAACTCTCTGGCTGTAAGTTACTGTGGACTGAATGAGTTTACAAGTATAGAAAGAGGTGGGTGTATGGACCTTATGCACATTTCCTATTTTATGTAATGTTCTGGTGTGCTGATTCACTTTATATACTGAGATAGGAGAAGCAAAGTACTATGGAGCCCTTTGGAGACTGTCAGCCATATGTGCGCACTGTGTCTTTGCCCAGGGACTGATTGTGCCCCAAGCGTTATGGTCAAAGCTCAGTTTTTGTGTGCTGAGGCGATGAGAGGGAAGAAACCAACCCCTGGCCCTGCCCATTGAGTTAATACGGACGGATTGACGCCAAGGGGGCGGGCTTAGCGACCATGTTGTGTGTCCCTAAACAATCCTCATTCCAAGCATTTCAGATTGGTTTTCGCGTGATGTTTAGGGCTGAATCGTTTACTCCTGAAGTAAAAACTTACGAAAATAACAACGTGTGATTGTGGAGAAACATCAGTGGTAACCTAATTATGAGTTAATATGCAATTCCAAGGTTTAATTCCGCGTAATTATATTACTGAACATACCGGACGAAATGCCGCTTGCTGTCTATTTAAACTCGGATTGCACTGTTTTGACAGACTTATTTTTTGAAATCTACACAAGCAGAAATAAAACAGCCATGCCCCATTAAAAAAATGTCTGTTAATGTTCAGAATTTCGAAAATATTACCGGTCGTTTTATTGAGCCAATGTAATGAGAATACATGAATCTTTCCGTAAAAATTAAATCCCATTTTTCGTACAGCGATTCGCACACCCGTATGCAGAACACGCAGGCATGCTTAAAGACGTTGAAATTAACTTTTACACACAGGCAGGGAGATTTTTATTCGTGAATCCCACGGCAACCCTCCTTCGCGGTGATTATCTCAGTCAGCCATATTGTGTGTCCCGGAAGCATCAAGAATGTGACGTCATGGCTTATCCAGTCATTTAACATTCTTGGAAGAAACAGATTTCTTTGAGTCTTATGGAATCGTGGGCACTGTGGCTTCACAGGGGGAATGAGTGTGCCCTCTTTTTGTAGCCAAAGATGGATTGAGTAGACTTTTTGAAATATTGATGTGCCATTATACAGACTCTAAACTAGTTTCGAGAGTATTTCTATTGGAGCAATAAGATACACTATTACTTCAGCAGGTGAAACAACCAGTAACCCAGAAATTATGAAACAATTTATCTTTTAAATCAGTTGTCACTGTAGTCATATAATATGTACAAAACAGCTTTGAAATATGCTGCTATGGTTTTAGGCAATTATTTAACTCAGAAATTACTTTCCGCCTGATTCTTTATGCCAAAGTTCGCTGTGTCTTGATATCCACCAAACATGTGTTAACCCCTTTCAGAATGAGGGTGATGGTTGGAAGATTACCATGACCTTAGAGGCAGTTTCACAGTTTACTACCTTATCATATGGTCCATTGCCCTTCAACCAGTAAATCACCATTCCACTAGGAAAGCAACTCTGTAATGATAAAGCGGATAAGGGGTGAGAGGTTGCAAGATTGTTTTGTTCCTCCAGAATCTCACAGAGTAGAGACCGTAACATCTATTGCTACCCATGCCATGAATGCTGATTGACTTCTATGCCTCGGAAGAGAAAAGAGCATCTGCTGATCCCCTGAAACGTTTTCATATAAACAATGATAATCTGACAAGAAGGGTGGCAAAAGTAATTCCATTTTTTCCTCATAGTTTCCTCACAATAGTGGCTGTCTTATGTCATGAAGGGTGCAATCCTAACCCCATGCTGGAATAGGCAGGCCAACTGGCCTGCCCCATATCCAGCATGGGGTTGGGGGTAGGCTGCAGCGCAACCTGGGGCAAGGTGAATCGATTTCCCTTACCCTGTATAATGCGGCAGTGGCTCGAACAGTGTTACTTGGATCTGTGCTGCTGAAATTGTGTTCTGCCAAATTCCCTGCCAGGCCACCCCAAGTGCCCACACTAGGCTAACTAGTGTGTTCCCACAGAGCGGCCTCAGAGATAGGCAAGAGGGAGGGGGGTTCTTTCACCCACTGGGCCTCCTCTCTTCCAGCAGCTTTGTTTGGCATTACATCACTGGCTGGCCAGCCTCCTCCAGACTGCCCTCATCACTGGCTTAGCTCCAAACTACCTTAATTCTAGCACCAACTAATCCCACCACCAAACAATAGGCAGTCAGCTTGCCTAAGCCACAACTGCCTCCTCCACTTGGTGGCTCCAGGGGTGTGGCAGCCATACAACAACTCCCAATAATTTCCCACAATAAGCTTACCTTCCTTTAGCCAATCAGTCCATCCATCCAGTCCTTCAGGCACAGTCCGTCCAGCAGTCCTTCAGGCAGGCAGGCAGTCCAGCCAGCACTCCATCCATCCAGCACCTACCTGGTGCCCTCCTCCAGCACCTTCCCAGGTCTCTCATCCAACACCTTCCCAGGGCCTTTACTCCAGCTCCTGCCTTCCACTTTATACTGCCAGCCAATCAGTGTCTGTTGCTTGGCAGGCTCTAGCATCAGCCACACCCATCTGCACCTGTGCTGGCCTCCCTTCATAGCCAGGGGCCTCATCAGCCTACAGCTGTGCTTCCTAGGCTTGCAAAGACCTTGGGGTTTAACCCTGTAATCCCTGGCTAATCTGGAACAAGGGGCCATTGCTGATACCATTCCCTATCTCCTCGGCGTATCTCTTGCCTTTTCCAATACAAATTGGCAACGCAAATCCAAGCAGTTCAGATTGGGGTCAGCTCTCTGCCCCTCCATGCCCTCCTGATCCACCAGGCTCCATTTCAGAGCCATACAGGGCCAAGGGAGGTTAGGTGGGCCAAAACAATGTACCTCTTTGCGTGGCAAGGCACCTCTTCTCAAGAAGAGATAAATGACCTCTTAGGACTTCTGAATCCCAAGGGAATATTAGCTGCATGGAAATGCATCTTTTCATTTCAGTGAGTCATATTCTGATCTCCTTCATGTGAACCTATAAGGCTGTTTCCCAATGGCCCAATCCCATTAGGCACTTAGGATGGCAGAAGTCTGCCACTCTAAGTACTGCAGCAGCATTGTAAAAGTCACACCACGGCTATGCACATTGTACAAAGCCAGAGATATATGGCAACAGCTCCTGGAGGCCATAACGGAGAAGGTGAGGTGGCAAAGGGGAGAAGCATGCCAATCATGGGGCATTTTGAAGGCAGGAGTGCACACCATGATGTGATCCTGTTTTCCCTATTCAATATGTCCCCTGCCTTTCCATGGACATATGCCATCAAAACAGCTAGCCTAACCTATTTCATTCCCAAATACTATGCTGCCTGACCTCGCGGGAGCGCAGCAGTAGCCAGGCGGCTACCACTGCATCCTGTGGCAGCCAGGCAGCCGTAGCAGGCTCTGCAGGGAAAAGGGACACTATTTAGCCTGCGCAGAAGTGAGGACCTCTGTGTACGGCCGCGCTGCCTTACTCGGATGTTGGGATCTGGCGGCGAGGGTTACAGTCAGTCTTGCCCCCTGCCCCACCCCACCCACGCCCCAGAATGCCTTCCTGCCCCACTTCAAAAGGCCACATCACTGGCGAGTGGCAAACTCACCGCTCACCAGCAAGTGGTGCTCCCTCTGGGGCACGCCTGGCTGGTTTTGCCATGGCACCACACCAGTGCCAGTGGTAACGGCTTAACCGCGCAGGCAGTAATGGTGATAAAAGCATTGGAGGTGCTTTACGACACTTTGCATGACACTTGCATGGGTGGTACGAGCATACTGCCCGTGCTAAGGGGTATAGGATTGGGGCCTCAATCTGTGTGAGGATAAAATGTTGGAGACCACACAAGCTGCTTGGAGCTCCTTGGAGACACAGTGGCATAAAAAAATGAAAAATAAATTAATGAATACCTGTGCCTCCTCAGTCAATCCATCACACCAGAGTGCCAGTGATTTGATTGACTTTTGAAGCAAGAATGGGCTTTTGAATCTGGTAGACAATACTCAGTTTTAACTAAGGAACTGCCACACCATTTGTGGCATATCCAGATTGAAGTTCATGCAAATGTTCCTGAAATTCACATTAATTACTATTAGTCCAAATTGGAATCTAGTGTGGGGTATTAGTTATAATTGTGCAAGGAAACGATTACTTTACTTTGATGCTTTAGATATATAGATTCTTGAAACTTGGCTTTACTTTATTACACACATGTGCAAAGTTTTACAGTCAACAGATTTTTTTAATGTGCTGCTTGCCCATGCATGTATGCTTAACGTTGTCTGTGAAAAACAAACTACTGTAATCTAGAGACTATCATACTGCAAGTCTAATACAGGAAATCTAATTACGTTGCACTGTAAATATGTTTAATATGGCTATGAAGAAAGTCACATGGTTCATTGTCACTGGAATGTAGCTCAAATGGTAAAGCAAAATTGTACTATAGCACATACTTAAAAATAAGTTAGTGTTTCAGAAAAGCTCTGCTCCCAGTTACACAGCCTGCCATGTTATTCTGAATATATACAGAGGCCCAGCGGCATGTCAGTGGCAGACTCCAGCCCGTGGGCCGGATCTGGGGTCCTTTTCCCTTCCCTTCATTGAACGGCACTTACCTTTTCACCAGAGGGCCTGTGTAAAGCAGAAACTGCAGCCCCTAAGAGTTGCTGCGGCCGGTCGCTTCCTGGTTCTGTTGCCCCAGCAGACTGTGTGCCCGGAGTTCTGGGCAGGCATGGCTGGTTGTAGTGACTCTTGGGGGCAATCAAATGTGCTTTACACAGGCTTCCCCACAGAATGGTAAACACCATTTGCACTGGAGAAATTGAAGAAACTGCAGAGGTCTCCAGTTTGGAGAGCGCTGTTCTAGACTAGAAGCATTTAGGTTTGCGCTCAGGAATTGTAATGTTTCATCTTCCTTACACTGCAGATTAGGATCTATTTCTTCTGAATAGCTGACCTCTACCATTGCGCTTTTTAGGGCCAGTGAACCTGAACCATGCAGTATGTGGAAATTATTTTTTTTAAGGTATTGCCTGTAGCAGCAGTGTATGCCATTCATATATACTGGCATGGTTGCAACACAGATTAGGCTACTTTGTCCACCTCACTAGGAATCTAAACATAAAAACAATCCTCTCCTTATTAAGTGCATAACTCCTGAGCAGTGTTGTGTATTTGGTGGGTGTAGGTGGAGCATAGCAATGAATTCAACATGTCAAATTCTTTCTCAGGAAGCAACTCTATACTTCACATGGAATGCTGAGCTCAGCAGCGAGTAAATCAATCAACCATGGGCCATGGCGATAAGAGTAAGGGTGACAATATTCATGCCCACAAAGAGTATATCACAATTTGCCTTCACTGCTGCATATGAAGCCTTAAACCCATATTTAAACCAGTTGCCAGCTTCTTGATTGCCCATTGTGAAATGACTGCTTGACAGAGCCAGTTCAACTAATGAGGGCAATAATATAGGGCTGCATTTTGGCACCCTAGTCTATCAATGTACAGTATATATTAATGCTGACGTCCTGTCATTATAGGACTGATCTATTTCCAGTTAAGGTTGATGGTCATTCCCTCTCAGTCCTGCTGCATGCCAATGATACTATTTTGCTGGCACAGGAAGGTCTTGCATAGCTTTTAAATAAATGTTGTGAATACTATAAATTATAACAAGGCAGACTGGCCAATGCTAACCAGTGCTGGTGCAGTGGGGCCGCATGGCTCACACTATATCCAGTGCAGGAATTGGGCAGCCTGCGCAATGAGACTACTTGGATCTGTGTCAGCAAAATCCCTGGTGCAAGTCCAAGAAACCCCGGGTAGGGTTTCAAGGCCCAGGAAGGAAGCTAGGATATGGCAGAGGCTTCCACCACTGACCCTCCTTCCCTCCTAGGCCTGTTGTGCGTCCCTTCTGCCCTCCCCGACCCTGTTCACCCCTCCCGCGCTCCCACTGCACAGAGCAGCTTAGAGTAGCTCTCATAGCTCCAGGTTCAGTGCCAGTGGGATAGCCCAGGCCTTCCTGCAGAACTAAGTCTTGAGAGGCCGGGATTTCTGTAGTCTTGGGGCAATGACTGAAATGGCCTTGTCGCGTTTTCCCACAAAACAGACCTCTAAAAGTGGGAAAATATGCAACCAGGCACATCAGAAACACACACACACACACACACACACACACACACACACACACCCCTGCTAACTGGGCAAGAGGCACCTTTTCAAGTGGTGTTCTTAGAGTAATTGGAGAGTAGAGTAGTGGAGAGTAATTGTCCCCCTTCGCCCCAGCACAGTGTCTTTTCTAGTGGCTGTTGCTGGTGGTGTTGCTGGTGTCAACACCTTGAACTGAGCTCAGAAATGAACTGGTAACCAGTCCAGATGGAACAAAATGGGAGTATGTCAAATTAAAAAAAAAAACTACTACTTTTTTTTTTTAATGTCTGCTTTTCTAGAAAACAGAGGGTGGGAGCAGAATTTGACACACACTGTCTTCTGTATTACTGAAGCCCACACGTCATCCTACATGAATTCTGGGGTGGAAGAAGGAAACAATATTTCCACCAGCCATTAAGGTGGTTAAAAACAAGTTCTTGGGAAAATTATTGTAAAAGCCTTGAAATATGTCATCAGCAATTCTTGGACTTGTAATACACATAATTTCTATTACAACCAAAGTTATATCCGCTATGATGCATTACTGGCTTAGATTTCAGCATATGGGGAATGAGAGTTTGCCAAAGCTGTGCCCAGAGGAAATAACCCATATAATACAGATAATTGACAACCAAATTCTTGGTTGGCTCAGATTCAACAAGAATGTGAACAGAGATGGCTTTTTCTGAGTTATTTTTGTTAAATGTGGGACTAAAATTCTTTAAAAACATTAAAAAATCAAGGCTGGCTGATGGGTGAGCTGACCCTTAAACATTTCTCTCTCTCTTTTTTAATTTAAAACAGCTGATTATCTTTTGGATCTAAGAGTGTTGGTTTTAAGAAGGGGTTAGTTCAATCCAATTGCAGACAATGAATTCAGTGACAGAGTGTGTCTGATACTCCAGTATCTTGTCTGAAGCACGTTTATACCCTTGTGGTTCTGGCAATGCTTAAGATTATGGGTTGCATCCTGAAGCACAGAACAGCCCCCCATCCCCTGAAAAATCCAATGTAGAAAGTTAAAAGACCTTCCAAAACAGCACTGCATGGGGTGCAGAGTGCTGCAGAGTTAATTGGAGAAAGTCCTCTCCCTCCCCCCCCCGCGCACACACACCCCGCACACACACCTGTTCTCAGAAGAATCGTGTGTATTTTTGTTCCTTATGCAGGTCTCTTAGGGAGTCTCTCTCTCTCTCTCTCTCTCTCTCTCTCTCTCTCTCTGTGTGTGTGTGTGTGTGTGTGTGTGATTCCTCATAAACATGATTGGATGACCTCTACTGCAAAAACTCATTTATTTCTGAAAATAGTTTTGTGATCATCAAAATTGCACAGTTTGTGAACTTCTGCTGCTAAGATTTATGTACTGTATTTATGTAAGAATATTTTATATCACCCTTCTGCCCCTGCAGGGGACAGCAGGGCAGCTCACAACAATGGCAATTCTTGGTACAATATCAATAATTGTATCCCAAGGGCAATCCCTTGTATTGTGGGTACTCCTTTGTGGGTGGGTCACAATACTTTTCTGCGTGGCTTTTTTCTTTATCTCCTTCTCCAGAGGCAGTTGGTGACCATCTAGGAGGGGAGGGCAGTTGGAGGACGCCCTGGAAGGGAGCTTGAAAAGCACAGAAGATGGAGATGGCGAGGGCATTCATTTGTTAAGAATGAGATGCAGAATTGTAGAGGTGATTAGCTGATGTGAATGATTTACTGTTTTTGTTTACAGAATGGTTTTCTATTATAAAGCTTTATTGCTGTTAAATAAACTAGTACTGGTTCTGATTATCCATTGTGAGGGTAACCAGGGAAACAGTGCCAGACTGATCGTCTCAGCAGATACTCTCCCCTAAGCATATCTTCAGCAATTCGTAAACAGTTCAGAAGGACCAAATACACAAAATTTGTCTGCTCTGGATGCAGAAAATTCCTCCTATCAGAGCAGACATTTGGCTGTGCATTGGGGAGATCCACACCCTTGCTCATCTTGATCCATACTTAATTCACCTTTGCTTCTGGAACATGACCTGATACAGCAAGACCAGAGACCATTGTGAAGATCAGCCATGCTGTGGGATATGCAAAACTGTCTCCAGCCACACTCAGCAGACAATTATGCAGCCAACTCTGCTGTGACTCTTGAAGCAGCTCAGTGGTGTTCACATGAAAAGCCCTTACTCTGATCTCTGCAACAGATTCCTTATTATCAAAAATAAATCAGATCTTTATCAAGAGAATGGATACTTGTTAGCTTACAACTTGTGTTACTCTATGTCCAGGAAGAGAAGTCGTATTAAATGAAACATTTTAGCTTCTGATTTCACCATAGACAAATAAAAAAGGAAGCAAAGTACACACCTTAAGGATGATCAGATCCAATGGCCTGATCCTAAAGTGGCTAGCGCCACTGGAACTAGTGTTCTGGCAGCACTAGGTACTTTCCAGAAGTCATGAAATGTGACATGCGGGAGTGCGCAGGCTGGCAGCTGCTGGAAGCTCTGTGTGCCCAGCTTCATGCAACAGCAGTCTCCAGATGCTTGTATCGGCAGGTCTTTGCTGGCCCACCAGCATGCAGGGGAATGCTTCAGCCTCCGTACCAGTGCTCTAGCAGTGCACAATTCAATGTGCTGCCAAAATATGTTTTACAAATGCCATAAGGCAGTTAATGCTGGTGAAATTAGCATGGTGGAATTAGCAGGTGAGCCCAATAGCTTCAAAACAATGGTTCCAGGATCACCTGGTCTCAGTTAAACCTTGGGCTGTCTCCTCCCCACTCTGGGCACCAGTCCTTGGCCTTAGCTCTCACCAGATCTTTTCTGCTTATTGTAACATCTCTGGCCAGACGCTCCTGTGCTGTGCAGATTACCCAATATGATTTCTCACACTGAGATTATTCAGTATGCTACTGGTGCTGCATAAGTGCAAAGAAGCACTTGCAATAGCAGCAAGGAGAGAAGAGAATAAATAGAATAAGTGGTTTTTCTTGAGAGAATAATGGTAGACTTTGGGATTATTCAATAAAAAAAATTGGCAGTACATACATTCAGAGCAAATAAGTGGAAGCGCTTCTTGACACAGTGCATATACAACATAGGACTTAACCGCCTGTCACCCCCGCGGGGTGTCCTGGGCCCCCCCGCCGGCCACAGGCACTTACCTGAGGTCACAAGGGGGGCAAAGACCACCAGGATCGGGGCCCTGGGGGGTCCGAAGCAGACACCGGGACACAGGGGGACAAGAGAAGAAGGGCCCTCGCCCACGCCCCGCCTGGGGAAGAGCAGCAGGGAGCTCAAGGGGCCTTCCCCGCCCCCTCCCGGGGGCGTCAGGGATGAGCAGCCCACCCGGAGTCAGGGCAGAGGTGGACTGGCACCCCTTCCCCCAGAAAGAGGGGGGAACGAACCAGGGAAGCTCAGGAGAGCTGGCCCCAAGCCCTGTATGCCTGAAGCCTAAAGGGCGGGGCCAGGGAAGCCTTAGGGAAGGCCCTTTGAACAGACCCAGCCTCTATCAAGCCCAAGGCCCCACACCTGGCCTGAAGGCTGCATTAGTAGACAGCCCCAGGGCACGCCCACAGGAAGGGGCAGGGCCTGCTTCCGGGGCTCCAGGCCTCATAAGAGGTTTGGACAGGCCAGAGAGCGGTCGCTCTTGGGCACGGGATGGAGGTCCAGTAGCCGAAGGGGCCACGGGGATTGGCCATCCTCCTCCCCTTCTTGCCTCAGACAGAGGAATCACTGGAGGCCGATCCGAAGGCCTTGTTAGATAGGAACCGGACCCCTTGTTGGAAGCTGTAAGAGTGCGGCGCCCAGGGCTCTCCCCCATAGGAAGGGGGGCTGCTCCGCCCTCCCCCATCTTATTTAGAGGTGCGTCCAGGCCCGACGGGTGGGCTCCAAGGAACCCAGGCTGCTGCCCTGTTGAACATCAGCCTGCCTGAGGAACGGGAGGCCGAGCCCCACAGGAGGTCCAACCAGAGCGAGGCCCCCCAAAGCGGCCCTCGCCGCCGGTCCTCATAGCCTACTGAGGGGCTGAGCGAGAGAGACCCTCAGAGGGGCCCGTGACGCAACGCGGCCCCTTTAAATGCAGCACTAATGAATGTAAAGTGTCTGACTCGAATAAAAGCCTTGCCTAGGACAACTGCGTCTCCTGCCTGTTTATCGAAGCGCAACCATCACCAGGAGCGTCAACGGAAGTACGCCCACCATCGGCAGGTACTGTCCTTCCCCCCCCCCCCCGCAGACGCCCCAATGGAGACGACGACTGCACCGCCACCCAATGCAATGATGATTGCTAGGTTATATATTCTTGAAAAAAGGACCAGGCAAATTCACAGAGCCTTATTACTTCAACAGAACTTCCATCATCAAAGGCAAGACAGCTCTGATTAGAATATGATGAGGACAATTAAGGGGTGGCGTGGCTGTAGTCGCTATTATGCTGTGTTTAAGAGCTTCTGACTGGTCACTGCTGGAGACAAAGCATTTGAGGGACTTTTATTTTTAATTAATTTCTTGTTTTACCAGAACAAGGGTCCTCGACGATAATAAGAAAGCAGGATATATAAAATTCCACATAGCTTGCATTTTACAGGAACAAAATATTAAGGAAATCACAGTGCTTCACAGAAAGAAGCATTTCAAAAAGCCATTCACGAATAGTCTTAACATCACCTGAAGACATGTCGCCATGTACCAATGAGTATCTCCAGAGTAAGGACACAGGCTAGTTCGCATGGGTGGGGCCATGGCATGGGTGGGGCCACGGGGAAGACCAGGGACATGTGGTGCTGGGGCAGCAGGTGAGGCAGGACTGCCCTGCTAGAGTTCTTCAAAAGCGTCACCACCACTGCCACAGCTGTGAGCACGCAAGCACTCGCAACCCATGAGCTTCAGACACTGTTCAGAGCACGTGGGTTGTGAGGGCTTGTGAGCTCACATCCATAGCAGTGGTGGTGGTGAAGAACTCCAATGGGAGGTCTTCAACTTTTAGAAGAACTCCAATGGGAGGTCCGGCCTCACCTGCTACCCCTGCACTGCATGGCCCTGGTGAAGACTGCCGGAATGAAATCTGATATTCCCACTGGATTGGGAAGAGGACCCTTGTACTATGTGGAGAGATGAATGCAAATATTACAATCTCTAGTAACTCCCATTGGTTTGTAGTTTGACATTATAATTTACAGTAACTCTGGAAATTCAACCTAACAGTAATGACTTGTTATATCTGATAAAAGCCACAGAACTCCTTCCTCATTAAAACCAAAACTATGAAGTTCAGTAGACAAAGAAAAATGGACCACAACATCAAAGACCTTTGAAGATTAATACATTGAATACATTACTAGAGATTCGTGTGAAAGCAAGTGGCAGAAATTCGTTACCGTCTCTGGGCATTTTTAACTTGATGAAAGAGTGCTTGTGTAGAAGCGTATTTTCTATTGCAGATGATTCTATCCATGTTTTTGTCTCTACATTTTTGGAGGTCAAATTGGGATCTTCTTTTGTTTTTTTTAATGGACTGTACTGAATGTTAAGCAAATTATTTTGAAATAACATTTCTGCCACCAAATGTCAATTGAGCAGAAGTATTGGGAGGGGGAAAACACATACAGAACAGTTGCAGCTGTGCTATATAAAAGGAAGAGACAATTTAATAGAAAATTCCATACTTTGCAAAAATGTGATTGCCTATTTTCTCTATGTAGATGTCTCATTAGAGGAGCTACAGCTGTTGTGTGAAAGTTGTATTTTCTCTGCAGTTGATCATGGCACTAAGCCTTGTATGTTGCATTTTATTCTTTGTTTTGATGCAGAAGAGCTTCAAAAGAGGAAAAAATACTAGCACAAAGTTCTGTTTATTAGAGGAAAAAGATTTTACTCCTCAACTGTCGTTTCATGGCTTACACATTATAAAAATAGATGGAGTCACGGAACTGGAAGGAACCTCCAGGGTTGTGCAGTTCAACTCACTGAAGTGTAGTAGATCTCAGGACTTATAAGCAATTCATGCCAATGGTTTATTACGATTAAATAAATATGCATACATGTACAAATGCAAATGGATCTAGAGGATCAGGAATTACATTCCTGCCTGTGAGCCAACATGTACTTTGGGAAAAAATCAAGTCTGTCCCAGGCATTTAAGCTGCCCATGCACACTTACCTGGAGTGAACTCCAATGAACCTACCAGACTTACCTTTGAGTAGACATGCCTAGTACTGCACTGTTAGGGCCTGAACGAAGGGCAACCTTCAGGCATCCATAAACCTTAATTCACCTAAACACCCATTATGAGATTATGATCAAGTCAGCTTGCATTGAAGAATTGGGTTAGGGTTTGGGTATCTTTCCTCTGAATCAATGTATATATCCAAGGAAGGGAATTAATTTAGGATTTACATGCTTGATGCGGGAGAGGGAAGCACCAGTTACTGGTGCGAGGGGACAGATTGTCAGGCTTGGATAAGAAGGTGCAACACATTGCTGTAGCTAGAGGGGAAATCACAGCAGTGTTTTGCAAGTGGCCCCCCTCCCCTTTTGAACCATTCCCGGTGGCTAGTCAAAACGGAGGCTACATTGGCTACAGATGGCTCAGAAGGGGGGAGAGGAGTCACCTGCAAAACTTCATGCTGTGATCCCCTCTGCTATGTTATTACTGCAATATCAACATTCAATCTTTAAGAATCAGGGCAGGGAAAAAAATCCTATCCGGAAATTGGGGTTCCTGGCCAATCACAGTATGAGACATCCTGTTGAAGGGCACCCTACCACTGCTGCATGTCTTCTTTGGCAAGGGACATCCTGCCTGTAACTATGTGCTCTCCCATGACGGCAGCCCTATTGTCTGCTCCACTCTTGAACTGCTGCAATTGCCTCTGTTGCTGGCTTGCCTCTGTTCCTGCTGCGCCTCCTGCTGCTCTGTTTGCTGGCAGCACACAGACACACAGAGCTACGCCCTCCTTAGCTGGAGCACTGGGCCCAATGACACTAGGATTCCAGCTTCCCTGGAAATGGAGATATCAGTGTGCTTTAACATGCTGTGCTGGTGATTGCATTTCTACCAATGTTGCTGTAACGCAGTGGTATTTGAACTTTTTAGACCACGTTCTGCCAAATTCACTGCCGGGCCTCCCCAAGGGCCCAAATGCCCACACTAGGCTAATTAGTTTCCCCACAGAGCAGCCTCAGAGATAGGCAAGAGGGAGGGGGGTTCTTTCACCCACTGGGTCTCCTCTCTTCCAGCAGCTTTGCTTGGGATCACCGGCTGGCCAGCCTCCTCCAGACTGCCCTCATCACTGGCTTAGCTCCAAACTACCCTGTCTAGCACCAACAAACCCCACCACCAAACAATAGGCAGTCAGCTTGCCTAAGCCACAACTGCCTCCTCCACTTGGTGGCTCCAGGGGCCTGGCAGCCATACAATAATTCTCAATAATTTCCCACAATAAGCTTACTTTCCTTTAGCCAGTCAGTCCATCTATCCGGTCCTTCAGGCACAGTCCGTCAGGCAGTCCTTCAGGCAGGCAGTCCAGCCAGCACTCCATCCATCCATCACCTACCTGGTGCCCTCCTCCAGCACCTACCCAGGTCCTCATCCAACACCTTCCCAGGGCCTTTACTCCAGCTCCTGCCTTCCACTTTATACTGCCAGCCAATCAGTGTCTGTTGCTAGGCAGGTTCTAGCATCAGCCACACCCATCTGCACCTGTGCTGGCCTCCCTTCATAGCTAGGGGCCTCATCAGCCTACAGCTGTGCTCCCAAAGCTTGCAAAGACCTTAGGGGTTAACCCTATAATCCCTGGCTAATCTGGAACAAGGGGCCATTGCTGATACCATTCCCTATCTCCTCGGGTATCTCCTGCCTTTTCCAATACAAACCAGGACCCACTTTTTAGAATGGCACCTGTGTCAGGACCCACAAGAAGTGATGTCATTAATCTGGAAGTGATGTTATGGCAGGAAGTGACATCATCAAGCAGGAAGTGCTATCATAATGAAATGACACTCCTGAAATGCAAATTGGCATTCTTGGACTGCAGCAATTGCACAACCATGAAACATCCCTGACAGAAAGGCAAGATTAGGACAAAATATGATGTAAAAGCACTGAACTAAAAACAAAATTTGAAAAAAAAACCCTCATTTGAAAATTCAAACTGTTAACACACACAAAAGGAATATAGCAGGAGTAAGGCCTGCAGTTTTCAAGATGGCTGCTCCCAGCTTTCTGTGACCCACCTGACATCATGTCATGATCTACCAAGTGGGTCCTGACCCACAGCAATAACACTACTCTAAAGCATCATTGGTAGAAAACGGTTTTTAACACCTCTATACCCCTGATGTCACTACTGAAAAAGCCCTGAGTTACATAGTCATATCTCTATAAATTTTTGAACTTGATCACATCACATTGTATTGGATTTATTGTTTCAAGTTCAAAGGTTCTTCCAGTGGAACCTCATGTAGGCCACTTGGAACTTTTTAGTACATAAGTTTTAAAACCTTTTTTTAAAAGTAATTCTGGGATTCGTTGGAAACATATCAGGAGTTCAATAATGGCAGAGAAGCTTCCCTGGAATGTTTGCCCACCATTACCAATATGCCTATGCAAGCTGCAGGGACAGCAGAGAGTTGGGTATGACAGGGAACACTCTCAGTTGATGAAGGGCAAAGGTGAGGGCTAATAGACCCAGAATGCCCCATGTGAGTCTGAGAACATACTCCAGAATCCATTCCAGCATGAAGGAGTTTCCTGGCACATATACAGGTTCCTCAGCACCCCAGTCAGACTCTAAAAAACATACCTGCAGAGAAAGAATAGTGTCTAAATGTAACAAATTAATAAATTAAAGCATGCATCCTGAATCACATTCCTGGGTGCATTGTTGACTCTTTCCATGCTAGATAAAATTTCCTCCCCCACGGATGTGTGTGATAACCAGGGCATTTTTCCCTGCTCATGTGTCAATGAATAAATTCTCTGCTACAGTGTTTTCTGCTCCGTGATTGAGTGCCTGCTTTGAAGGGAGCTCTTTGGTTCAGACCAGAGGCCAGCACACCACCAGGTACGTTTGGAAAACATCCTCTTTTCCCCAGCACCAGCACAATTGCGGGAGTGCTGGTGCCAATTTAAATGTTGTCCCACCCCTTAAAGGGGCAGGGACCAGTGTTTTCAGGCTGGGGTGTCTTGATGCCCAAGTTTGAAAACCTCAGGATTACAGTGAAAATTGGCCATTATGATGGGCCAGATCTGAAGAGGAAAGTTCACTTTTAAGCACATGCTGTGGCTTGTGATGGAGCTACATGTTATACAGTTCACAACAAAACCTCACTGGTCACTTGTAATATGAAAATGGTAACCACTCCCATCACTTCCTGGCAAATAGAAGAAATGAAAGCATTCATTTTCCTGGGCTCCAAGATCACCACCGATGGTGACTGCAGCCATGAAATGAAAAGACGTTTACTTCTTGGGAGGAAAGCTATGGTGAAACCTAGACAACTTAATAAAAAGTTGAGACATCACCCTGCCAACAAAGGTTTGCATAGTCAAAGCTATGGTTTTCCCAGTAGCAATGTATGGATGTGAGAGCTGGACCATAAGGAAGGTGGAGTGCTGAAGAACAGATGCTTTTGAATTATGGTGTTAGAGAAGACTCTTGAGAGTCCCCTGGACTGCAAGGAAATCAAATCAGGCAATCCTACAAGAAGCCAAGCCTGATTGCTCCCTGGAAGGACAAATCCTGAAGCTGAAGCTCAAATACTTTGGCCGCCTCATGAGAAGAGAGGACTCTTTAGAAAAGATCCTCATGCTGGGAAAGATTGAAGGCAAAAGGAGAAGGAGGCGGCAGAGGATGAGATGGTTAGATAGTATCACCAAAGCAATGAACATGAAGTTGGGTGAACTCCAGAAGCTAGTGGAAGACAGAGAGGCCTGGTGTGCTGTGATCCATGGGGTCGCAAAGAGTTGGACATGACTTAGCAACTGAACAACAACAACTATATGAAAAACTGTCTTTGGAATGGGGTGATTTGGAGCAGAGAAATAGTGATCAGAATGAGGGTTTCACCACTCCCTTGCCTATAGCTTTTCCATTGCAGCTGCCCCAGTGACTTCTTCCCATAGGCTTCTGGAAGTGTTTGCCCCTTGAACCCCCCCCCCACCTGCCACTTCTCTATTCCAGCCCTCCCAGTGGTTTTTCCTGAACAGATGTCACAAAAAGGCGGTTGTTATTACATGTGTTTGCTTGTAACATGTAAATTCCTCTCCTGGTATTTCAGAAGCCAACGCCAATTATTTTTTCCATGAGCACATTTTCTTCCCTGATTTTAGAACTTCAGTTTTGAGGCATCTGGCAATTGGTCACATAGCTAGGAATAGCAAACAAGGAGCACACTATCATTTTCTGCTTTTCCTCTTACAGGCTGCTGTTCCAGCTCATATTTTGGTCATTAAACTCATTTAGTGGAACAGCAAGAGAAAGCTTACTCCTGGGGAGGGGTGCAAACAAGGTTTCAGCAACATTTGCTGAAATGTTTTCATAGTAGTCCTCTGGAGGTGAGATAACTCAAAATGCTTGAAACTGAGAAATGGTTGTTTCAGTCCCAGCAGGAATGGATTTTCTCAAGAATTGAGACTTTCGGAAAACATTAAGAACAAAAGTACAGGAAACTGAAGTTCTGCAAGGTTAATGAAACCTTGCAAAGACCTAGAATTCCATCTTAATCAGCAATGCTTCTAGACAAGTTATTATTCCCTCTATGCATTTGTCCTGAGAAGACCTCATTTAATTCCCTAGTAGATATTACACTTTTGTTTACCCCCACCTATGCTCTGATATGAACCCCCCCCCCAAGCTTCTCCATTTCAACAGAGGGCCAAACTAGGCAAAATGATGGAGATTTGTGATTGGATCTGGCTTTAAATTTTGGAAAAAGTATCCAGAGGCAGTGGGCAGTTCCGATCAAGATTATGAGACTGCAGGAGGGGAGTTCAATCCTTTTTCTTCATGCTGTTCCCCAACTTTCCATTTCCCTAAAGCTGTGGTTTCCCACAGTAGGGACACATACATTTTCCCCAACAAAATCATAGTTTGGAGGGAATGTAATTTTTATTGGGAAAACAGTGTAGTAGGGGAAAAATGGCTTCCACAAATGGCACAGTTCTGATCCAAACCACTTCCACCTTTCTTTTTGCAAAGATTTAAAGGTACAGGTGATCTTATCTTGGACAGGGGCAGTTACAGGAGTGGCGGGGCCCAATGGGGGCATTCCTGCAGGACCCCCCACCATGGATCGCCACTCACAAAAAAGCATGTTTGAGGAAACTCATGGTCCGGGATCTTCATTTATGCTTTGGAATTCCTGCATCTGGAACAAACCAATGGATCAAGGTTGCTGAATTCAACTGTGCAGGAACATATTCCATTTCAGTTTATAAGAACAAGCCTGTCAAGAAATTCACAAACGGGAAAGCAAATTTGGTGTCAAATGCGAGCCAAGCAGTTACACTGACCCCGCTAATGTAACTTTGCAGTGAAGGAACATGAACAACTGAAGTGTTTATTTTGAGCATTGACCACAACAAATTCCCTATTAGCGCATAAGGGCTGCTCTTTTTAAACCTTCATGTAAGACAGGATTGTTCTGATCTGCTAGAAAACCAACCACTTGAGAAGAAAATAGCTTTGCCTTCCCTAGAGAAACAAATTGCAGGCAAAAGGATCAAAGCAAACTAAAGTAATAGAATTCTTAGACACTTCACTTATGGATCGAGGGGTTTGAAAACGTGTTATTTATTTTACTCAGAAGTAAGCCCATTTTGTTCGGTAAGACAATAGGCCCAATCCTATCCAACTTTCCAGCACTGATGCAGCCAGGTCAATAGGAAATTCACTGCATCCTGGATTGGGAGGCTGCCTCAAGGTAAGGAAACCTGGTTTTAGTTACCTATACCTTGTTCACCTCACCTGGAGTACTGCTACACACTTTACATGGGGCTACCATTGAAAACCCTAGCCTAGAAGCTTCAATGGGAACAGAATGCAGCTGTGAAAGTTTTAGCAAGGGTGGGTTATTATGTTCGTGTCTCACCTCTGTTGATTTGGCTGCACAGGTTGACAATTTGTATAGCTATTATGGCAGGAGGTCTAATCTGCAGGATGAGATATCTACATGGTGTTCGTGTTCTTTTCTCAGCTCTCTTCCTGATACACAGTAATGATAGTAGGAGAGAGAATATTTTTCTGCAGAACCAGGAGTCTGAGTCACAGGAAGAGAAGAAGAAATAAAAATATTGAAAAAGATAAAACCCAATCCATCTGTATTTTGTATTCATTCAGTGATAACATTTGTTCCTGAAGATGTAATTCATGCATGGTTGTTGATAGATTAGTATCTATTTCCTCTGCCCACTGCTGCCTGCTTTCCCTTCTCTTCACAAGCAGCAGTCAGTTCTGTAAGATTTCTGAAAGTTTGTTTGAATGCAACACGGCACTTTTTAGAAAGCAAGCGTGGGGAAAAATACCTTTGGCTTTTCAAATCATATTTCTAATCATAGTTGAATGCCTGCCAGAGATTCATAGACCGAAAAGAGATTCACAATTGGGTGGTGGCAGGTTGGACCACACACCACTGCAGTCTCAGTTCACTTCTGCCACCTTAACCAATCTGGGAAGAGGCTCTTCTTTCCCCCATGACTTTAATTGCTGTGGCTCAGCTGAAATGCACCAGCTCTGCTTGGTTCAGGCAGCCCATTAAACTCCTGAAATATTGAAAAGATGGAACTGGTCAGAAGTTGGAGGGCTTCATTTATCACTGGACACAAATGGGCTCCATGTAAGCAGCCTGAATGGGGATATGGAGGGCTGCAGACAGCAAAAGGCCATCATCTCCAAAGAATCTCAAAGCTTTCTGGCCCCATGGCTGATAGCGTAGTGGTGTGAGGAGGCTATCAGCCCTAACTGCCCACTTCTAAAGATGAAATCCAAAGACAAGCTCATCAGTGAGGGCACTGGAAAGCCTGGACCTCCCTGCCACAAGGGTGTCTCCCCAGAGCCTTTTCAGTTCCACCTTCTCCTTCCCACCTAATGAAAACAGCAGAGGTGGTCCCTGCTAGGAAGGCACCGCTAGCTGCAACAGAATGCAAGCTGCTCCCAAGGACTCTCCTCTAGTCTTGCTGTTTCCTGCCTGCAGTCTAAGCCTGGGACCCCTGACACGGGCACATCACAATCAAGATGTATCGGCTGTCTTTTTCCCATTCTTGGCCCTAGCACGGTGGCTTCTCAGGCTTTGTTCTAGACCGCTTTAAGCAAAACATCTTCAGGCCTTTCTAGGATGAATAAACACAAATGGAAATTGGCAGCTGAGCTCTTGGTAATGATGCCAGTAATCCTGAAAAACAAAACCCTGAGTCACTATAGATGTTTGTGTTAGATAATAATGCTTTTTTGCAGAGACTCCAAAGTGATATCCATCATTTCTTGAAGGTCCTCTTGTTTCGGCAAAGCATAATAATGATTTTTTTAAACGAAAATGTTAACATGCAGTTTGAGATCCCATCTGCACTTTCTGTCTGTGGAATGTTATTATTCATTGCATCTGTCTGCAGTCAGCCTTTACTTGAAAGCAAGGATGGGCTGTTTCATTGGCGTCATGGAGAAACAGGCTTTCTGCATTTACTTTACAGCCTAATCAGGGCCGGCCTTAGGAGCTGCACGGCCCAATTGAAAGCATTTGTTGCCGGGCCCCAGATTCACAGCCAAGGTCTGTAGAATCTTAGAGATATAAATAAAATGTTTACAGAGACTTTATATCTCTGTGGTAGACTGGAAAGCAATCAAAATGTGCACTTAAAAAGTGCATGGGAGTTAATGGACCAAATGGATCAGAAGGACATTTTAATATAAAATTGCATATGTGTAAGCCTTCAAGCAGTGGCATACCTCGGCCATGTGCTGCCTGGGGTCACAGGAAAATTTGCTGCTCTCAAATGGATAAATGTAATTTAATTAATTAATGATTCTAATAATAATTAATTAATTAATAATAACAAATTAATTAGTGTACTGCATCAATTAAACAAAGATTATAAAACTATAATCAAAAGTGGGGTAATTGCTTTGTGACGTAGGAAGAACAATTCATTTTGTGATGGAATCAAGCCTACTTAAAAAACAAAAACATTTATATTAGCCAAATGACCTGCCTCTCTATGAAAAACGTCTGTTGAAATCTTTGCCTTCTGCTGGCTATACCCTTCTGGCTATACACCTGGCTATACCAGGTGCCTCCCTGGGGCACCTGGTGGGCCGCTGTGAGATACAGGAAGCTGGACTAGATGGGCCTTTGGCCTGATCCAGCAGGGCTCTTCTTATGTTGTTATGTTCTTTGCTCAAGTATTCACAAGAGCTTGAATGGCCCAGTGGCTAAATGCAGCTAGCTGGAGACCTAGCTTGTGATTCTTTCTTTAACATCCTTTAAATTTCTTTGTGGTAAAATACGGTGATTGGTGCCTGAAAATCCCCATCTTTAGGAATATGTCCATTCATAGGAACAGATGTGCATTTGTACAATGGCTTAAATTAGGAAGGGCCATTTCCTGCATCACTTGCAACATTAACCTGGTTGACAAGTGTGTAAGGCTTAAACGGAAAAAAAAAACATTCTTGTGTCATCTGTAAAAGCAAGTAAAACTAAAAGGACTGTAGTTCCACAGAACAATGAATTATAAAGACATATACACAATTACTTAGTGATGTAAAGAAGCTGTTTACTAAGAGTCCCTGTTTACTACTTGCATAGGGAGCAGAATCCCAAAAGAGACTTGCTAATGTTGGAGTAAATATTGAATGTAAGGAAACTATCCATAATTTCACTCTGTTCCTAAACAGCAAAATATTGATGCACAGCCTCAGGTAACTAGCAAAAAATCAATTTTGATAGAAGCGGGTGCATATTGCAAAATAACTTGCCCAAGCTTTTTGTGTGTGTGTGATATGGAGCCGATGAAATGAAAACCTCTCAGTGCAAAAGTGAATTCTAAAATGGACAAAATAAGCAGAGAAAAGAAAGATGTCTTCTGGCTGTTTGTGAACTGAAACAGCTCTGTACTCTGGTGGTCATTGTTTCTTCTAGACAGGAGCAACACGTCTATTGCACCTGGCATTTGAAGGACGAGGATAGATTTCTGGACTTCCGTGAATCATACTTGTGATTGTCAAACTGCTCTGTTTTATAGGTTTTTGTTTCTTGCCATTTCGTCTGCTTAAAGTAAAATGGATAGCATCTTTGCTTCACAGCCCAGGCCTATCCCCCACCAGCAGTGGTGCCCACGGAGCAAGCGCTGCATGTTATGGGAAGGTAACAAGAATCATTTTTAGTTACCTCCCAATAAGCCACTGGGCTGCCAATGGGTCTCCCTAGACCAATGCCAGCCATTATTGGCATAAGTCCAACAATCCTCGGATGCATATCAGGCTGGGAAAAGTGGGGTAGGAACTAGGAACTTGACATGCACCACTGCCACTGAGATCCTTCCCCTCCTGCCCTGAAATACCCCTGGTTCAGATTGCAAGATCTGCTGCTGCCATAGCCCTGAATAGAAGTGGGCTGTAAAGTATTATATTAAATTGGGCTGTAAAGTATATATACAGCCTCCAAAACCTGTTAATAACATCAAATGCGGCAAAGCTGCTGCCCTATACAATGTACAAGGTTGTAACCTTAATGGAGAGCTGTGGCCGATGGCCCAGTAGGTTGAGGGAGCCACCAGTCAAAAAGGTTTGGGAATCACTGCTTTAAACCTTTGGTTGTTGGGCCCTCTTATAAATCACTGAATTGAAAGAGCCATAAAATTGGGAGGAAAGAACTCCCAGCAGACACATGAAGCAGCGCAGAAATCCTAAATAAGACAAGCTGTCCATGTGTTAAAGCTGTTTGTTTTATTTTGGTAGTTATTATCTCAGTCCTCCTTCACAAAGCAGGAACAACAGATGGAAAGAAACATGGCTAATGTAGAAGACTATCGTAATGTAAGATAAGAAACCTCCTGAGAATTTCATCCCCACCTTCACTGAAGTCTGTAGTATGCAGACCTGTCATAAAATATATTTTTGTAGGCTGTCATTAGTAGATGATAAAGTGTCTCATAAGGAGCATGGGCTTTTGCTCTGGGAGTATAGCAACTACATGTTTGCAGTGCTACTCCACTGCCTGCTGTGGAACATGCAATGCCTCATTTCAAGTAACGTTTGTGTAGGAAAAATGTCGTGCACAAAGCAGCCCTTAGTCCCACTCCTAACCTTGAGGTTGCTCATCCACTCCTTAGCACTGCTAAAATTGAAGCATTCATATTTCAATGCATTCAGATCAAGCTGCCAAATGTATGACAAAAGCAACAGCTAAGATGCTTCATAGTAGCAATGAGTTAGGAATCCCACAGAATTAAAGGGCTCCTATTTCCCAGCCTTTCTGATTTTCTTACTAGTCATTAGCACATGATGAGGGATGGTGTCACAATACTCTCAAAAAAAGGTAGATCTATACTCACTGCATCCAGGTAGAGCTGAACTGGAGCAAAATCCTGACTGGTCTATGATGCAAACAGAGGCAGATCTAAGGGAGGGCAAAGCTCTAAGTTTTGCAAGAAGCCTGACCTTGCAGTGGAAATCACTCCTCTCCTGCACCGTTTTAGCCAATCCTCACAGGGAAAAGCAACATCTTGGCGTTGCTTACTGGCTACCGCAGCAAGGGAGAGGAGGGATTTACACGACAGGGTAAGGCTTCTTGCAACACTTAGAGCTTTGCCCTCCCTGTAGATCCGCCTCTGGGTGCAAATAAGCTATTTCCATCAGATGCCTGAAGAAGCAGAAGGGTCCACCCACAGCCTGCCCTCCCCCAGCCCCAAAATGCCCTCCTCCCACTCACTCACTCCCTCAGCCCGTCTTGTCGTGCTCCTGAGCCAGCCGTGCTCGGCTGGGGCAGAAGGAGGTGAGTGCAGGTCAAGGAGCTTAGATTGACGGCATGCCCGTTGATTTAATAGGAGCCGAGTGAAGCCACCTGGGGTACACAAAAATGGCTGACTCAGATTATCGCCGTGAGGGAGGATTGCCGTGAATTAGTATACTCCATGCTTATTAAATAGTACTACAATTCCCCGGGCAGCTCCCTTGCAAAAAGATTCCCCTGCTTGTACTGTTTCGGACTGAATAAAAATAAAAACTTACGAAAATAAAAACATGTGATGTGATAATGTTTCGTGTGGAAACATTATTTGTAACCTTATTACCCGTATGCAGAACACGCAGGCATGATTAAAAAGGTTGAGATTAACTTTTAAACACGAGAGGGAGATTTTTATTTGAGAATTCGCGGCAACCCTCCCTCACGGCGATGATCTGAGTCAGCCATTTTTGTCTACCCCAGATGGCTTCAAGATGGTGACGTCATGCCGTCTCTAGTGAATTCTATCTCTATGGTGCAGGTGCTCTGAGGCCAGTGCTGCAGGCAGCGCAGGCCTCAGAGTGAGAGCACTAGTGTGTGTGTGGGGGGGGGTGCTCAGCACCCCCGCATCAGCACTCTGCATGTAGTGTCCACACTACCATGTAGCGTCAACACTACAGGATGCCTAGGATGGTGCTCTTAGTGTGCATGTTTTTTAAAAAGAGCTGGTTGTAATGTCTTTTTAGTGCTTGTGATGTTGTTTTACTAATTTGACTGTTGAAAGTTCCCCTGGAATACTCTTGCAGGAAGATGAGGTCTCAATCAATAACAATACAACATATTAATGTGAGAGCACAGAAACAAATACAAAGTGAACGCACTTACAAGCAATGTGAACCAAGACTGCAGAAAATACGGAAAGGGTATCTGGCAATGCAAACAGACGTCTCTGTATGGGGGCTCAGTGAATGCCATTGATTTGGGCCAGTATAACTTAGGGGGCCCTTGTGCTATAGCAAAACTGGCTGTTTTCTGCTGCAGAGGAATTTGGTTTGAAAATGATGGCAACTGACAACCCTTCTACAGAATGAACATCAAGAATGATTTGGAGCCCCTTCCAGATGGAAAGACAAATGCAGCACAACTATTGCACTCTTTAAAGATCAGCCCTGAGCACTGTGAGCCTGTCTGTGTGAGCACAGTAAACATGTGGTCTTGTAAATTAGGTGTATTCCTTCACTCATCTGAGTAATCCCAAACTTAGACCTCTCGTCTGCAAACATTTACAGATGGGATTAATTTAACACAATGTGTAATCCTAAAACAGAGCTCATAACCCAGGAACATTGCTGCTACGTGCAAAATTAATCACAACAGTCATTTTAGAAGAAGAAACAAGAACCAAAGCGATTCAGTCCTATCTAAATAAAGCAGCCCATGACAACCACAAAGGAGGAAGGCATACAGCAGGGGGGGAAATCAATGCTGTGATTGGGACAGAGGAGATCAATGAAGCATTGTGGGCAGAAACAATCAATTTACATTTTCATTTGGGATGAGGGACAAGCAAAGTGATCCAAATAAGGTTAAATATGGTTTGTGCATTTACCTGAATGAAATTCATACTAAAATTCTCCCTTTGGAGCGTGGACAAAGTCAGTTAATTATTTGTATTTTGTCCAAAATACATTTAGGACAAAAAAAATTTGTTCAAAAATACATTTAGGACTACTAGATGCACACATCAAAAACTACCAGGACATAAACTGGACATAAACTAATCTCTAAAGATATTTTCCGCAAAAAAAAAAAAAACTGTAATAAAATAATTTTGGATAGTTCTTCTGATGATCTCTCTCCAAATCAAGCATACCTCTTGCATGAAATTCAGTGACATTCAGCGTATTCCAAACAGTGCTGGCACCAGGTTGCTGGGTGCCTTGGGGCAAAGTCTTGCATTGGATCCCCCCTTGTCACCCCATCTGCCCCCTAATGGCAGTTGGATGCTATCATGGCCCCTGATACTGAGGATTCATAGGTTGGCCTGACCAGATGGGCCCTTTGACAGGAGTGCCCTCGGGCAAAGCTTCCCCTGGCCAATCTCCAACACCATCCCTGCCTCCAAATAGCATTTCTGAAAGATGCTTATTATGATGTTTTTACTTTCCTTTTGCTGGCAAGATAAGGTTTAACTTCTTGGGAAAGACATATATGCTGCTATACAGAGATGCACCAAGAAAAAGGAAGACATTGTCCTGTTTTTGCGTTCCAGGTATATGGATGTTTTCTTCAGTCACTTCCAAATTCTGGTTGTAAATAGACAGAGAGGAGTCAAAGAAGTATGCAACACATTCCACACGTCCAAGAGCTATTTTGACTTACGTTTCTGAAACACCAGTCGTCCATGCCACATAACAATCCATTTTTGAAACTGGGGAAACTTTCAAAAGCAGATAGTGATATGACTCAGGGTATGTGTGATAGTGACCTGGGGTGGTGGTGATAGATACTGATATTACTTGGGGGGTTAAGGCCACGATCCTAACCTGGAGTTAGGCTGGAACAATTAGGCCAGCACAAGGGACACCGTAAAGTATGTTTGGACCACTCTTGGGAGTCAGAAAGGTCAGCACACAGACTTGCGCCATTCCCCCTGACTCCAAGAGTGGTCCAAATGCGCTTTATGGTGACCCTTGTGCCAGCCAAACTTTTCTGGCCTAACTGTGCCGGCCTAACTCCAGGTTAGGGTTGCACCCTAAGTCTAGTTAAAAGAAAAATAACAACAAAATATGTCTTCGGCTATGGCCATGATTTTCTTTGGATATATGCATTTTGGATCCTGTTTATAGGAATGACCCATAATTTTTCAGTCCGTTTTTCACCATGGCACAAGGTCACAGTCAAAGCTAGTTTTTCCATTGAATAAATATCCCAAGTAGCAAAGTGCAACAGGACTGGTGGCCTTGAAAAGCCCATCTATTAATGATTGATTATGACTGTAAAAAAACATTTGAGGCTCTGCTGCATGAAATATTGTGATTTATTTCTTTAGTATCTTAAACAATACAAAGAACTGGGGAAAGAAGAAGCCCTCAGTCACGCCTGAGAGAAAGAAACTATTTCTTAATTGTGCCATGATTTGAAGAGGCTTCAGCTCATTGCATGTAATGGATTATGTATTTTCCAAGAGAATTCTGCCTAACATTATGCCTAAGCTTTTACTCTGTAAAGTTTTTTTTTCACTGAAATTTTGCTGACAATGTATGCATAACTTCAAAATTGATTTTCCCATGAATGAACAAACCATCCTTTTTGCAAAACTCAGGCTGCTCCTTATCGCTCCCACAAGAAATCCTAGCTTTGACCTACAGTAGTTGGAAATGTATTCAACCTTGGAACTGAAGGGAGGGTTGGCATACCGTATATACTCATAAGTCTAAAAATTTATGCCTGAAAACAAAAAAACCAGTAGCCATTTTCGTTCTTCTCTAAACAGGCAGAGAGGTGAAGGTGCTTTTGGGAATTGTAGTCATTATGAAGGCTGCTGCTATGGTGATGCTGTGCTGTATTCCTCACAAAACCTACAACTCCAATAAGCATCTCTTCCCTTCTTGTTTGGAAAAGAGCTCCATTTCTGTGCTGCCTCAGAAGAATGTGAAATAGCTCCTTTTTTCATTGGCTTTCTGTTGCTGCCTCAGAACAATTACTGTTAAGTCATTTTCAAAGAATTTCATACCCGCCCCCTAAGTTTAACCCTTGACTTAGGCATGAGTCATAGCAAATTCTATTATTTTTGGCTTAGAACTTGCCCTCGACTTATCCATGAGATCGACTTATACTTGAGCGTATACAGTAGTTTAATTCCAATGTGCAAATCTCTGAAATAAGCAATGGACAGAACCTATATATCTAATCCCAATTCTGCTTTGTTAGAGAACAAGCCAAAGGGCTCACTGGGCTGGCACTTGCGCTGGTCCAGGAGTGTTGCAAACACACCGTAAGGTGCATCCGTGACAACTCAGGAGTCAAGGAAGCCTCCCCATGCCAGATCCTGGCTGGCAAAAGGTAAGGTGGTGTCAGCTTAAGAAGGCTGGTGCGAGGTGGGTGGGAAGGGAAGAACAGGGCCAAAGCGGAGTGTTTGGGGGCTGGGGGACGGTGGGGGGAGGTTGGGTCAGTGGGCAACCCAGGCCCAGGAAGGGGGGGTGAGACTGGCCTGGGTAACCTAGGCCATATCCTAACCCCCTGCTAAGCAGCCTGGCATTACAATGGCCTGCTTGGATTTACATCAGCAATTTTGCTGGCCCAGATCTGAGTAGCCCCACTGGCTGCTGTGCAACATGGGGTAAGGGGAAATAATTCCTCTTTCTCCAAGTTGCGTCACAGATATCTCCTGCCCTTCTCTGGATATAGCATAGGCCAGCTGGCCTGCCTGTTCCAGTGCAGGATAGGATTGGGTTGTTGGTTAATTAGCTGGTTAATTAGTTGTTAGCTAGTTATTACACTGCTCTCACCACTGCATGGTAGGAGCTTCTACACAGTGTAACAATATAACATTTATTGCCTTAACAATTTCTCCTTACTTCTGCAGGCTTGGTTGACCATTTTGTTTTAATTTACAAAGCAAGAGAGCATGCTTAACAGATTCTCTGAACTAATTTTTATTAAAACATTATTTTGGCCCAATCCTATCCTCCTCCCCCACACACAAACAGTTATGCTGAAACATAACTGTTTGCAGTTTGCAGTTATGCTGAAAAGTTTGCAGTTATGCTGAAAAGATTACCTAGATTAGAAGCTCTTCCTAATTCATCTACTATTAATGTAGCTGTAATCAGATTTGAATGATCCTGGAAAACCAAAATCAAGAAATCATATAATCTTCTGAGCTGATACATAGCTCCTCTCCATCAGATCTCCAAATGCAAATATTTCAAAATTTCATTTAATGCGCAACACCTGGGGGATGTCAGAGGAAAAGACCCCACTCTGAGACGCAGAGAGCCCAGGGCAGGGGCTGCCAATGTAGACCCTAAGGAACAGCAATGTTGGTAGTGTGCTTTTTCACCTGGTGCTCGTTCCAGTGGCCCTTCCCACTTCTACCCATCTCCCCCAAGGCCTGGATGTGCAACCCTGCAACTGCTGTAGCTGCAGGAACTTGCAGCATGCCCAGAAGTAATGTCGGTTGGGCTGGAGTGGCTCCTGCCACTCTATTTGCCAGCACCAGCAGGGTGGGCAGGCAGGCCATGCTCTGCAATGCTGACATGGTTGACTTCCATAAGGATGAACATAGTGATGTTAGCCAATCATGTCTTCTGCTCATTCTGTTCTCTTGGGATGTT
This sequence comes from Lerista edwardsae, assembly GCA_029204185.1. Taxonomy (NCBI): domain Eukaryota; kingdom Metazoa; phylum Chordata; class Lepidosauria; order Squamata; family Scincidae; genus Lerista; species Lerista edwardsae. The sequence goes on from JAJKFI010000006.1 coordinate 29,093,356, forward strand.
CTTATGAATACTGTGTATTTAAGAGGTTTCATGGATACATCCTCAAATTCTCGGACTCATAATTACACTCAACATCCTGGGATCACATCCGCCTTCAGCTATTATATGTATAATGTTGTATTTCAGGTTGAAAATCCATCTCCTTAGCCTAGTCCTCTGTTTCTCTTTCCTTCACAACTTTCAGGCTCTTCTCAAAATAGACCTCTTCCGATCGTCTGCAGCTGCACCCAGTCGAAGCTATTGAACCCTCCAGGAGATCTTTCCATGATGGTTGTTAGCCTTGATGCAATAACCCTCCGAGTCTTTCCATGTCATTTGAAGCACTGCCTAGTAGGGAAGTTGAGCTGTGGTATAGAAAATTATTGCAGTTCCTGAAAGAATCTGTGACTAAAGGCATATCTAGTATTTCTATAGGATAAACACAAGAGGGTTTCATGTTTGGGTGGAGTGGAATCCTTCAGTTGCACCTGGAGGTTTTTTTTGTTGCCTTTATGTTCCTTAAAAATGGACTAGTGGAAGAATCCCAAAATAGTCAGAACAGATTCAAAGAGTAATGTGTTTCCAAATATTGTTTTCCTTCTGTTTTAGGACTCAGAGCAATCAGTGCTATTTTTATAGCCTTACCCTGTCCATAAAGCTGCCTTTGATATTGGCATCCGCAGGGAACAGCTGCACTCCACTGAACTGACAGGATAACTCCTGATTTAACTGTATGTATTCTCAGTGAATCAACTTGCCTGCAGTGCTTTGGAGATTTTGGCTCTTATAGATCTCAGATCTTGAGTTTACTTGGAATAAATCCTAAACCTGCTTGCCTTAATTCACCAGTCAGGAACTTTGTTATTTATTTAATTTCTATTTTTATTTTCAAGGTGCTTATTGACATTCTTTTTTACATACAACAATAGATATAACATTACTCAATCAGCATACACCCCTGGGAAAATACAGCCAATATAGATGGATTCACACATGCACAGACACACACAGAGTGCCCTACTACATAGCTGTAATGTAGGCCACACACAACATAATTCCAGAAATCCTATCATGCCCTGGGACCCACTGTCTCAACTATTGATGTCTCCGATTACTAGGGTGCTTAGCCCCTCCTACCAGCTGTCCCCGTCTCCTACCTATGGACAAAGAACTCTGGGACTGGTAGTTCTTTGAACATGTCATGTACGGAAGCACAAATCTCTTTGGTTCCCAAATGATGAGTCCTAGTTCAACTGCCGCACGTACAAGCACACTCAGTTCTGGACCAGCAACTCTGTTTAGAATGCTGCTTGTTGTGTTCTAACATTGCTCCTGATTGGCTCCTCACAAGATGGGGTTAATCTTAGGTACAGGTACTGGGGAATAAGTTTCCATACATATCCTAAACTAAGTATGATCTGAAATTTAACTTCAATGTTTTCCACTTGATAACATGGTTGCAGTCAGGGTCAGGGTTGCTGTGCTGTGATTGGCTGCTGGCAGCGGAGCTAAGCCAAGGCCATGGGAATACATTCCCGCCTGGGGTGTAGTGGGGTTTTTCCACCGTCTCCACTGGGGGGAGGGGGTGACAGCGCTTACCTCTGTCATAGAACAAACTCTGTGAAATCAGCTCTCCCCTCCCTTGACTCCGTACGGCTCCAAATGGAACCATTTTAAGTAGTAGCATAGTACTAGCAGTAGCGTTGTTTCAAGAGCGCTGGCGCCGAGGTGCCCTTGCACCAGCTGAACTCGGCTGGTGCAAGGGCGGTTCTGGGAGGAGGGCGGGTAGGAGGAATTGGGTGGGGGTGGGCAGGCCTGTGAGTGTGCTGGCCCGGGGAGGGGGAGGGGGAGGGACTGGAATGCGGCCAGTAGGCTGCATCCAAGACTCTGTCCCCAGGCCACATGGCCCTAATTCGGGCTGCCCATCCTCCTCGGCTCTGCACCTGCTATTTAGCAGGCACAGAGCCGAGGAAATGAATGGGGAGGCTGGAGCAAACTTGCCCTTGCCCCGGGGAGGCTCTACAGCATGCCTAAGGTGTGCCGGATATGGTGCAGGCCTGCTGGCTTTGCCATTCCAGTGCAATTTAGGATTGCACTCTGAATCCTTCTTGTTTTGGCCTCTTCACTGGTGGAGTTGTGCTGTCATCCAAGTGCTGTCTAAGATACATCAGGGTGGCATTTTCCCAGTGTTACACTGTTACACAGGGTTACACAGGGGAACTTCTATGCCAGCAGAGCTATTCGTGCATTGTCCTGGGTGGAGATACATCAACATATTTCAAAGATACCTTTTGCAGCAGTTACTATTATGTGAGTATAATTAAATAATAATTTTGCTATGTTATAAAGGGTTAGGACTAGAGTTAATAAAGTTTATTATTTTATAATATTGTGAATACGAGAATTTCTCTCTCTCTCTCTCTCTCTCTGTGTGTTCTGTGTCGGCATTTTTCTGTGTGAGCAATTTTCCATGTGGGCAATTTTCCAAGTTGGCACTTTTCCATGTGAGCAATTTTCTGTTTGCACATTTTCATTGTGTGCATTTATGACAGTGGAGTTCTTTCTGTGCAAAATTTTCCTGTCAGCTTTTTCATGTGGCTTTTTTCCCCATAGACCCACTAAAACATACTGCCAACAGCACTGTTGACAGACTAGTGAAGGGATCACAATGAATGGATCAATTCAAGAATCAGCTGATGTTCTTGAACACTTTGTCTTCCCAAGACTCTTCAGTTTATTGGGACAAGAAATTCTTGACACAGAGCTCAACAGGGGAACATTGTCCTCTTTTGAGCCCTTCTCTCTCAGACTTCTTAAAAATAGTTTCTTTCCTGTAAGAACTTATACAATTCCCTGGGCTGTAGACTCTGTACATGGCTGCAGACCCAAGTAAGCAGCATAGACTTGAAGGTTGTAAAGAGCAATACAAGGCTAGGCCATGGTCTGACTCTATTTTGTCAGAATGCCTCCATTTTGTAAAAAAGAGCTGAAGCTGCTAAAATACCGGTGAGTGGCAATCAGCGCATTTCCTGATGTAATCAGAAAGTGTGATTTCCTATCTGCTTTGTTTCTGCAGGAAGGTGTGAGCTTATAGCTAGGGTCAGGAAGAACAAACCTAATCAAGAAGCTTCCATCCAGCTAGTGCTGCAATCAAAGATTCCACACAACTGAGACCCATCACTTAGGTTGTGTATGTAACCTTTTCTGATCATTCTGTGACCTCTGAACATTCCATCACCCCATCAGGAGTTGGCCAACCTTTACCCTGATTGGATATTTGATTGTGCTAGAGGGGTATAAAGATACCCAGTTCTGGGGTACAGAGCAGATCATCAGACCATCAAGATTATCAGACCTTCAGAGACCATCAGAGAAGATCATCAGAGACCTTCAGATCTTCAAACCTTCAGCTCACCTTCTCCACATCAGTCCAAGATGCCCCAGCCTGAACCTGCTTCCTTCTTGAACTTGAGAAGAAGGTGAACCAGCAAGGCCAATCACCTTGCATGTTATAGGGCCTAGTCTACTGTTAGGCTAGTTCTTTTAAGCCTTTTCTCGTTTTGGTAACTGCTTGTTTTCTTAATAAATTATAGTTAATCTATAAGCTTTGTCTGTGAGTATTTGGAACCAAACTAAATTCAGTTTTGCTGCTTGGGCACCCTACCAGTTAAGCTTTATAGCTTTGGGATAGGTCCCTGTAGTTGGGGCTAGTTTATCTTGTGGACTTTTTAAGATATAAGAGTCTGTTCATTCCTCTGTTTGAGGCTGTAGCTCTTAGATGTGGTCCCAGGCTGGTAGCAGAGGATGTGTGCCTTGTTGCCTTGATTTGGAAGTGCTTAAGGACACACCCAGCTGAATGTTCATGATTCATATGGGCCCTGGGCTGGTTATATGACATATGTGAATTAAAAAGGTCCAGTAAATTTCAAAAGTAACTGCAAGTCTTTGGAAATACTTTCCATAACTTGAAAGCTTGAAATGGTGAATGTGGTGTCTTTGGGAAGTTCAAAAAACATTATTTTCAATGGTTATCTAATACCAGACTCTACATCTTATCACGTCTCATGAACAGAGTCTGTACATTTTTTTGGTTCATTTGTTCATTTCTTGTTCCTAACAAATTGAATTCCAATAGATAACAGCAAATGTCGCATGTATTGCATGTCATAGGTGATGTATTTGCCAGTTTGATAGGGTTAATCAATGTCATCTATCTCTGTGTTGCAATCTATATTACAATCATTCTCCTGTTACACGGTGCTGTGTTCAAACAAGGGAAAATTTTCCCTCTCTTTTTCATAATTAAAATATTTAAAACAATGCAGTCTAGATTACATGATTGTACTGTAATGGCAATAAGCTTCTTGATATCCTACTTCTTTCTTCGTTTTTACATAGTGAATTGCAGGATGGTCCATAATTTGCCATGTTACATGAAAGCAAGCCCTAAATCCCAGGAAATTTAAAAAATAATTAAAAATTTATTTTTTAAAAACTTTAAAATAACTTTGCTTGTTATCCAGTTTATCTCCAGTTAATACTATAAAAGTTGCTATAAACAATTCTGATTATTTTTTAGTTTAACTGAAGTACCATTCAGATGATACAGAATCAGAACAGGGAGCTGTTTTTCTATAGGTGCAGAGCCATAACTGGGGCGGAGCCTAAGGGCACTGACCTCAGGCACGCCACCAAGAGGGAGTGCAAGATTACACCCAGGTTTCACTCTAGTTACAGAAGAGGTACACACTATGGCTGCTTTCCATGCCCCATTCCGTCTCCTCTGAAGGGTGGGAATCTCAAGAGGAGATGCAATGGTGTGCACAAAATGGCCACAGGGCCTTACCCCTTCTCTGGGAAGAACTCTTCTCTGGGGAGCACAATGCAGGCTCTCCCTGGAGGAGGAGGTGCTGGCTGCATGTGAACCCGGCTATTTCTTCTTGAAGCAGCCATCATCTCTTCCAGGAGAGCCTGCAAATGTAATCATATGATGTCATGATGTCACTGCACCAGGCACTAGGCCAGTACATTACGGCCCTGGGTTCACCAAGGACGGGTCCATGAGACCAGCTGATGTGGACTGCATCAGCAACAGAATATGAGCGGTGCGTGGGGGCAACCGATTCAGAGTGCCTTTCAATTCTGAATCTGCCCTTTCCATGGCCACCTCCTTTAAACCTGATGCTGATGCAAGCCACAAATTATCTGCCTCCCACTCACTCAAGTGAGAGGCAGATTACCCCCTTTACTGTGCATCTGGTACACTATCATCAAATCCAGAAGTGTGGCACTTCTGATTTTATTTACAGAGACCGCGTGAATGAGCTCCTTCTTTTGCACTCTCCCTGTAAATTAAAATGGAAGTCCTGCACTTCTGAGTTTGATGACAGCATTTGAGGAGTGCAGTATGTTTGTTTTGGAACATACATGTGGTGAATGCAATATGGCAGCGTTCCAGGTAGTACTGCCCCTAGATTCATTCCATGAATCGTAATGTTTAGGACCACCATCCTGTGGGTAGTCAATCATGCGGGGTTTTATTAGTGATGACGCTAAAATTCACATTTCTGATTCAAAATGCAAATCTTGGTAGGGCAGGCTTGCAATGCTCCCCTCACTATTAATTATGATCCCCAAAGTTCATCTCCACTCAAATTAAAATTCAAGCCAGAAGCAGACTTAAGCCCCTTTCCTGACTCCATCTTACCCACCAGCCTGCCATCAAACCGTCACATCTGGAAGGGTAAAAGGGAGATCTTCCACTGCATTCAACTGCTGTTGCTGCAGTGTGTGTGAAGGAGGTAGTTTGGAGAGAGGGAAGCAAAGTATAGTTGGGTAGGTTTCAGGTCCTTAGCTGCTCCCTGATGGAAAACTGGGGAAGAGATAAAACTGGCAGAATTCTTCATAACATCATTGGAGCATCCAGCAATGTCTGATTTGATCTGAGAGTGAGATTAGAATAAACTGAGTTGTTTTTAATTTAGGGACATACAAGCACAGTCCTTGACTGAAGGAGCATTCCCTATCACTAGTCCTTACCATGCCATTGTTGGTTGCCTGGGATCAGGGCAGGGATAATGATCAGATGAAACGCCGCTGTGCCATTGGTCCAGTCCATGGCATCTGACATTTAAAACATCACAGCAATGCTAATAGATTAACCCATGGAGAAGCAGCTTCTAGGAAGGGGATCCCTAGGAATAGTGAGATCCCATGCCAAGAAAAACCGTCAAAGGTTCTACAACGGACAATGACGCAGTTGTGCTTGCATGCATAGTGAAATAAGACGAGCAGACATACCCTTACAAATAATCCAGCATTCTACCTCCAAGGAATCAGAAGCCAAGACATACTCTGTGAAGGACTGTCATCCTTGGACCTTTTATTTGCCCTAGCTTGACAATCCTTAGATTTCTTGCTCCTCAGGAAATTGTGCAAGATCAGTCTTGTAATGTTAGCTTAAACTTGCACTGTAGGATAAGGGTTGTTTATTTTTTAAATGTTTTTTTTTTTTTTGCAGATACAGTTTAAGGTACAGTTTAAGTTTGTTTTTGTTTTTGTTTTGTTTTGTGTTTTTGGTTTAGATTTTAATGTTTAAGTGTTAAAAGAGGCTCAGTTATTTGGTATGATGAGATGCTCATCCATAAGGGACAATGGGCTCAACTTTGACCCAATTCACAATGCAGCAACCAAGAAGAAGATCTACTGGCATCAGCCTAATTACTTCCTTGAAATTAAGCAGGCACACAGCTATGACTGCAGTTCTGCCCCACCACACTTTTAAATCAAGCATTGACGTTAATATCAGACGGCAGTCTCAAAGCTGCCAGAGAAGTATTTCAGGAATCGATTTATTGACTTAACAGAAAGTTTGCTCTGTTAGAAAAAGCTATGCACTCCATTTATACATTTCACCTTCCTGGGACTTCTACAGGGCCATAGGAGTCTTTTCAAAGTGCAGATTCGCCAATCCTTTTTTTCCATATTGGAAACTGTTTCAATGTGATAATCAGCTACAAGCCCCTCTTAATACTCAGAATGGGGTAGCCTAAATGCCACTGGACAAAAGGGAGATATGCAAGCAATTACTAATGAATGCTTGAGTGAAGCACACCAAAAGGACCTTAAAATACCAATAATGGAGATTTACCAGCTTATGGTAATGCAGATTTCTGCAATGAAGGAATGACCAGAATTTATAGCACTCTATGGGAAGGAAAGAGGTGACAGCTTCCTACAGATGGATAGGGTAGTGCATCTATTATGGACTCTCCCCATTCTTTCACATTCAACAGATGGGCAGCCCAATCCTGAATCCTGGCTTCCTGAGGAGCTGCATCCTGCAGTAGCCGGACGGCTCCCGGAGGCTCCTTGAGAGACGGGGACATTCATTCCCTTCCCCCTGGGGAAAGCCTTGCCACCTGCAATGGGTCTCCTCAGCTTATCGCCAGCTATTTTGCCTGCTCCTCAGCAGCATAGGCAGCAGTTGGGGGAGTGGGGGTCGGCAGCAGTGGCAGTGGGGATTGGCAGCAGTGGGGGGAGGGCAGATATTGGACTCCCCCAAGCTGCCAGTGCCCGTTCACTTGAAACTGCTGCCCCCCTAGGTGAGCAATGAAGCTTATCTCCCACCCGGTTGTGTGGAGGAAGAGGCTCCTGGGCCCCCTTTTTGACCCTGGACATGGGTACAGATTACTCCCTTTACCCCACCACATGGTCCCTTTCTCTGTCTGCTTCCCCTCTCCCACCTATTATTCCATCCTTTTCCTTCCACACCTGTTGGGCAATGGTCTTCTCTGCCTTGGTCTTGCCTACCTCCTACCTACAGTGCAGTCCCCCATTCCCTCCTTCTCAGTGTTCTCTCTGCCCTGTCTCACTTCTCCTCCCCAACTTCTGTCCTTGCAGGCCCTTTTGGGGGATTATACCAGCTCCCATCTGCCATCACTTGCTGGTGAGCTGTCCCCAGACTGCACTGTGCAGGTATGTGGGGATGATCCAAGCCCCATAGAAGCCACAGGTGACTGCAGCTCATCCTGCAGTGTGGGAAGATGCAGCACATCACAACATAAAGCAAAGTTTTCACATCTATGCCTTTTTTTGGTGCTCTTGATGACTAGCAATAAATTGAAGTATTCTGAGGCATAATCTAACAAAGGATTATTGGGGTCTCCTGAAATCTGCTTAATTATCAATCTCTGTGCTGAACATACTCTCTGAAATTAATTATTAGAGTTGATATATGCTATGAGGACAACCAATTTAATTAAATTGTACGTGTTCAGCAGCCATTCAGATTTTGTAGGATTTGTACAGGTTTTCCAGATATGAGCAAATAGATGGGAGTAGTACTGTATCTTGTATTTGTCAATCATGTCCAAAGCTTTCTGCAACCATGGCACTGAAAGATACTCTGACCTTTAGACACACACAGAGCTGCTGCTGATGTTACAGTTTTCGATTGGGTGGCACACAAGCTCTTACTGCTACAATAGCTGGCGCGAGTTCTCACTGGAGATGTAAAATTTGTCTCTTGAACGTAATGGTACAGAAGAATAGGGAGCAGGAAGCCCAAGCATGCAAGTCAATAGTGCTCACTGGTTTTCCCATTCATCGTATTCCCTGTGACTGTGGAAAAGTCTATCAGTCCTGCAAATTCCACCTGTTTCTATTGTTTTAGAGATCCAGAAATTGAACAGGATTTTTTTTGTAGCAATTTCATATTTAAAATTCTTTTCTCCGAGCTTGAAGTAAGAAAATTAAAAGAGACTGGGAGGTGCATGTCTGTTGGTGATTCCTCATCTTCAGTTTAATTCCACAGTCCACATTCAGTCCACTGGAGGTGTGGGCTGCTGGTTGAGCTGCTGGTAACTACTTGAAGCTAAGCAGGAGAATCTGTTGTTTTGGGATGGGAGATAGAATGCCAGGCTACAGTTCCTGTTGTGGCAGAACAGAGTCACTGTGGTGCTGATTAGCCAGCGTGGGAATGTGTGAGAAGGCCAGCAGGCAAAAGAATGGAGTACAACCTTGAGGACCTGTCCAGGTTTGGCTTATGATTGCCTGCTGAAGCTCGATGGCACACAGTCAGAGGCGAGAACCACACTATGAAGGTTATGTCTGGGACAAAGGATTCAGTGAATCACAGAATATTGTACACTTGTAAAAAATAATAATGTTGGTTTAGACTAGCCTGCCCATGTAAGTTGCCTTGGGCATTTGCTTCGGCAAGGGAAAGGCAGGATATACATTCTTCAATAAATACATACATACATACATACATTTTTTTAAAAAAATTAAATTTAAACTTTTTAAAATGTTCAAAATATTTTTAAATAGATATAACATTAGGAAATTGAATAGTCATGAGAACATTACACAAAATGGTAAATTAACATACACCACTGGTGAAAGACTTTATTGGAGGAGCAGTTCCCCTTTTCTACTTTCCCAAAGACTACACAAAGCTAGGCTGTATTGAGAAGAAGTTGCATTTGAAGATAGAAAATGCAATCACAGCAAATTCCATTTCTCTGCCCATCCATAAGAGCAAAATATTGAAATAGGTCAGAAAAACGATGTATTTCATGTTGGCAGGGATAATAGAACTGTAGGCTCCTTATGGCAAGGATTAAATGCAGTGTGTGGCACACAAACCCAATATAAAGCATCATGCACACCTCTGTATACATGAGAAACAAAAATGTACCTAATCTTCCCAAATGCACTTCTGTACTGTCGCACCCTTGGTGCTGAAGGAATATCCTATTTATAGGTGAAAGCAGATTTGCATTCATGTGCAGTGGAGTTGTTGAATATGCAAACTAATAGAAGAGATTACATTATTTGCATATTTCTTTAAAGTTGTCTTCAAAAGCTTCTGAAAATGCAATAATCAGGGTTTCAGGACTATCCTATGGGTGTCACATTCATTCCATTCGTCTCTTTTTTAAATTATGAAAAAAGTAAATCTCAGCTTACCACTATTAAAATGTCTCAACCTTCCATGAGAAAATGCATGGAGTTTTAAATCACTGAGGAATGTGCATCTTAATTTTGTGTATGCCTATACTATGCACAGAGTATTCTTATATAATAGTAGCAGTGGCATCCATTGTATTAAACCCCTTATTTTTTTTTTCATTCTTGGAGTGGCTTCCAGTATAAACACTTTTTGTCACTGGAGCGCAACTGCAAGACATTCCTTGGGGTGAATATTACAGAACCAACCAGGTTTCTATCTCTGATCATACAACTTTTTGAATCAGACACTCATGTGCAAATATCTTCTAGGATATAGGCATGCCCATGTACGACTTGTTAATAGATACACATACAAATCCTTTTTACATCACAGTTTGAGATCCCAATCCTGTGATCGCCCTCTCACTTTTCAAGGTAGGCTAACAGCCCAATATTATTGGGATTTTGTGCAGGCAGAATGAGCATTCTACCACAGCTAATTGCTGAAAAGCACCATCAAGTGCTTTCTGGCCCCATGCCCAGTTGAGCTGCTGGGGTGCTGGCAGAAAGACTGGAGCCCTCCTGCACGTGTTGTCAGCTTTCCTTCTGCCTATTGGAGTAGATCCGTCTGTGGAAAATGCAGGAGGAGGCAGGAGGTGGGTGGAATGGGGTGGGGAGGCAGTGTAAAGGTGTGGGGAGAGGTTGCAGGAGGGGTGCATACCAAATTCTATCCCCCTTTCCTGCATCCACCCTGCCCCTTTTCTCTGCTCAGACTTGTGTTGGCAAAATTGCTAACCCAGGTCCAAGGAGACCAATTGCAATGCATCAGGCTTGCAGAGGTGTAAGGGGATTTAAATCCTGTTTTGCCTCTGAAGCCTCCCCATCTGTTTCCCCCCCGCTGGATAAAGCATGCCCATTTTTGGTGTGGTTGCACCATTGGGGGTGTGGGAGGGAGGAGGATAGGATTGGAAAGGATAGTAAGGGGAAATGGCTCAGCAACAAAACGCACCCCTGACTCCCGCCCCAGTTCATAACCTAACATATTAAACTGCATTTATAAATATTAGTGGTTAATAGTATGAAATTTTTTTTGAAGGAGTCATTTCCTGGAGGCATGAGTTACCATTTTAGCTGTATTAGTCCCTGGAAATCTCTGAACCGGGTACATAATATGTTCAAGATTCTATAAGTGAATTTTTGAAAAACATATACATGAATACTTCATTTGATCTGGAGAAGCATAATCCCCCTTCTCACGGATTGTCTTTTGGATCATCACTTCAGTAACTCAAAATTACACGTCTCTCAGGGCATCAGAAGACTCAAAATTCAGACGTCATGCCAAGTTATGTTTACAAAGCCAAATCATAGTTTGTCATAATGTCTGAGAACATGGTTTGGAAGCAGTGGACAAATGAAGATCTGAAACTACAGTTTGGAGCTGATGTACAAATGGTGTTGCATCTGAAACAAACAACCATGGCTTGGGATATTGCTCCACTCTTGAAGGTCACTGTTCGTGATAGCAAACATGGAGTTTCAAAGAAGGTGGGAGAAGAGGGAAATCATGTTTGCCTGTATGTCTGGACTCAGTTCATAGTTGGGAATGGATTTTGAATTCTGGTTACTAGTTTGATGCTACATCTGACCAGTGATGTCATTCAGGGGGAATGGACCAGAATGGGCATTCCGGATCCTAATGGGCTCCGTGGCTGCTTCCGGGTTTGTTTGTTTGTTTTCTTCAACATTTGAATTTGAACTCAAAAGTGAGTTCCTGTTCCTAAATCATTTGAATAACACCACTGCATCTCACCCAATTGAAACATGTGCCAATGCCTACGGATATAATGACCAGGGCTGACATTTGAAAGGGTGAAATGACAAGGAGATACAACTCTTCAAAAATTGCACTAATGCCAGCATACTTCTGGTTAAGAAGAGGAATTATGCAGCTGATTTTAAAAGTACACTGACTCTCTTGCTTGATAATACTGCATTGTTATTTCTGTGTACTACCTTATAAGCTATGTTCCCTGTAAGGGGTCCATGCACCAGCGCAGACCGCTTGCCTTCCAGTGCGGCATAGCAACAGTCACAGTGCTGCCTCCAGACATTCGGCGGTGATATCACATATTATCGTGCAACTTTCGGCCAACACTGCTTATAAGTAGAATTTAAGCAATCTGGGTTAGGTATAGTCTTATAACAGAGACAAATGGATTTCCTTCATGCTGAGGGCACTAAGACTCCTTGCCTTTCGGATCTTGTCTAGTAATGAGATCTATGTGTCATTCACTGTCATTCAATTTGTCTTTCAGTGGAATAGTTACATAGTTTAGGAACATAGCAGAAGGCACATATAGTTTATGTTCTGAGAATTACAAATCAGGATGACAAGTTTGGATTCAACTAAAGTTTGATTGTGGAAAAGTCTTTCTACGTGGGTATAATGTACACTAGTGGATGAGGGGCAATGATGAAACTCTTACACTTATTGGTTGACCTATCAAAGAGAACATGTAAATTCAAGTGCCTGCACAGTTATGAAGTGTACTGTGTAGCCCTGGAGAAATACATCACTGTCTGTCAACCCCTCTAATGACTTCTGTATGTCACACATGATGGTTGTGAGGATGAATGAGATAAGGAGGGTAAAATGATGTTCATGACAAGAGTGTAATAATAATAATACACTGACAATAGCTTACTATGGTGGCCCAGTAGAATAGTCCACATAATTATTTAGGGCTTTGGCTGTTGCACTTTTCCCCCTAGGCAAGCCTTAGGGCTCATGTCCAGCCTTAGGGCTTATTTAAGGCTTAAATAAGCCTTAGGGCTTACTTGTTACAGAATCAGACCAGATTTCACAGAGTTTCAATCCAACCCTCCCCTTGGGCCAATGCAAGCCACCTATGTCAGTCCTGCGCTATCGCGTATGTGCCAAAAAGCACGTGTGCACCAGTGCTACTGGCGCAGGGCCAACACAGGCAGCTGTGTCGGCCTTGCTGCACCAAGGAGCTGCCGGGACAAGTCGCCCCTGCACTGGCCAAGTTCAGACAGCACAGGGGCTTTTCTGGGTGGCACTTTTCTGGGTGGGGGAAGGGGGAGGAACAGGGCAGGGGTTGGGGGGTGGGTGGGGTGGTCTGGGGAGGGAAGAGGTGTTTGGATGTAGCCGTTAGGCCACATCCAAACCCCCATCCATGGGCCACGTGGCACCGATTTGGGCCACTGTGGCCTGCTCAAACTTGTGCCTGCTAAACATCAGGCGCAGATCAGAGCAGCCCCACAGTGGTGACTGGGACCTACCCCGGGGCAAGGGGACAAACTGACAGTGGAGGATCCACTAGCCTCCTAACTTGGTCTGGACACAGCACAGGCCAACCAGCCAGCCTTTTCCAGAGCAGGTTATGATTGCACCCTCTGTCAGCCCAATCAAACGCACGTCCTTGCTTGGCCCTGCAGTTGTGCCAATGTGGCACTACTGCATCCTGCAGGGGAGTTTCAGCCTCTGGATGGAAGAGCAGAGCACAATACATCCCCATAGCTTAGTTTGTCATAGGCGAGGTTGCCACCTTTTGGGAAGACCATTCCCAAAATATCAATCAATCAATCAATCAATCAATCAATCAATCAATCAATCAATCAAT
>JAJKFI010000006.1:29118991-29133835 GCA_029204185.1 Lerista edwardsae
ATGCCAGTTTCAACCAGTTCTGGACTGTGAGATGTGAAACTGCAACAACAAAATGTTAAATACAAGGACCTATTAGATCAAAAAGGAGAACTTTTAGACAATAATATATTAGAAAATAAAGAAATCATTTTGGATTGGTGGACTAAATTACAAATTAAATCGAGATTAAAGGAAGACCTTAAAACTGGCATGTATGACCAAGAGATAGACTTTGACGAACTATTATTAAACGAAGAGGAGAAATACATCAAAAAGATATATGAATTTCTGTTATTAATAGTAGTAGTAGTAGTAGTAGTAGTAGTAGTAGTAGTAGTAGTAGTATTTATATAGCACCTTTCTTTGGTCATTAGATTGCTCCTCTGACTTTAATTCAAGGAGGTTTACATAGGCAGGTTATTTCTCTAAACCCACAAGGGTTTTTTACAAATTACAAAGAAGTTCTGTCTTTCAAGAACTACAACAACATACAGATGGAACTTTCATGGTCCAGTCCTTCTTTCTGGCCGCACATTTGCCTTCCTGCTGGCTGATACACAGCTTCTCTGCTCCCACCAAAGAAACAGCTGGCCCAGCACAACTCCTCTCTCACAGGCAGCTGGAGACAGCTCAGCTCTTATCAGTCGCAATTCTCAGTTTGCCACTTACGGAGGCTTCCGGTGTTATTGAACTGGTGACCTTCAGGTCTTATCTTCAGGCAAACAGAGGCTTTAACCCTCTTGACTAAACCTCCTGCCCATGAAGATGGGCAGATGAATGAAGATGGAAGACGAAACAGTGAAGGAAGTAATGATTCAATGGGCCAGAAATTTTGATTATAATACAAGGCTGGATGACTGGATAAGATTTGGATAACTAATGTAAAACTGACAAAAGTGATTAACCTAAAAGAGAATCTCTATAAGATGTTTTATAGATGGTATCTAGGCCCAGACAGACTAGCTAAAATGTATCCAGGGTGTTCGAATAAATGTTGGAAATGTAAAGACAAGGAGGGGACCTTTTATCACATGTGGTGGACGTGTGCAAAAGCAGGAAAATTTTGGAAGATGGTACAAAATGTTCTGTGGGGAATTTTAGATTCTGACAAAATAGATTTTAGAATTATTTTAGATTTTATTTTAGATTTTATTTCTGTGGGGAATTTTAGATTCTGACAAAATAGATTTTAGAATAACAGAATTATTTCTGTTAAATATGATGAGCAGTATACAAGATAAGGGGATGGAATATATTATAACACACGTTAATACTCAGCAAGATTATTGTATGCTCAAAACTGGAAAAATGGAGAGATTCCTAATGCAGATCAGTTAATAGAGAAAATATATGATATTGTTGAGATGGATGTATTGACTGAAAGACTGAAGATAGAGATGTAACCAAGATACAAGAATATTGGAGATTTTTTTATAACTGGATAGATAAAAGGTAAAGGTTTCCCCACAACCGAATGGTCTAGTCGTGACCGACTGTAGGGGGCAGTGCTCATCTCCGTTTCAAAGCCTGTAGAGCCGGTGTTTTTGTCTGAGGACAAGCTTCCGTGGTCATGTGGCCGGCATGACTATACACCGTAGCGCATGGAATACCGTTACCTTCCCACCGAAGTGGTCCCTATTTATCTACTTGCATTTAGGTGCTTTCGAACTGCTAGGTTGGCAGGAGCTGGGACAAGCAACAGGAGCTCACTCCGTCACGCAGTCTCAAACTCCCAACCTTGCGGTCGAAAGCCCAGCAACAGCGGATTAACTCACTGCGCCACCACGTCCCTTAGATACACGTCCCTTAGATACACGTCCCACGTCACCACTGGATAGATACAAAACGGAAAATTTAAGAAGACTTATAAAGAGACATATACCTAGGTAGTAGATATTATATAAAAGAGAACGAAGAGTCATAAATATTAAGTTTTGTATGCATAGCTGTTTGAAAACTATGAGTATGATTTAGATTGTATACAAACAATAACGAATAAGAGGATGCTGTAATAGCCGCAATCCATGTCTACCTTTTGTGTGTACCTATGTATCCCTTACCTTATGTTTATTTCCCTTTTTTCCTATACCCATATCTATAATAAAAAATAAAATAAAATAAATAGATCTCAGAAGATGTTTTGTCATGAAAAGGAGAATGCAAGTGTAATAGGAATACAAACTGCTAAATTCTTGCACCACTTAAAAAACAAAAGTATTTCCTTGACTGCCACACAGCAGAGTCTGTGAAAACCCTGTGAATTTTTGTTAAGTTTGACTGGCCTTCTTGGTCTTTGGTTCTTCCCCTGAAGACTTCCTCTCTGCTGCAGTTCTCCCTTCACGAGAGACAAACCATCAAGGAGAGGCCTGGAGCAAATCATATAATCCAAGGGGGCTTCTGTTTCTCAGCAGCAGCCCTGCTTCTGCTGCTTCCCTGTGCCACACAGCAAACCACTTTTTCAACTTGAGATGATTTTCAAGAACAGTTTGTATTCCCAACTCAGGGGTCGGCTGCTGTCCAAAGAGAAAAACATGGAAAAAAAAACCCTACAAGGCAGCCCCCGGGCACTCTTTGGCACCCAGCCTGACACTCCATATGGTGAAGGAAAGCTTGGTCAGTTCTTTTGTCTGTATCCTGGCAGAGAAGGCAGATGCTTGGCAGGCCTTTGGTACAGGCTGATTCATTTAAGACAAATCAGCTTTTATATTGCATATTAAAATTACATACCTGAGCTAGCAGGAAACAAACCAACAAATCAGGGAAGGATGATGCTTAGCAAATACAATTCTGCCTGCAGTTATGTGGGGGGCAGAGCAATCCTACCCTATGCAGGAGCAGGCAGGCCCATCTGGCCTTCACTGCATCCTGCCCAGGGTAGGAGGCAGCTGGAGCTCACCGCGGGACAAGGGGACACTTGTCCCCTTACCCTCGGGTAAATCCCAGGCAGCTTAGACCTCTGTCTGCTAAATAGTAGGTGCAAGTCTGAGCAACTTGGAGCAACCCAGATGGGGGCTGTGAGGCCAGGGGACGGATGTTAGGATCTGGCCCTGCTCTGGACCACTCTGCCCACAGGGCCAACCTCCTCCGGCCCTCCCTCCACCATGTTCCACCTCTCCCTGCCCACCTCCCTCCTTCCTCCCGCCCTCCAAAGTCCCTGCAAGGTCCACGTTAGGCGTCCTAGGCTGGCACAAACATGCCTTATGTGCCCTGGACTGATGCAAGCAGCATGCGCTGGCCCAGGGCACAGTTAGGAATGCGCCCTGAGAAGGCTTCCTCCCATCTTCGCCTCTCTGCTAATGAAACCCACAAAACAAAAAACACAAATTATGCTATTACTAGAGGTGGGAGAAAACAGTTTTATTTTTTTCATGGATTTCTATGTTTTCCAAAGGTAGAAGTGCAAAAAGCGGTCTTATGAGTTTTTTATTCAAAATTTACATAATAATTATAAATTATAATTGCTTTAATAGTGTAATAGGTGGGTGATATAGGTGGTATAGTGTCAGCTGGCGAGGCTACAGTCATTACCCATGCACCCCTGCCCCCTATATAATAAATAAAAACCAAATAAAAACCAGGGTTTTCTTTGCAGATTTTGAGGGCATTTTTTTTTAACAAAAATGAGAAGTGCAGAAAGCAGTGTTGTGTGTTTTTATTTATCACCGTTTTCTCCCACCTGTATGCATTACACTGTCTTCTGATGAACTGGATTGTCGGACCCGAAAACCATTATCAGTAAAGCACTAATGACTTTCCTCTCTAAAGGCTGCTTATTTCCGAGTATGGGATCAGGGGGAGGGACATTTTTAAATTGATATATGGGTGAATGTGTTGGTCCGTTGAAATTGATATCATTGATTCCATGCACTCTGGGCAGAATCTGACCCCATACAGCAACCTCTTTATCTGGATATCTCAGCCCCTATTTCAAAACATCTGCAAAATGAAATGACTGATCTGCAGCTTCATTTCCTGCTGATAGCAATCTCTGCCAAGATACCATCATGCACCAGACGCTCGGCTTAACCACATGTGTTAAAAGCCTGATAGCAGAGCCTTGGCTATGGAGAAGCTCGTTGATGAGCTAATATGGAGACCAAAGAGTATCTCTCCCTCGAGAAGAGTGTGTTGCTCACAGGTCAACACTAAAATAATTGACGGCGCAATCCTGGGAAATGCCGATACTGGGGTCACTTGCATCTGCTGCGTCTGCTGTTATTGTTCCACACATCATCTCATTGATCAAAAATATTTATACTCCTCCCTTTCCCCCAAATTAAAAAGCAGAAGGTTAAGGGAATCGTCAGTCTTGTTTTAATCAGTACTTGTCTCAGCAGGCAAAAACCACAGCTGCTGCTTGATAATTGTTCAGTTTTCAGCAACAGAAAAAAAAATCTTTGCCTTCACCTGTTTTCTCTCTGTTAAATTACTAGTTTGAGTGCATGTCTTTGTCACTGTGGTCCTTATCAACACTGCGGGAGGCAGCAATTCCTGCATATCTGTGAGCTATAGTGAAATTAAAGCTTAATTTGTTGTTTAGAAGAAGTATGATATCTACCTTGAACGGATTTAAACATATACATTAACAATTGCTTCAAGGTTCAAAGGCCGACTCGAAGCATATTGCAACTGTAGCAATGAAGAATTTCTCTTAACCAGTTCCAATTCCTGTGGCTGAGGACAAGTCCTATCACTGGGTGTGATGAATTTGGTTGCACTGCAAAAACAGGAAAGCACACACAAGAGTGCTAAACTCTTGTCATGTAAAAGGCCAGGATGCTGCAGCAGTTGGGGAGCTGAACTTAGACCAGGAAGATCAAGGTTCAAATCCCTGCTCAACCATGAAGCTTCCTGGATGACCTCAGGCCTGTCACCATCTCTCAGCCTCATCTACCTCGTAGGGCTGTTGGGAGGACAAAAGGAGGGAGGGAAACTGTGTACATCAACCTGAGCTCTTTGGAGGAAGGGTGGCATTAAAACAGTGAAAGTATGTAAATAAATACTACTGTGGGAAAAGATCCTCGGCAGAAGATTTAGCCGAGAGGGTTAATGCCTCCGTTTGCCCGAAGATAACAGCTGAAGATCTCAAGGTCGTGAGCTCGGGACTGCCGGAAGTCTCTGCGAGCAGCAGACCTTGCAAACTGCGGCTGATTAAAAGCTGAGTTCCAGCTGCCTCGTGGGAGGAGGAGTGTGCTGAATTCAGCTGCTTCTCTGGTGGCAGCAGGGAAGCCTCATCAGCCAGCAGAAGACAGACGGGTGGCTAAGGAAGAGGGCTAAATCCAGAAAGAAAGATCTGTATGAGGTTGTTCTTGAAAGACAGAACATTTCTTTAAATTGTAAAAACCTTCGGGTTTATGAAAAGTCTGCCTATGTAAACCGCCTTGAGTTGTAATCACTAGAGAAATCTAGTGACCTTAAGAAAGGCGGTATATAAATACATGTATTATTATTATTATTATTATTATTATTATTATTATTATTATTATTATTATTATTATTATTAAAAGATTCTGGAAGACCCTACTGCAATGAGAAAGGAAAGAAGGGATAGGCGAGAGCAAAGTGCTGCAGGGCATCTCTCCTGCGCAGTGGCCCAATCCTATGCCGTAGAAGCACCAGTGGAATGAAACCCATATAGTGTTGACTATGGTACATATCAGCAATGGGATTAACAAACGACCTGGGGGAACGCTGGGCGGGACGTACTTGTAATTGGAAGCCCGTGATTGGCAGCCCATGAGATTGGCAGCCTGTCTGTTCCGCCCCGCCGCCGTCCCTGCCGGCAGAGCGGGCTGGGCCCGCTGCCCCCGGTTGGCACGCCCCACCGCTGCATGCCCGGGCCCCCGGGTGAGCAGGCACCCCCTCTGAGGCCTGGGCAGCCCACGCAGTGGCGGGGAAGGTGGCGGGGAAGAACTGACGGGCAGCCAATCGCGCGGGAGTTCCGCGTACGTCCCACCCAGCGTTCCCCCAGGTCGTTTGTTAATCCCATTGCTGGTGCATATGGTGGGCAGCCAAATCCTAACTAAGTTCCCACATGGCGATGCAACTTTTCATGAAAGTGTGCCCCATGGCCCTGCGTGTTAATTCCTGAAAAGCTGCATTCTGCTCAACCTGAGCTAATGTTGCAACTTGTAATCTTGATATCAGTTTTAAACTGAAATGCAATTAATGCATAAGTCCAAGGGGAGACAGGATCTGGCTTACACAGCTGCGGCTGAGATCCACCCATCCCTGGACCATCCCTCCTCTCCCCACTCTGTGTCCCAATCCTCCCCTGAACTGCCCCAAACCCACCCCTACGAGCACCTTACCAGTGCTGATGCAGGCTGAATCCATCTCTGGCAGGTGTGCAGTGCCTCTGACCATTTGCACTGGAGACTCCTATGTGCACAGCATGCAGTGCAACATTTCACAGCAGCACGTACGGTGGCAGATTGCAAGATCTGCTGTTATATGAGCCCAATAGGATTGGTCTATAATATATTGATCCGTAGTTTAAAAGATCTGAAAAAGATGAAAGTGAATCATTTCACCGTATCAAAAGAGAGTATTTAAATTACGGTATGCTGGAACTGAAGCAAACATTAGGTGAAGTCAGGGCCGTATTAAGCCATGACTGTGCCCGTAGGCTTTCAGGTCTTTTGGGTCTCCTCCAAAACCCTTCAGGAAAAGGAGGGCACGCTGCTAGCCCTTGTTACCGCTCCTCTCCTTGCACGCATCCCTCTGTTCCTCTCCCATCTTCCCCTGACTCCCAAGCTGGTGGGCAGCTTGTGCAGAGGGTCAAGCTGTTGCAGGGAGTCGTGGCTAGCCAGGCAAGTGGAGAAGTGTGTCGGTGTTGCACTGCCTGCCTCTCGGAGCTGGGTTGGCAAGTGGTCAACTGTGCAGGCACTGATTGGCTCCAGCACATTGAAGGCACTTGGGTCCAGCAATGTACACTCTGCCCACCCCCAGAAGTGGTGCTGCTCAGCCCTGGCTTGCCAACCAGTCCCAGGTGCTGTAGGCTGGGCGTAACCCTCATGAGGGCTCCAATTTACTGCAGCTGTCTGCCGTGAGGGAAAGGGCCTGGAGCTCCAACATTGGGGCGGGTTAGGGCACAGGTAACAATGCCAAGTGGTGGGCCCTAGTCCAAGCGGGGCCCCTAGGCTTCAGTCTAGTCAGCCTAATGGATAATTCAGCCCTGGGTGAAGTTCCCAGCTATAAAAACAGTTCAAGCAATGGAATAAGCTGCCTAAGGAAGTGATTTTCAGGAGCGGTTCACCAGACATCGGTTGGGGAGGAATTTGGGATGGGATATTTTGTTTTGATCTGGGGTTTTTCCTTTGCTGTCAGTGCTAAATAATGCATGCAAATTTTAAATTGCCCATTTAAGTGGATTAACATGCTTTTTTTTTTTCCTTCTGCGGGAGGTGATAATCCTAGCTCCTCAGTAGTATTGGTCTCTTTCTGAGCAGCAAATCATTCCTTTATTTTATGGGAATTAGATGTTGTAAAGTAATTGGTTATTTGAATAAGCTCCCTTGGTCTAGGCCATTTCTAATCTCTCCCACACATTCCGGGTGTCTTATCAGGTCACCCAGGAGAAGCTTATGTTCTCCATCACAATCACAAGTTGGGAAACAATCCCAGGCTTCATTGTCGGCAAGCAACAGTTTGCTGTGCTGAGAGGAGAATTGGGAGAGACCACCTGTATTGTTAAGATGACATAGCAAATAGCCTGCCAAAGAAGGCTTTCCATAGTTGGAGCATGATGCTGACTATGTCCAGTGTAGGCATACATACATGTACCGTTAGAACGCTCACTAGGATGGGAATGTCAAACTAAAGCCATCATTATGACCCATATTGCTGCTTAGTGCTTTTCTCTCATTTCTATCATCAATCAACAGTATTTATATACTGCTTTTCAACATAAAGTTCACAAAGTGGTTTACAGGCAAATAATAATAAAGTTAAATAGCTCCCTGGACCCAAAAGGTTCACAATCCCCCCCCCCAAATGCAGAACACCCCCAGCAACAACTACTAGGAAAGACACTGCACGGGGGTGAAGAGGGACAATTACTCTCCTGCTGCTAAATATAAGGGAGCACCACTTGAAAAAGTGCCTCTTGCCCAGTTAGCAGGGGTTGTAACCATTTTGCATATCTCCTTTCTGCATATAACACAATTGTGAAGATGATTTTCAAAGTAGCCTTATTTTGTAATTTTTTTAAAAAAAATTTAACTTTATTATTATAAATTTAACTTTATTATTATTTGCCTGTAAACAGTTAGCAATCATAAAATTAATTTTTCCCCCTCTGATCTTTCTAGGTGCCTGTCTACAGTTGTGGACCCAGCCAATGGACTGCCCAGGGAGAGAGGAAGAGGACCGCCTCCCTATCTTCTGGTTCCACACTCTTGTGTGCCCCTCCACCATGCCTCCATGCCACGCCAGGCTCCATTTTGGAGCTGTACAGGGGAAAGGGAGGGCAGGCCAAACACTGTGAGGCGAGCCACCTCATTGCCACCCTCCTCCTGCTTCACCAGCGCTGCGCCCAGGGCATTTTCCCTCACCCTTTCAATGCTAGGACTGCAGCTGCCTCTTTACTTGTTTTGAATCAGCCAATCTCAATCTGGTCTTACAAAGCAACTCTGTACATGTCTACCTGAGCCCTCAAGAATGGCCGGTACATGCATACCGCCTGCGCTGGTGTCGCAAACACATAAGGCACGTAAGAGATGTAAGGCACATCCACCATGGGCACTAAGGGCTTACTGCTTGCTCTGCTGCAGTGCCGGTCCCCCACCCGCCAGGAGAAAGTGACACAGCAATAGTGGCCGGAAAGTGAACCAGCTGCCAGTATTGTGCTGATTCTGGGCGGGGCAGGAAGGCAGGAAGGGTGAAGCAGGGTGGGAGCACAGGATCCTATCCCCATGTCGGGCAGCACCAAGACTCATTGCCTTACTGTGGGAGAAGGGGATGAGGATGCCTTACTGTGGGAGAAGGGCACCTTCCTCCGAAGTGCCTCCAGCTTCTGCCTGGCTGTCACTGTATGCAGCAGTAGCCGTTTGACTACTTCTGCACCCGCGGCAGCCAGTCAGCTCAGGATTGGGCCCAATCCTAACTAACTCCCCCAGCACCGGTGCACACACTATACTTTTAGCAGCAGAAGCATGTCTCTAATGTGTTTATTTCATTGGACAAGGACAGTACCATCCACTGGTGGCTGCTGTAGCAAAAGTTTGATCCCCTGTCACACCCTGCAACAACCCACACTCTCCCCTGCAAAGTGATACCCTAACAGAAGGCCATCATAATGGTAGAAGTTTTAAAAAATTTTTTAAAAAAACCTTTGCATCACAAGTCACACAAGGTTAAACTCTGTAAAATTTCTTTACATTTTGATGCACGGAGGAACTCCCATAGAGGCATACAAAATCTCTTTTGACATCCAACTTCAAAAAGGTGCCAAATAGAATACTGGCATCTTTTCTCCAAGTCTGTGTTTAATAAAAGTATCAATTTAATTCCAACAAGTATTATTTTAGCATCTGTGAGCCAGATCAGTTACGTATTTGTTTGGTTTTGCTTCATTCAAAGAGCAACCACGACAGTACACTTCAGAACAGGGTGCATATATATGGCAGTATCACAGCCTTGTGTATCTTTAAACGTATTATAAGGAAAGAAGATACCAGATCAAACTTTATTTTTTTAAATCAAACCTAACTTGATTTAGATTTGCCTCAACTTAGCAATCATTAGGATAAAACTGATGACACATTGGTTTTAAAATGTTATGGGTTTTTTTCAAAAAAAAATTATCCAACAGGTGATTTGGCAAAAATGGGCAAAAAAGTGGGTCTTTTTTCAGCCTCATTTTTCCCCCAAGCCTTTATGTCGTCCATTGAAGTGGTACACTTTGTAAACAGCCATTGCAAAGCATAATTGTGTAGAGCGAGCTAGACATGGCTGGAAAAAGGTTTGGATGGAAGTTAATTTTGGAGAAATATTGCATTGTTCTGATTTCTTTTTGTGTTCAGACCTCCTTCCAGTGCATTAATGCCCTGCTTAGTTAGATAACTCATAAATAGGCAGTTTATATGAACAAGGATGCTAGGTGCACTCTTTCATGAAAGTGGATTGCTCTTGGATGTCTCAGCTATTCTTGATGCCATTGGGTTAGGGACATTGAGTTTCAATGGTTCTGCTGTCTGAATGACAGATGGTGGTCACTCACTGATGTTGGGTGCTGCTGCTGATAGTCTCTCCTCTTGGCATTTGCACTATGGAGCCCTGAAGGGCTCCATCTTGATGTCATGTCATTTAACATCTACGTGGAACTACTGAGTAAATTTTTCTGTAATTTTGGAGTGCATCATCGTCAACTACTGATGCACAGGGAAACTCCCATAGAGACATACAAAGCATTTTTTTGCATCCAACTTAGAAAGGGCGCCAAGTAGAACTTTGGCATCTTTTCTCCAGAGTCTGTGTTTGATGGACACATTCCATTCCCTTTCAATACCAACAAGAATTATTTTAGAAGCTGTGAGCCAGATGTTCAAATATATATTTGTTTGGTTTTGCTTCATTAGAAGTGCAACAGTGCATTTCAGAGTCCAACTGTGTATTTCTGCTGATGACACCTTTTATTTTTCCTTTACACCTGAGTCAGGTAAAGTGGTGGAAGTACTCATTCAGTGCCTGAAATAAGTAGTGGACTACTGCTGCAATCCCATACACACATACCTGGGAGTAAGCCCTATTAAACTAAATGGGTCATCTGAGTAGACATACATAGGATTGCACTGTAGATGAAGGCCAAGAACCTGAAACTCAATCCAAATGACTCATGAGATGCAGATTCTGTGGTTGGGTGGCTCACTTGATTAGGTAGGTGATGTTCAGTCAGCTAAGCCCCCTTGAAAGGCCCCATCCATAACTTGAGGGTGCTACTGGATCCAGAGCATTGTCACTGTAGGCCCAAGTAGCTTCTGTGACCAATAATACCTCCTATCAGCTTCAGCTGATGTGCCAGCAAAAATCCCAATCCAGCGCACATTCCTTCGTACCAATGCAGCGGCACCATCATGGCTTGTGCTGCATCCCACAGGGTAGTTTTGGCTGCTGGAGATCTTCCCAAGTAAGGGGATATTTGCCCCTTTTCCCCAAGGTAAGCCCCAGCAGCCACAATGGGGCAACTCAGACGTATGCCTCTGTCAATCACTGGTCCATTATGTTCCATGTTGGCAGGTTGGATTGGCCTGGCAGATCAGCATATGCTAACGCCCCCTTCCAGGCCTCGATCTACTCACACCACCTCAATACCAGAAGTGAACCCTACTGGGAGAAAAGTGCTTTGGAGAAGGGCTGTGGATAGCTGGTGTTTTAATCAGACTAGTCATATGAGTCCCAGATGGGTGTGTCAACCCAGCAGGTGGGTGACAAGGTTTTGCTGGACAGTGGAAGGCTCGCCAGTGATATCATTGGCCACTATCTGCTCTCAGCTAAGCTGGCAGACAAGCAGCAGCTGGGGAGAATGGGCTGGGGCTGGGATGGAAAGATCAGCCATCAAGCTACATGAATCAGAGTATCCATAGGGAAACCCAGGACTTCAGACTCAAGGGCTTTGTTTCCCTGTCTTTCTGTGAATGCACATACTTTACAATCATCTCACCAAGGTTTCCTCCAACAAGTGGCTTCCCCAGTCCCCTAGAATTTTAAGGCTCAGAACAGTTGGGTACTTAGCATATTTGAATATTTAACACATGGCTGATTAGGGATTATGCATCTCTTTATCCCCACATTGAAACTTGACCTGATCAAAATTCTGAAGTACCACCGTTTGTTCTTAATATAAATATTATATCATAGGCATCTCAACTAATGAGCGTTGGGGGAAAGGTTGCTTTGAATGTGCTCTGATTTTACTAATGCCTTGGTCCATCGTCTTGTGCTACGTGCAAAATAATGCCGTTATCATTTAAAGTGGGATCAGTTTTTACATCATTGGCAAGGCTCTCATCCATGGGGCAGGGGTGTGCACAGTGTGAGTGCCACTGCAGATTGACTGGTTTCTCACGATAGGATAGCTAATCCTAACCCAGCTAAACAATGATATAGCCATGTTTGTGAAAGTATAATGGAAGTTTTCTTCTCCTCCCTCTGCGAGCCAAACATGTTTAACACGGTGTTAAGCATGTCATGGTAATTCCATCTGTTGTAGTTTTCCTGAAAAAAACAAACAGCCGAAGATTGTGACCAGGATGAGGCTTGTGCTATGATGGGGGTTAACACTTTGTCCCTATGCTGAAGTCCAGACAAAAACTGCCCCTCCAACATTTGTCCCAGTAAGAAAGCTGGCGTTGGTAGTACGCCAAAGGCAAGCAGCTTATCCAGTTTGGATACCTAAAATGAAAAAGAGATTTGATTGTTCTCCTCCATCCTCTTAAGTCATATCCTAGGAATCACATTTCCTGCCTACAAAGGGCCTCTTTTCCACAGTATAGGAGCCATTTTTGCACAGTTCCTTTCGGCATCACAAAAGTAATGTTGGAACCCCACCATGTTAGAAGAGCATGTGCAACATCCCTTTCCCATGTTATTGCAGCAATAGGGGCAGTGTGACTCCACCCCTATGGCACAGGACATTTGATGCCCTGACCTGGGAATGAGCTATGTTGAAGTGGCCCCACCGCCTACTCTGTAAATGTAACCTGAAACGATAATACTTCCTGGCTTCCATATTACCAATTGGCCAGTTCAGATGAAACATTAGGAGCTCATCCATCTGCACATGACAAATATCAGGACTGCACCTCCCTCTCCTCCTTCCAACTACTTTCCTCCTTTCTTTAATTACATGAGGTGATTTGTCTGAACTGTCACCACATATGACCCATATACCACTTTAAAGTAGTATGTGGATAGCAGTGAGGAAGTGGTTTGTCTGAACCTGCGTCCCACGCAATTAAGGACAATGGAAAAGTGCAGTGTAACTTTGGAAATTGAAAAGTGCAGGACATGCATTATCCTGCTTCTTCTTGTGTGAAAAGGCAGAGCCTGAACCGAATTGGCCCCTGAGTACTGATCTTAATAGGCCATCGAAGTTAGCTACAAATGCATATCACTTCTAACTGCAGGTTACGCTGGCTCTGGTTGGGATGGGATGGGAGGCAGAAGAGATAAAGGCCATTTGTATTTGACCAAATGGAAAAATGGTTGAGTTGTTTCAGTTGGCTGTAACTTTCCAGGGGCGTAGCTAGAGAAGTGCAGGGAGGTGCAATTGCACTGGGCAACAAGCTTTTTTTTTGGGGGGGGGGGGAGAACAAACTGAGCTTGACACTAGTGGCCAAAATGGTGAAAACCTTGGTATGTATGAATGATACCATCATGTTATACATCATTGTAAAGGTAATTTAATGCAGAATGCAATGAAACAAACCAGAGTATAATGTCTTTATCCAAAGTTATGGCCAAAAAAACCAGAGAAACCAAAAATACAACTGTGACATCACTTCCTGTTGTGATGTCACTTCCGGGGCACAATTTTGCCCTCTTCCATTAGCTATGCCCCTGCAACTTTCAGTGTACTTTGCCTGTGTGTCACCCTGCTTAATTACATTTATAATTAAACAGTTTGTTGTAAAAGACACCTTAAATCTCCAGTACAAAGAAACTGACCCAGACTACATAGTTTCTTTTCATAACAGTACTTGAGTATCTCTGTCACTGATTGTGGAGTTCTCATGAACAGAAATTTCAATCGTTCGCTATTCTTCACAGTTCTATAAAATTTAACTCCAGAAATAAAGAAATGTGATGCTACTGAGAAGTCTTACATGCGGAAATGTTCCTAATGGGAAAATATTTCCACATCAGCAACTTCATTATTTCATAAGGCACTTTTACTTGTAGCCTTCTTAACCTGGAATGTTGAAATTAACAAGAGAGAGAAACAGTAAAATGGATATGCTCACATTGTTTATTACGCGTTCAGAAGGAGTCTGATTAGAGCAAAAAAGAGCAAACATCAGCACTACTTGGATAAAGTTAATTTCCCAATTCAGAAATGTAAAGAATTCGCTCAGGACAACATGGATTCCAATGATAGAGGCTGAGCTGTTGTATTAACAAGAGAGTATTAAAGATTATTAATTATGCATGGCATCTTATTAATTATGCATTTATCTTTACCAACATAACAAAAACCGCTCTGAAAGTCTCTCTTATTACAAGTAACAAACAGCAAGCAATACTGTTATATTAGGAGATCATCCTGAGTTATTTTGGCTAGACCATCATTGTTTTACTTCCCTCTCTTGCTAACAGTCCGATCTACCCTCTGCCTGCCCAAACAGACAGTTCACTTGGAGAGGGGAGAGGGAGAGGGGGCATCGGGAAGCCCAGGGCAAGTCAGTACAACACTTACTTGCCTGGATTCCAGTGTGTCTCTTTAGATGTCCCTCACCTCTTGAGGATAAGTCTGAGGAAACTCCTGGGGAGAGGTCTGAGCTAGGAAGTGGGGATAGGAGCTCAGTGTGTGCAGCAGCTGCTAAGAGCCCTCCCTCTCCCTCCCTGAACCACCCAAACCTGCCCCAGAACCTGCCCTGATCCACCCCCAAACTGTCTCCACCTCCACCTCCCAACTACCTGCTCCAGTGGAGGTTCTGTGGCCCACCGCTGCCAGTGCAGAGTTTACCAGCCCCCAATCCAGCAGTAGTAAGCCTCAGAATGAAGGAGGAGGAGCAGCAGTCTCAGCTTTACACTGGTGGATTGGGAGATCTGCCAACATAAGGCTAGCATAGGATTGGGCCTTTAATGTGGTCCATACCTGAGTCCTGATAATGTTAAAGAGGCCTTCTTGGGGAGAAAAAAAAA
>JAJKFI010000006.1:29134168-29160012 GCA_029204185.1 Lerista edwardsae
TCTCTCTCTCTCTCTCTCTCTCTCTCTCTCTCTCTCTCTCTCTCTCTCTCTCTCTGATCCCCTTGGGATGCCCTCTCACTTTCTCCAAACCTCTTTTCAAAACCCAGCTTTCCTGTGAAGCCTTTGACCTCTTGCCGTGGAATCCTGTACATGTTCAAGGGGACTTACTCCCAAGTACTTTATGTTCAAGGTTGCAGCATGGGTCCCTCTATCTTCTAATGCCCTATTAGAGCGCAATCCTATACCCCCGTTGTGCCGGCGCTAGGCTCTTGTGCCGGCCGAGCACTGTCACAAACGTGCCATCAAGCGCATCAGCGTCGGCGGTACAGCGCTGGGCTGGCACAAGCAGCAGCGCCAATGCTTGGGCGCCGCTGCAACCACCACCAGCGTCGGCCTTCTGCCTGATGTGGGAGGTTCCCCCCCCCAAGATTCTCTCAGACATACACCAAGCTCCCCTGCCTGGCTGGAAGTGTAGCTCCCCCAGCCATGCCTTGCAACTATCATGAACTCTCCTGGCTCACAGCACACGGCTGCAGCCACGTGAAACCACTAAGCTCCTTTTCCTCCAACAGTGCAAGCCTGAACCATTGAAAAAGCAGCAACTCTGGTGTGAGAAACACTTCTTGGCAAGAGCAACTGTTAGGAGCCTCCTTAGCCTGGCTCTGTATCCTATTGTGGTTAATTTGGCCTTCCAGGAAACACTTGCATTGCAGTGGTCAGATGCACATAATGCAGGACCTGGAAAGGAGAAGGTCAGACCAGGATGTCATGGACGGAGGGGAAGGTGGTGAACATCCTCCCTGTCCCAAAAAACATGTGGAGACCTGACTCCATTTTGGATCTCATCCTGAGAGTAAAGAATTGGTGCCAGACATCTGTAAGTCACCTCTTCCCCCCAGGATCTTGTAATGCAAATCTGGTCTCTGACAAAAGGCTTATGCAAAGTCCTGGCTAAAATTAAATCAAGCCTAAAAATTCAATAAAGTTCTTATCTGCTAAGAGTTCTTTCCCATCAGAATAGCTGGCCACTCCTCAGGGCGATTCACAGTGATTCACAATCACAGTGAAGGTACTTACTGTGTTGATAACTGTTATTAAATGTGTCAAGGGCTTGTCTGGTCTAAATGTCTCCTATCTGCTTTTGTGTGCCAACCTATTGTAATCTAAAATGCATCTGCATCTCCTTGACCCTTCCTGGGGTCACAGTAGAGCGGAGTAGAGCGGAGGGGGGGGCAACCGCAGGGAGAAATAACCAGTCAGATAGCTCACATCCCAAATGACCAATTACATTGGGCAAATGTTCTTACTTGCTGTTGTCAATCCCACATTTTGCATATTCAATTGTATAACTGACCAAATGCAGATGTACAATTTACACAAGTTCTGTACCTCCTTGGAGGCACAAGTTTTGTAATCTCCTTGGAAGCATGCTGTGTCCGTTTTTGCTAATGTCTGCACATGAGTAAAATGTACTTCTCTTTCTGCAACAATGAAGTCCTGCTGGCATTCTTTCCAATCAACGGTTCCTTGGTAAGGCACAGTAAGGGAAACCCAGACCAGCCCGGATCAGGGAAGTTGGGCTGGGAACAGCATTAATTCTTAGGATGCAAACAGGATAGGAATGCACATCGGGTAAACAAAACCTCAAATTGACGGCCCCTAAACTTAAAGGCACAGGGGCCTGGAGAAATCACTGTATTGGCTTGATTTCCTCCTACATCATGCCGGTGGAGCGTTGGTGGCATGTGGGCGGCACTGGGCCTCGTCGAGGGCATTCCAGAGGCATGCTGGGGGCGTAACTGAGTGGCACAGCAGGCGGAGATGGGGGTTGTGTCACATGACGGCCATAGTGCCAAATCCTAAATCCCGTCCCCAGCCTCAGCGGCCCCGATTTGGGCCGCTCTTGTGCAAGTGCACCTGCAAAAGAGCAGGCACAGATCTGAGCAGCCCCATTGGGATGACTGGGGCTTATGTGGATGTAAGGGGAAAACCTCCCCTTGGCCTGCACTTTGTTGCTACCACCTCCTAATGGGCTTTGGATACAGCCCTGTTATGTCGGCCTTACTATGTCGGCCTTACTTAGGATTGCGCTATTAGTAGTCTTTACTCCTTAGCCCAGTGGTTCCCAAACTGTGAATCATGGCTTCTGGGGGAGCCTCAGAATCCTCTTAAAAAAACTGCCACCCTACACAATGTATAGGATGGTTGCCCTAATGGAGAGCCATGGCTTATGGTCCAGTAGGTCAATGGAGCCACCAGTCAAAAATATTCAACGTTCCAGCACTGATTCAGCTGCAGTGCAGCCCCAAAGTAAGGGAACAAACGTTACCTTACCTTGAGAAGGCTGCCGTGACTACCCCCCCCCCATGGCAAGATGTATCACCAGCCCCATTGACATGGCTGCATCAGCCCTGGAAAGTTGGATAGGATTGGGCTCTGAGACTGAGGACGCAAACCTAAACTGAGTTAGGCCGGCATAAGCTAAGCCAGCAAAGTTTGGCCAGCACAAGGGACACCGTAAATTATGTTTGGACCACTCTCGGAGTCAAAGAGGCCAGAACACAGATGTGAGCTATCCTCCCTGACGGAACGTGGCATGACGCAACGGGCAGACTGCCACTCAAAGGTAAGTCCCGCCCAGCATACCGGGTGAATAATGCCATTGGCTACAGCATATAGTCATGCCAGCCACATGACCACAGAAGCTTGTCCTTGGACAAACGCCGGCTCTACAGGCTTAGAAACGGAAATGAGCACCACCTCCTACAGTCGGTCATGACTAGACCATTCGGTCTTGGGGAAACCTTTACCTTTAGTTTAATGGACAGTTTTTCACTCATATATGTTTTCTTTTGTGTAAATCAGATGATCTTATGATACCTGGCCTGCTACAGTACTGCTCACTATTTTTAGGATTGGCTGTAGACCTGCTGAAAACAACACAGTTGTTACTCTGCAAATGATTATTAGCAGTTCCCCCGCTGAATACGGAAATTGAGAGTTGTCCCGTGATATGTCTATTTCTATTTTCTGAGCTAATGGGAAATACGTGTTTCATGGTCAGCTCTGCATGTGAACACACTGGTGACTAAGAATGCCAGGATTTTAGTTCCCCAAACTGGACAACTTCCCTCTGTGACAACAATTGCAAGTAATTTCAGGATTTCTCGGCCACCATGGTAACGATGGTCCGATCTCAGTTAATTTATGTAGTAAGATGCATGCTGGACTTCATGTTAGTTGCTAGGCAGATGGGTGGTGATTTGGTGATCTGGAGAAGATTCACATCACTCCCATGTCACGATCAGATGACTTCTGGTGGGGTTTGGGCTGTTTAGTTCTGAGTTATTTATCGCCACAGGGGTGGAACACAATTTTATTTGGTCTGCCTGTGGAGCTGGATGGATCTTGATGGAGGATTTGGGGGAGCTTTCTTGCATTCCTGCTGCTGGGGTCTGGGTCAGCAATTCTTCTGAAGTTGAAGGTCGACATTTGAAATGGGGAAATGACCAGGACCTTAGAGGATTGCTCCTGTGCAACCCCTGCTTCAGCACAGAGCAAAAGGTGGTTCTCTGGATTTCTGAGGAGCTGCATACAATGAAATGACTTGGCAAGAGAGGTAGAAAAGTTGTGACAAGTCTGACAAAACATGGGTTGGAGCCCATATTGAAGCCTATTCCATGATGGTAGCAATAAAGAAAGCTCTTTTCTCAGCCACAATTGTGTTTGTCGAGGGCTGAGCTCCCCCGGCTGAGCTGTTCTGGGTTGTTTGGAGACTGCTTCATCCGAACCCTCAGAGAGAGCAACTCAAGTCTTTCACTGTGACCAGAGCACTGCTAGGTACTTCGTGGCTAGAGTCTGCCACAATGAGGATGCCACATTTAAATTCAAGTTGATGTTCCCTCCGCATCTGTTGGTCCTATTATTATGAATTATTTTCACCTTGCGCTGCCTGACAATATTGTTAGGATCCTGTGAAGTGTGAGGGTATCCACGTGCCTGCTTGATCCTTGCCACAAATGGCTTGTTAGATTGGCCTGAGAGATCTGGCCAAATAGACTGGTAGGGTGATGAATACAGTTTTTAAGGAGGGTTGTTGCCAAGGACTTTGAAGCTGGCAGTGGTTTGCCTCTTCCAGGGAGGAAAAACACTCCCTGGATCCCACCATGCTGGAGAATATCTAAGGAGAATATATAAGTGATTGCTTTCTGCTATTGGTGAGGGCCCATCACAGATGGTCATCTTGGGGGCCCTCTTATGTGGCCCACCTCTATCCAAAGCTAAGTAGGTGACAAGAGGTTTGGTCTCCTCTATGGTGTTGCTTCAACTTTGACTCTCCCTCCTACTTGAAGGAAAAATTGCACCCTCCACGTTAGCCTTTTGGTGGGGATTTAAAATTTTCCTGTTTCACTCTGTGTTCATGTTAGTTCTCCTTTGTCTTATTGATGTTTCTCTCTCTCTCTCTCTCTCTCTCTCTCTCTCTCTCTCTCTCTCTCTCTCTCTCTCTCTCTCTCTCTCGGTTATTTTGATTGTAGTATTTTTATGGTAGTTCCTGATGTTGTTATGCTTGTGATTTTATTTATTTTAAATTTTTATTCCATTGCTGTTAGCCACCTTGAATGTCTTGATAGTATGGGGACAGAATTTTAAAATTAATTCAAAAGAATCAGACTAAGGAAGTAACTGAGGAAGGCCACAAAGGGAGCCTCAAGCACATTCATGGCAAGTGAGTGCTTTTTAAGTGTGGTGCTTATAAAAAAAATCAATGTAAACAGTGAGATCTAATGGAAAGTAGGGCAGAAGCAGAGAGCAGCCAGAAACCTTAGCTCTCAGAGTTCAAATTCTCTTATGCCACACACACAAATACATGCAGAATTAGTATAGGATTGCATCTTAATGTACCATTCAGCTTTTGAAAGTTTATTGCAAAGGGTTACAAACATTGCAAAACTTGAGAATTCCGCATATAGTTCTTGAGGGCTGTTCTTATAAATTTGCATAAAAATCAAATACCCATTACCTCTCTTGAAACTTTGAAGATTTCTTCCCGGATTTCCAAGGGGCTATTGCGTTTGCACAACGGATCGTAGGCATTTTGTTTACAGTAGCAATGACATTCAAGAACAAGAGATTTGGAAAACTGAAAATGGTTGTGGTTGCTAGGCAAATGTAAAGGGGTCCACTTCTTTCCCCTCCTAGAGACTACACAGTCCAAGAGCTGGTCCGTGAGAGAAAAAGACAGAGAGAGAAGATGGGGATTGGGGAAGGTTAAGATTTAGGAGTGGAGGACGGGGGGAAGGCGTTAGAAAGAGAGGCAGAAAGAAAGGATCTTTCCTTTAAAATCCCAACCCCGTGGTTGTTTTTTTTCTCCTCTCCGAAAACACAGCTCTCAGTGTGGCACCAATTAATGAATTTGCTTGTTTTGCTGCAAACAGGCTCAGCGCATCTTTTGTCGACGCAAACCAAAGGAACCACTTTCCCCTACGCATCGACAGATCTCGTGCCCGGAGGAACGCTGGGCTGAACGCCTCTCTTGGACACGCAACTTTTCCGTGCGAAGGAGGGAAGGAAGCAATCCCGTTGGACGGACCGGGGGCAGCCTTGGAGGAGCGCCGTCTAGGAAAGGACCCGTCACATGACTCTGCTGCAGAAAGAGTCCGGGGTGGGGAGGGGCGCCACCTTGCCCCGCGCTGAGCGGCTCGGGCCAGGCTGTCCTTTCCCAGGACCTGCCTGGCTGGCTGACAAGTCGCTCCGCTCCTGTCCCTGGGCTCGCCTGGGCAGGAGCCGTCTCCAGCTTCCCTCGGAGTCGCGATTGGCGGCGGCGAGGGAGGGGGCGGAGCCTCGTAGAGGGAGAGCCCGCTTGGAACTTCCCATTCGCCGCCTCTGCGCCTGGCTTGCGCGTCTCGTGCGAGTGAGAGGCAGGGCCGTTGCAGCGCACGTTAACAACGAGACGGGCATCGGGTGGCGGTCGCGCCGGTGGCAACCATGAGCACCAAGTACGATGTGGTCGTTGTCGGGGGAGGCATCTCAGGTCAGTGAACGTGTCGTGCAACCCGAGCCCCAGACACGCGCCTTGGAACTCCGGCCTCGTTCAGACGACCGACTTCTTTGCAGAGGCGAACTCGGGGAGGGAGTTGTGCGTGTGCCAGGCAGGGGGGGTCTTGTGCGCTCGTCTGCAACGGGAAATCCTTGCAGATTGTAGTTTGTGGTGTTTTCTTCCTCTTCCTCCTCAGTGGGGGAGAAAAGAGTATTCCTAAATAAATGTGAAGGCTGTAAGTTTCTTAAAAGAGGTGAGATGGAGGGCAGGTGGGCTGTGGAATGCTGATAGGGCTGCGCTGATGCACCTGGCAAGGTGTGAACACCAACCCACAAAAGCTTATTTCACACACAACAAAAAAGGCTCGACTTTCAGATGCCAGAAGTCTTTTGCTGGCTTCAATGGCTCTGGAATCTCGCTGGGTAGTTGCCCCTCTTTGAGCTCTCCAACTTTGGGTGCTTGTGAAGATTTTTGGTGGATTTTTCACAGCCTTTTGCTGCCTACGTATGGGTGAAATAGGGATGTTTTAATCCAGAATGGTGACTGCCCAAACCAGCTGTCATTCTTTTTGATTGAGGGATTGAAGGACTATAAAACAGGGTGTGGCTTGTTTCTAGTGCATGCTGTAGTATAGTTTATTTCTTGTCCAAAATTATTTCATGTGAAATTTTTTGACTGCAGTATTTGTTCCTAGTAAACTGGCAGGTGTAGAGGTGGTCCTCTCTTGTTTTCTTTGCTCCAGATTAACAAGCAGGGGCTGTCTCTTCTTAGTATTGAGTACATGGAACCCATGTGTTGCAGACAGCCTAGGGACTGATTGCTGAGATTTGCAGGTCCTGTCAGATAACTTTATATTCTGTGACTATTTGTCGTGTTTAGCCTAGCTTCCCTGGCCAGTCCAGGGACTGGTACATTTTTGAGAACCCCATGCTGGATCTCTAATAGCAGTTGTAGCTTGAGAGTCCTATTTTTATCTTCTCCACTACAGGCATGTTGTTCTGGCTCTTGTATTTAGCTCTTATAAAACTCTCTTGTTGATCTTAAAACAACATGCATTTAAAGCCTTATGTGAGAAGAATCAGCTGTCAATACAATCAGCAGCTGTAATATTCAAAAAAGGTGGCAAAACATACTTACCATTCCATATGACTGTGGGTCGGGACCCAATATCATGGAGTTGCATGAAGAAGAAAGATGTTAATTGCAAAAACAAATTGTTGGGTATTACACACTTAGTAAATTTATTGAAAAAGGAATTATGTTCCTTACTTTGTTCTAGTACAATGCTTCTCAAACTGTGGGTGAGGACCCACTAGGTAGGATGCAAGCCCATTTCAGGTGGGCTGCAAAACACCTAGAGCAGCCATATTGAAAACATGAGAAGATGGGATGCTGGAAAGGGGGAGGGCTGTGTGGTTGTTTTGCTTCTGTCAGAGTTGTCTTTTATCTTTCTGATTCACTTTACTGTTGGAAACTGGTTGAGAAGTAACCCAGCTTATTGCTGCATTCTCAAGAAGGCAGCAGGCTCTGTCTGTCACAATGACAGTACTTCCTGCCATGACATCACTTCTGGTGGGTCCTGGACAGACTGTCATTCTAAAAAGTGGGTCCTGGTACTAAAAAGTTGGAGAACCGCTGACCTATAGGAAAGCTAATTAAAATGGCATACAGGTTAAGACTAGAATCATTGGCACACTTACTTAGAAGTAAACCCCACTGGAACCTGGTGGCAGTCCCTTCAGGATAAATATGCATGGAGTTGAGGAAATATAAAAACCATTTTCTCTTTTTCTGCTAGTTCTTCAGATCATGAAGTACAAGCAGATCATCAACCAAGGCAGCAAATGCATAGTACCAGCCTTGTTCCTGTTCTTCAGTACCAGTTGGCTGTATCATATTGCTTCTTGGATGTTTGCCACAGCTAGTTCGTGTGGAAAGGCTTTGATTGTGCACTGAAAATGACCTCTCTACAAGCCAATTTCTCACTAAGCTACTAAGAGTCAGACATCTCACCAAGGCTGACAACCAGTTTATTATCCTAGCTGAAAATGAACTGAGGTCTCTTATGAAATAATATCGGAAGCAGGGCTTAGTTTGAGCCAGGGTGTGTGTGTGTGTGTGTGTGTGTGTGTGTGGCCTCTGACCTGATTTTTAATTCTGAGTTCTAGCTATAGAGCAAATAATTTTAAAGGTTGTTGCCCTTCGTAAAGATTTGGCAGCAGAATATTCAGAAAGCAAGCTTATTCCTACTTATATAGGCAGGCTTGGGGATAGGTTTCTTTCTGAAGAGTCACCACTAAATTAATATAACCATCCCCCAAACCTTATATTAAGGGTACAGGGCTTGAGGGGGAAAAAGTTAGAAAACATGATTTGAAGTAGGCTTAAGCTCTGAGAAATTAAATTTCACTCATAGTAATAATAATGTGATATTCATTGTTGGTATACCATGTGAAACTGTAAACTCACTGCACATTACTGTGGTCAAAATCAGATTAAACTCCTGTGTTTTGGAGCTGGATGTGCAAATGTGGGGAGTTACTTTAAGAAACAGAAAACATTGACCCCTGCTAACAGGGCAAGAGGCACTTTTTCAAGTGGCGTTTCTCTTCTATTTAGCAGGGGGAGAGTAATTGTCCCTTTTCACCCCTGCACGGTGGCTGTTGCTGGTGGTCTGCCTTTTTTTTTTTTTAAGATTGTGAGCACTTTGGAACAGGGAGCCATTTCACTTTATTATTATTACCATTTGCCTGTACTTCTGTTGAAAAGCAGTATATAAGTACCTGTTGAGTAATCGTTGATTGATTTATTCACCCCTTTCTCTCCTCCCCCACCTTTGGAGTAGCTATATCTAGGGTTATCAGATACAAATTGGAACAGAGAGTCTATACCTTTAAATATTGTATAGAAGAGGGATTTTGGGCAGGTGCAACTCATCATGATAGTTTCAAAGGTTGCACCTGCCAAAATTCCCTCTTCTATGCAATGTTTAAAGGTATAGGCACTCTGTCCCAGTTTGTATCTAATGACTCTGGCTGTAGCTAGTTATTATTGCTTTTGAGGAAATACCAAATAACACATTAAACCAGGAAATCTGTGATTGATACATATGAGGTTTTTCTTTTTCTTTTTTCCCCCTCCTTGCCTTTTCAGTTGTCCTGTTTTTCCAAACTAAATTGCCCCTCACTAAGCTTCCTGGTGGAAAACAGGGAGGCCTGGTGTGCTGTGGTCTATGGGGTCGCAAAGAGTTGGACACGACTTAGCGACTCAACAACAACCACCTTCCTATGAGAAAATACAGACACCTTATCGAGCCTACCTGTGTAGCAGAAAAAATGTGTGAGAAAAATGAGAAAGTGTTATATACACACACACACACACACACACACACACACACACACACACACACACAATTCCATGCTGCTTCCCTAATCAAATGAGAATGCAATCCCACACATGCAGCTGCCTTGACTTTTAAAAAGGGAGGAATTGAGAGAACCTGTCACAAATCGCCTGTCATAGCATATAGTTGGCCTTGAGATAAGAACTCAGCTGTGCCCATAATTTATGTAGCATAATTTGATTATTTCTTTATGGTATGATTTTTATGATAGTACTAGGAGGTCAGGGCATTGACGAAGGTTCTGAATGCTGAAACATGCAGAAAAAGGATGGGCCTGGCAGTAAAGACTAACAACAAAACCTGGTTTACACAACCATCTTCATGCACTTGGATAAGAAACAAGCAAATACCTTAGGCAGGAATCTACAAAAAAAGGACTTCCAGAGATGTAGGGCCACCATGACCAAAAGGTTCCCTTCTGTTCTTTGCCCCCACAGATCTCAGCTCATGTGCAGCCTCCCCCAGTCACTTTCTCTCACCCCACGTGATTTAGGTAGGGCACAATCAGTTTCCGTGCAATGTTTAATAGAATGTTTAACATATCCAGTTATTCTACTTATTGCAAAATAGCAACAATTCAAACACATTCAGCTATATCAATTATCTGGATAGTAACTTATGGAGAAAATGGAAACGGTGTATCCGTTGTGGCTGGGTGGGTAAGTTTACAAGCTTAGTAGCTGTAAGATGCTTGCTTGGATGTGTCGCTTCTAGAATGGTGTGGTCCAACAAGCAGCCCCCAAGGCCCTTTTTCGCGGCCCTTGGGGTGGCATGAAGGCCTCCCAGTCCTTTGCCAGCATGCCCTGTTCGAATTGATGAGTGCAAAGGTCCTGCAGCGCACCTTCGTGCTCATCAGCTTGAACGGCACAGGACATGCTGGTGAAAGTAGCACTTGTAAGCCTCACGAGAGTTCCTCCAGCGAGCCCCATTCCATTCCTTCTGATGACTGTAAAGGCGCTGCACTTGTCAGCGGGAGTGGGGTGGAACATACTGGTGGCTTTGCCATTTGATCTCCCTGCCATGCCGTACCAGCTTCTTTGGAGAAGAAGAAGCTGGAACTGTACAGTAGGGAGATAGAAAAGCCCCACTGCTGCCTCCGCTTTTGTGTCCTAAGCCTGCCGATTGATTTCGGCCTAAGGACTTCATCACATCACCACCAATTACTTCCAGGTTGGCCAGATGGGATCACGCAAGGGTCATGCGTGCCCCCTCCCTGGCTGCTGAAAGTTAGTCTGCCCTGTTCTAGAGACTTGAGTTTGAAATCTGAAGAACTGTACTGTGCTCGCAACCAAATTATAGAGGATCCCTATCTTCTGCCCCTTGAAAAATAAGGAGGTTACTGGAGGAACAACCAGACAATAGGGGCTGTCACTGGTAAATGGCAGTTGTAATGCATACCTTTTGTATAGTACTTTCTGAGTGTTCACAATATCTTTGCAAGTTCATTTACAAATCCTTCCTATGAAGCAAAAATGCAATGGAAGCCTTTTTTTTCATTATTAAGAATTGAGCATGAGGGGGCCACAACTGGTATTTTCCCTCCAACCATAGTTCTGATCCAAAGTTCCCTTTGCCATAGTTTAGGGTCATTCTGTCACATATACCTCACACACACACACACCCTGCTATTTAGTAATTAAAACATGGAAGCAGCATTTGTGCATCAGCTGACCAATTTGTGTTGGAGCAGGCTGGCTAGCCGACATGTGCTACGTGTATCACAGGTTAGGTAGCTTCTGGAGCTCACTTTGGAATAAGGGGACATTCTCCCTTAACCCGGAGTAAGCCCCAGCCCTATAGGGCTGCTCGGATCTGCAGCAATGAAATCGCTGGTGCAAATTAATGGCTGTTTCTACACTCCACACACACTCCCCAGGCTAACCCATCCCGAGCCTGCATGCTCTCTATCCCATTCTACCCCCTCCCGCCTTCCCCCCCACCCTCCCCAAGCCCCCACACTGGTCGAACTCAGCTGGCCCTGGACAGCTTACTGGTGCTCTGCACGGCCGTCCCTGGGCCAGTGCTGCCACCAGCCTCAGCCCAGCCCCTGTCTGCAGCACAGACGTGCCTTATGCCACATTTGCAACTGTGCTGGGCTGATGCAAACCACATGCATCGGCCCACGGGCACCTTTGGATTGCACCTTGAGTGACATTTGAATGGGTGACTTCCCAGCTCATACTCTTGCCCACTTACACACATTGCATTAGGAGAGATTATATGAATTGGAACTGTATCACTTTGACCTCTAATCAGATGTTTATCATATATGCGTTCCAGTGCTAGTTGTAAACGAATGTTGCTATGATACCACAATGATGATAATAAGATTGACTGAACTGAAGGTTGGAAGGTGTTTTTAGGAATTTGCCCTGTGCATCCAATTTCTCAAAGGCAAGAATCTCATCAAATCATCAAGTTTTATATAATTTATCTTGCTAACTGGGCAAGAGGCACTTTTTCAAGTTGTTGTTGTTCAGTCGCTAAGTCGTGTCCGACTCTTCGCGACCCCATGGACCACAGCACGCCAGGCCTCCCTGTCCTCCACTAGCTTCCGGAGTTCACCCAATTTCATGTTCATTGCTTCGGTGACACTATCTAACCATCTCATCCTCTGCCGCCCCCTTCTCCTTTTGCCTTCAATCTTTCCCAGCATGAGGGTCTTTTCTAAAGAGTCCCCTCTTCTCATGAGGTGGCCAAAGTACTTGAGCTTCAGCTTCAGAATTTGTCCTTCCAGGGAGCAATCAGGTTTGACTTCCTGGAGGATTGACTGATTGGATCTCCTTGCAGTCCAGGGGACTTGCAAGAGTCTTCTCCAACACCATAATTCGAAAGCATCTATTCTTCGGCTCTCTGCCTTTCTCATGGTCCAGCTCTCACATCCATACATTGCTACTGGGAAAACCATCGCTTTGACTATGCAAACCTTTGTTGGCAGGGTGATGTCTCAGCTTTTGATTAAGTTGTCTAGGTTTGCCATAGCTTTTCTCCCAAGAAGTAAACGTCTTTCAATTTCATGGCTGCAGTCACCATCTGCGGTGATCTTGGAGCCCAGGAAAATGCGGGCTTGAAAATTTCAAGTGGTGTTCCCTTATTTTTAGCAGGGGGAGAGTAATTGTCCATCTTCACCCTTGCGCAAATGTCTTTTCTAGTGTTGCTGGTGATGTTCTGCATTTTTTTAGATTGTGAGCCCTTTTGGGACAGGGAGCCATTTAACTTTTTTATTATTTGCCTGTAAACCGCTTTGTGAACTTCCTGTTGAAAAGCGGTATATAAATACTGTTGACTGATTTTAAGAAAGACATAGAACTTTCTTTTAGCAGGGGAATTCTTATGGACTCAGTATCAGTTTCATCCTTTTTTCCCTGCTATACTGTGGAGAATTAGGAAAAAAACCCCATGCCACTGCAGAGAAAGTTAATGAAGGCAATTTTGCCAAATTACAGTATACTGGTGAATTGTACTTTGAGTTCATGGGCAACTTTAATAAAGGTCAGGATGCTGTGATCTTTTCTAGTGCTTTAGAAGTTGGAACAGAAGTGTGTAAACATGAAAGAGAAAAGGAGCACTGCAGTCAGGTATATCTCCAAGTAAATTGGCGAGATGTACTGTAAACCCGAAGCTATGCTCCTAATTAGTGTCAGTAATTGTCTGTTTTGGCATACATGCCTTTGATGTTTGAAGCAACAGTCCACTTACTATGTTCAAAGCTGTCCTGCTGTCAAGTGGCTTCTCAAATTTGTTGACAGCAAAGGAGTTTCCTACTATGTTTATCTATTAAATAAGACCAAGATAGTGAGCAGAAAAAGAAAAAATAATGTATTTATTTATTATTCATTTATTTATTTAAAAGATTTTTACCCCGCCTTTCTGCCTGAAAAGGCATTTCCACCCCATTCTATGCTATCTATAAACTTGCTGATTTAGCCGCCTCCCCCAATGTAATTTTAATTAGTTT
Source organism: Lerista edwardsae (assembly GCA_029204185.1). NCBI lineage: Eukaryota > Metazoa > Chordata > Lepidosauria > Squamata > Scincidae > Lerista > Lerista edwardsae. The sequence continues at coordinate 29,147,567 of JAJKFI010000006.1, forward strand.
GAAATATTCAAATAGGAAAATAAAAATAAAGGTGAATGTTATAATGCAAACAGTGTAAATCTGCATTGTTTTGAAGAATTAGGTCCCAATCCTATCCAACTTTCCAGCACTTATGCAGCCCCAAAGTAGCTGCAAGGTAAAAGAACAAACATTCACTTACCTTGAGGAGGCCTCCACGACTGTCCCCCCACTGCAGGATGCAGTACATGTCCTGTTGGCATTGGAAAATTGGATGGGATTGGACCTTTGATCTATTTACAGATCTGTTCTTGGACAAAAGACTAAACCTATGCTTTTTCCAAAAATTTAGAATACATTTATTCTGTTTGATTTGTGAGATTCTGGCACAATTTCAGGGGCCAATGTGTTAAATTCCCTGGGCACAAGGCAAAATTTAAGAGCTTCCAGTGCTGTAATAATTGATAGAATTAAAGCATACAGTTTAATCTTGAAGCCTGCAATTTTATGCTTGCTTAACTGGGAGCAAACCTATGATGGTGGATGAAATGCGAAAGTGAGACCTGAAAGGAAGTTGATGAACTGGCTAAAATTTGCAGAAAGCATAATGTTAATTCTGAAACTTCTGATGGTTCTTGCATTCGTTAGCAAACCCTAAATTAATTTCAAGACCAATACAAGTGCATGCAAATAGAGGGCTAAAGGCCACTTTTGTCCTGTAGGATCAAGTGTTGCTATGTCCAGTGAATGGTTGTGAGAATGCTCAAGTGATCTATACTTGCAATATGCACTTTGAAAGCTCACAACTATGCTCCCCATGTTTAAAATTGAGCTGATGGTTTGCTTCAGAGTTCATAGTCAAACCTTTCTCAAATCTTGGTTTTGTATCAGGTGTCCACATCTGCTTTATCTCAATGTAAACAGAGGTTTGGTCCACTGGCCTAGAAAAGATAAAGTTTAGACGTGATTCTGACTACACAGTTCCTTGAGTGTGGAAAAATTGTCTCAGTCACACCAGCCATATGGTCTAGATAAAAACTGCTTAAGATATGTTTGGACTGGGATTAGGTTTTTTAACTGGTAAACATCCAAGAAAAAAGGAAACGTGTCAACTCTGTGGATCTTTGAGATTTTCTGTTGGGCTTGTTTCTTCTATTTGCTTTCACACTGATGCATAACGTATGGACTTCAGAAAAAGTTGGACTGCAGTATTACAGATATGTGAAAATGAAGTTAAGTAGATTTATCCTTTCATTTATTGAACATCTGTAAGATAAACTGGGGCAGCCTAGCCTTTCAATGGTTATACCACAAATCCTCAAACCATGTGTAATTGATATCAGTGAGATTACTGTAGAATAAGAAGTTGTAGGATTGTTAACTGGGAAGTTATAAAAGTAATAGCACTCTAAGCTAGAAGTGCATTGCATGCCTTGCTCTCTAGCTGGTTATGGAATGAGTTATAAGGACAGATTGGGCCATTATTGGCAGGAGGTGCGTTCTGGTAGTTGAACAGAAGGTTGTCCGGAGAATGCTAAGCTGGAGCAGTCCTGCTTGAATTCTGAATGGGACACCAAAAAGCTGTCGAAGCTGTTGTGAGAGGACAGAGCCAGCTGTTTTGACCTCAGTATGGGAGGATGATGGATTTGCAAGGGAAGCTGCAGGAATATGGAGAGTTGGTTTCTAAGAAAGAAGGATTAACAGCTTGGCCAACCAGAACAGTGTCATACCTGGAGGGGTATCACAATGCTAAGTTTTGCAGACTGCCAAACTCTGGTATCCCCTCGCCTTCACAGCCATTTGGAGGAGGCAGAGATATCTCCTCCACTTCCCTCTCCATGCTCCGAATGGCTGTGAGGGGGACGGGACACTTTACACCAGCATTTGGCAGCCTGAAAAACGTAGCATTGTGATCCCCCGCCAGGTACACCTCTGGACCTGAAGCTGCTCCTGCTGGAAACGTGGAAGGCATACCCAGATATCAGATGTAATGACCACTCCATGAAGGATCCCAACAGGAAAAGAAGGATTCTGTGAGCGTTCGTAGAGCAATTATTGTAAAAACTCATTCGATAAAGATGAGTTTAGTATAGCCTTGTCTATTTGAACCACCTTGAATCTGTAAGACTCTCGCAATGTGCTGTTAGAGTCAGTGAGAAAGGCGGTATGCAAATGTTGCTGCTGCTGCTGCAGACACCCTCTGTCTAAACTGCCGCAAAGTTGGCTGAAACATTTTTTAAGTTATTTAAAAAAAATTTTTTTTATCAAAATAGCACACTACCATATGACAATTCCATTATCACAAATTCTGAAATGGTATTTATAGATTTTATAATCACAATAATGCTTTCAGTGGCAAAACAGCATGGTGGTATTTCAAATTGAAACTGACTCTGTTAATCTCTTGATGGTACCACTTAAGTTTCCAATTAATTTGGGAAGCTTCATAAGACTAATACATTTAAAGAGAAACATTAATCTAAGCATAATTGAAATTTTCATTGTCAATATGCTTGTTGATAGCTTGTTTTCAAATCCTCATGTGTTGCGGATGCCATGGTAAGCAGAAGGGGAATTCATTCGGGGGCTTGAATCTCTAAAGGAATCTTGACAGAAGTGTTTGTGAAATCTTGCATTGCCCATGTTTAGCTACTTCCTGTCTGTAGAATATTAACTAGAGTTAAAGGTTTCCCCACGACTGAATGGTCTAGTCGTGACTGACTGTAGGGGGCAGTGCTCATCTCAGTTTCAAAGCCTATAGAGCTGGCATTTTGTCAGAGGACAAGCTTCCATGGTCATGTGGCCAGCATGACTATACGCCGTAGTGCATGGAACACCGTTCCCTTCCCACCAAAGTGGTCCCTATTTATCTACTTGCATTTAGGTGCTTTTGAACTGCTAGGTTGGCAGGAGCTGGGTCAAGCAACGGGAGCTCACTCCGTCGCGCAGTCTTGAACTCCCAACCTTCTGGTTGGAAAACCCAGCAGCAGTGGTTTAACCTGCTGCACCACCACGTCCCTCTATTAACTAGAGTAGATCCCATCATATCTGAGAATTTCCTTGCTTTCAGTTACTCATGGCTGACAAGTTTTCCCTGTTGTGCTCATGACTCCTTTGTTTTTGTTTTGTTCACCCTCTTGTCACTATCTTCTGTACTGTCTGCTGCCCATTTCTGACACTGCTAGCAACACTGCTGCCAGAGGCGATTGCATTTGCAGCTCTCCAAACTTCTTTCTGTTTGAGCCCTGCTGATTAGAACCCCAGAATGCCTTGTGGGGCAACAGTTAGTTTGTTGCTATCCACTGAAGCATCCCCCACAGATACAAGGAGGCAACTGTAATAATTTATTGTTCTCTGTTTGTGCGATAGCAGGGGCGTAACTAGGGTATGGCAGGGGGTGGCACGAGCCATGGGCGCCATCTTGCAGGGGGCGCCGTTTGCATGGCGCCCGCCCCCCCAAATGGCGCCCACGTCCCGCCCGCTCCCTGCGCCGCATTCTCCTCACTCCGGCTGGCCTTAAAGAGCCAGCTGGAGCGAGGAGAACGCGCTGCCACCCGGCGCCCCCTCCCGCTTCTCAAGGGGGGCAGGGCGCTGGGCGGTGCTGCGTTCTGTTCGCTTGTGCCGGCTCTTTAAGGCCGGCACGAGCGAACAGAAAGAACGTGGCGCCCCAGCCGCGTTCTATTCGCTTGTGCCGGCTCGTTAAGGCCAGCACGAGCAAATAGAACGCGGCTGGGGTGCCGCGTTCTGTTCGCTGCCGCCGGCCCTTTAAGGCCAATGGCAGCAAACAGAACATGGCGCCCCCGCCGCGTTCTGTTCGCTGCCACTGGCCTTAGAAGTGGTGGGGCGCTATGTCATGACGTCACGATGTGACGTCATGACGTTGCGTGCCCCTAGGGGCGCATTTTCATTGGGCGCCATGGGCGCCCTTTCAAATAGATTTGCCCCCGTGCGATAGTTACCAATCAAGGGCAGGCGGTATGGACTGATGGTTGAGCTGCCAGTACTGCCTGAAGCTAAGCAGGAGAATCTGTGGTCTGTTTCTGGATGGGAGATGAAATGCCAGGCTGTGACAAGCTGCAGTATTTGTTGTGGCAGAACAGAGTCACTGTGGAGCTGATTAGCCAGTGTGGGAATGTGTGAGAGGGCCAGTCGGCAAAAGAACAGCTTGCAACCTTGAGGACCTGTCCAGGATTGACTTACGATTGCCTGCTGAAGTTCAATGGCTCGTAACCAGAGAACCACACTGTGAAAGCTACATCTGGGACTGAGAATTCGGTGAATCACAGAATGCTGTATATTTGTAAAACCCCATTGAAAAAGATGGTGGTTTAGACCTGCTGTGCCCATGTAAGCCACCTTGGGCATTTGCTTCAGCATGGGAAAGGTGGTATATAAATTCTGCAAATAAATAAAAAATAATATTGAGGCATTAGTCTTGTGAACACTTGTAAGAAACAGCATTTTTAAATTATAGTTTTAAAAACAACAATGTTATTCTGGGAAAAGATCACTGCCTGAAGAAACTTTGAGAAGCAGTATTAGGGCAAAACATTTGAATTATTTGATAATGTTAACAAAATTCCATTAAAAAGGCAACTGCATGTTGGAAGAGGGAAGAAGCATTGGCAAGTTTATCCCTGAGGGTGTTGTGGAAATGCTATCAGGCTCATATTGACTGCTCCACATTTGCTTGACCCAGAGATAAGATTCCTGTTTGACTAATGAGAGCTGAATTTAAGATGGCCACTGCCAGATTTCATTTCTCAGTTGTGTGTAGAAATAATTAGATTTTCCATCAATGAAGCAGTGAAAGTAAATCACAGCAAAAGTGCATCATTATGGTGGAGCGTTAATGTAATAAAGATACATTGATAATTAGCTTTCTTTACCGCCAGCTGATTTGCTGTAAGAGAATAAGAAAAGAAGAAAGCAGAAAAATCAGTATCCATTATGACCACAGAGAACTGCAAAGACAAGGCCATAAATGCAGTTTCTGTATTTATTATTTATCTACCCAAGATACTGCTACAGTGGTCCAATAACTTTTTAATACACTGTAGCAAGCAAACTATCCCAGAGTCTGAGCTTGCAGTTGTTACTGCTTATTTTAGTTCTGAGGTTTAAAACAGGTTAAGTAAATAAATGGACAGGAAAATTGTATATATAAAAAAGATCATTGCTTTCTGTGCAAATAAGACATCCTTTTTTCAGAAGTAGGAATTGATTTTACTCTTAAATACTGAATAATGTACCTAACAAATACCATAAACCTACCTAATAATGGCTTCTCTCATTAAGTCTCTTTTAAATGTATCTTACATGGGGATCTAAATGTAAGTTAGAGATCAAATTGCCAACATTCACTGGATCATGGAGAAAGCAAGAGAGTTCCAGAAAAACATCTACTTCTGCTTCATTGACTATGCTAAAGCCTTTGATTGTGTGGATCACAACAAACTGTGGCAAGTTCTTGAAGAAATGGGAGTACCAGACCACCTTATCTGTCTTCTGAGAAACCTGTATGCGGTTCAGGAAGCAACAGTTAGAACTGGACATGGAATAACTGACTGGTTTAAAATTGGGAAAGGAGTACGACAAGGCTGTATACTGTCACCCTACTTATTTAACTTATATGCAGAGTACATAATGAGAAAGGCTGGGCTGGATGATTCACAAGCTGGAATCAAGATTGGGAGAAATATCAACAACCTCAGATATGCAGACAATACCACTCTAATGGCAGAAAGTGAGGAAGACCTAAAGAACCTCTTGATGAAGGTGAAAGAAGAAACTGCCAACATTGGCTTGAAGCTCAACATTAAAAAAAAACTAAGATCATGGCAACCACTCCCATCACTTCCTGGCAAATAGAAGGGGAAGAAATGGAAGCAGTGTCAGACTTTATTTTCCTGGGCTCCAAGATCACCACAGATGGTGACTGCAGCCATGAAATTAAAAGATGTTTACTTCTTGGGAGGAAAGCTATGGCGAACCTAGACAACTTCATAAAAAGCCGAGACATCACCCTGCCAACAAAGGTTTGCTTAATCAAGGCTATGGTTTTCCCAGTAGCAATGTATGGCTGTGAGAGCTGGACCATAAGAAAGGCAGAGCTCCGAAGAATAGATGCTTTTGAATTATGGTGTTGGAGAAGACTCTTAAAATCCCCTGGATTGCAAGGAGATCTAATCAGTCAGTCCTACAGGAAGTCAAGCCTGATTGCTGCTTGGAAGGACAAATCCTGAAGCTGAAGCTCAAATACTTTGGCCACCTCCTGAGAAGAGGGGTCTTTTCTAAAAAGACCCTCAAGCTGGGAAAGATGGAAGGCAAAAGGAGAAGGGGGCAGCAGAGGTTAGATGGTATCACCGAAGCAATGAACATGAAATGGGGCAAACTCTTCCAGAGTTTGCTAGTGGAGAACAGGGAGGCCTGGCCTGCTGTGGTCCATTGGGCCGTGAAGAGTCGGACACGACTTAGCGACTGAACAACAAATGTAAGTTAACCTTGGCATGGTCCAAATTCCTAATCATGTAACTTTGGAAGTCCATGTAATATTTTCACAGAACACGGACACTGTGTTTTTCTTTGAATGTTTTCAAGGAAGTAGGTTTAATTAGATTAGTCTGGCAAACTGTTGGTTTATGACAAATGCTTTACAGTCCCTTGCCTTGTTCAAAGACACATTAACAAACAGTCCAAACCAATGCAGAGTCTGGGATCCTGAAGTTCTTGTTAATCAGTGGTCTCTGACACACTAACTCGTCAAAAATTCAGGCTGTGATACAAAGTTGCTATAAAGAATTATTATATAGATAATGATCTCCTCATCCATATAGCAGTTATGCTCCAGTGCAGCCTTCACCTTCCTTTTGGATAGTATTTCATGTGTTCTACATTTCATATGAGCCTACTATGCATATCAAATAATTTGCACCACTTGAACTGATGTTCCACATATTGGCATCTGTTACGTACATTCCAGCAGGGTACCTTGCTTGTGAAATGTCAAGATATGTACCCAATCAACAACTTTCCAAATGTGGCAACAGCTCTAATGTTATTTTCAAATAGATTTGGCATACAGTGTCTTGAGTTTGTTTTAGTTTTGTTGCAGCACTAAGTATAGATGGCACTTGACTTGTTATGGAAACTCCTGGACAGATTGTTCAAATGGCCATGACTTATTTATCCTGATCTAATAATCTGACTGTTCTATGCCGTGAACTTGAAAACAAGTCAAATTTTTGATAGGCATGAGCAGGGATGTGCTCCAGTCACCGAGCCCAAGTTGTGTCACGAGTCAGCAACTCTGACTCAACTGGCTAGTCATAGAGTGCACCTGTCCCAACTCTGCTCATGAGAAATTTAGAGTCATTAGAGTAAAGAGTCATTCATGTCCTGGCTGCCCCTGCTTTCAAATCCCACCCCCCAGCCTTGTGCAACAACAACTTTTAGCTGTCCTCCTCCTCTAACCCCCCCCCCGGAATCACCTGCCCTCCTCCTCCCATCACATCTGCTGATACCTTTGGTCTGAAGGCCAGTTTCCAATCACTTGTGAAGTCTTTGATGTGATGTCGAAGCAGTGGCAATGTATGGATGTGAGAGCTGGACCATACGAAAGGCAGAGCACCGAAGAATAGATGCTTTTGAATTATGGTGCTGGAGAAGACTCTTGAGAGTCCCCTGGACTGCAAGAAGATCCAGTTGGTCCATCCTACAGGAAGTCTGTATACTGTCACCCTGCTTATTTAACTTATATGCAGAGTACATCATGAGGAAGGCAGAGCTGGATGATGCACAAGCTGGAATCAAGATTGCTGGGAGAAATATCAACATCCTCAGATATGCAGACGATACCACTCTAATGGCAGAAAGTGAGGAAGACCTAAAGAACCTTCTGATGAGGGTGAAAGAGGAAAGTGCCAAAATTGGCTTGAAGCTCAACATTAAAAAAACTAAGCTCATGGCAACCACTCCCATCACTTCCTGGCAAATAGAAGGGGAAGAAATGGAAGCAGTGACAGACTTTATTTTCCTGGGCTCCAAGATCACCGCAGATGGTGACTGCAGCCATGAAATTAAAAGATGTTTACTTCTTGGGAGGAAAGCTATGGCGAACCTAGACAACTTCATAAAAAGCCAAGACATCACCCTGCCAACAAAGGTTCGCCTAGTCAAAGCTATGGTTTTCCCGGTAGCAGTGTATCTATGACATGCTGGAAAACTGAGCCTAACTTCTGTTGAAAGTACTGAGGTGTGTATGTTCTAACCACACAAAATAAAAGTATTGTAAAGCAACAGCTGCATTTGAAAGAGATGCATAAAGAGAGGCCTGCACTACTTATTCTAATATGTGAATATTTATGTCTGGAAATAATGGAAGAAAGTATATGTCTATGCATATACCAACAAATACAGATGACAACAAATACAGTCCGGATGCTTGTATCTTGTACTGGCCACCTGTAACTCACTGTGGGTTAGTGGGTGGTGATTGCGCTGACCAGCTTGTGGTCTCCAGCATCCCACTAGGGAGAGTTTATGCCCCAAATCCTGCTAGCATGCATTTGTGGTCAGACACTACAGATGCCTGGGTTGGCGTATGGTTGTTCAGTAGTTATCCCATGGTGAGTTTGCAGGTGGCCATCCTAGAGAGAATGGGTATTTGCGCATTTGGAATTCTGAGGGAGAAATGAATGTATGGGGGACCAATGCAGAGAAAGGATTAAGTTCCTTGCCTCATGCCCAATCCACTTGCTGTTGAGGATGCTTTTAATTGTTTTTTAAAAAAGTTAAATGCATCTGTATGTGACATCTAGTTTGGACCCCATTCACACAAAAAAGGCAAGAAGTCTCTTTCACTTGAGTAGTATTGTTATAATACTTGTTAATAATTGTTAAAAGTAGTATAGTATAAAATTGTTATTGATAGGAGTTTCCAACATCTAAATGAGACTTTGGAATGGAGAGAACAATTGACCCATAAAAAACTAGAACAGTATGGCAGTTTTCCTGTTTTGAACGCTGTGTTGTAGCTGTATGCCACACTGTTCAGCACAGACTTTCCAGGCTTCTGTTCCTTGGCCTAAAAGCCAGGCACAGTGCTTCAAAGGGCTTTTTCTCTCCTCATTGCTAGCAGAAAGAACTCCTAGCTCGATTTTGTTCTAGTATCACGAGAAAAATTGGCGGAGGGCCTACTTCCTTCCTCTGATTGTTGGGACCTCTGAGACATGTTGTAATCCTAAGAAATTCCGTTTCAGTCACGAGGCTTTCAATATTCTTAGCCAATCTACTGCTAGGGAAAACATTATATTACTTATCCTGCCATTTTTGTTTTTAAACATCTTGGTGTTCTGCGAGGCACTGTTGCATGGTGTCATCCTAATTAGTTATCTCAAGAGTCTGACCTAGTTTCCAGTAAGAATGTCCTTTATTTACTTTCATGTACTGTAGAAACCCAATATGCCTAATCTATCATTAAAGTCCCCTGTTACTTTTGTTTTCATTTATATTAAAGCACTGGTTCTCAAACATTTTAGCATTGGGACCCACCTAAAAATGATTCACTTTACCAGCAGCTCAAGCCACTGTGGCTGTAATGGTGATTGGGCAGCAGTGCTCCCCTCCCCAAATTGCAGGTTGCTTAACCATCGATGCAGAGAGCCTAATCTACCCTGCCAGTTTTACAAAGCACCAAAAATTGTGTCATGACCCACTGGTGGGCCATGGACCCTCTAGTAAAGTGTATAGCTCTCCTCCATTCAAAATGATGCACAGGCTAAACTAGGGGTGTTGAATTCACACGGTGGACCAAATAGCATCTGTGGTGCCTGCAGAGGGCCAGAAGTGACATAATGAAACAGGAAGCGATATCAAGAAGCAGCTGATGGCCAGAAATAAGTATTCTGCTCTCATGTAGAAACTCATTAGCTGCAAATAACAGAAGAGAAAATGTGCAAATTTTGATCATATTTTAAAGTTATGGAAAAGTCCAATTATCATCGCAAGCAGCCGCTCCACCTCTTTATCGTCAATGTAGCCTCTGTTTTGCTCTAGCCACTGGAAATGGCTCCAAAGAGGAGGGGGAGCGGCTACTTGCAAAACTTAGGGCTCTGATCCCTCTCTAGGTATGCCTCTGGGAAAGCCCAATTATTATGTGGTCCGATAAAGAGCTTCTATGGACCATATGTGACCCATGGGCCTTATGCTTAACACCTCTGGTCTAAACATTCAGCAGTAAAATTGCATCAAATACACCTATGGGGGATTGCATGTCTGTTCTTTCATATGTTGCTCTCCTTGCTCATGAAAAACTAGTGTAGTAGAAGGCTGGCTTTCAGTGTACCACATATCCTATGGAATGTCAGATAGTTCACTGTGTATAGTGTAGATGAGGGGTAGGCAACCATCAAACATACATAGGCTACTTAACAAAATGACTAGTTGGCGGAGCTACTAGGACACACACACACCAAATTTAATTGTAGAAAAAAGTCTCCAGAGCATGGCAGGTCATCAGGTCATGCTTTGGAGGGTGGGAGAACTTCTAAGAAAGTCCTCCACCCATGTTGCTCTGGGGAGGAGAGGGAACAGTCCTTCACTTCCTCTCCCTCCACCCTTTGCCTGCTCAACCTTTCACCATTGTGGAGAAGCTTCTCCCTCCACCCTGTCTTGCTGTAGTTAGCAGTCCAGCTCTGAGCAGCCACCTCCCAAGAACCCATCCTGTCCAGGAGTTTGCAAGCTCCAGGAGTTGGGGTTGGCCTGCTCTATGCTCGCCTCCCATCCTTTCTGGCTGCTTGATGGTGTCTGTTGCTGCTCTGAGCCAAAAAGGGCCGCGAGCTACCAGTAGCTCATGAGCTCCACGTTGCCTACCCCCCCCCCCAGTGTAAATTGTGACATACCTTTTAGGTCTACAAACTATACTATACCTTTTAGGTCTACAAACTACAAGGTTACATTAAAGAGTATTTTAAAGAGGATTTATTTTTTCTTTGTCAAGTTTACTCTTAGTTTGGCAATGCTTTTGAATTAGAGTTAGACATATTGTTGAATTATGTGTTGTATCATACATTTAGAACAGAAAGCAAATGCTGCAATAGTGCTTGGCTTCTCTGTTGATTGGATACTAATTATCTGTTGTGTTAAAGTCTTGGACACAATATTGGACACAGTTCAGTGGCACAGCTGAACTGAAGATTAATCTGATGCTAATGTTTTGATGTTTATACTGTTTTAATTTGATTTTAGGTATGTCAGCAGCAAAGTTGTTGATTGAATCTGGACTTAGTGTTGTGGTTTTAGAGGCTCGTGACAGAGTTGGAGGACGGACTCACACCGTTAGAGTAAGTAGCACTGCTTGTTTTGTTTTTTACAATTCTAATGTGGCATGAATATTGTATTATATGACATCTAAAGTAGGCTTCTGATGGAAAGGTCCAACTTGCAATTCAATGCTAACACTGTTTAGCTTCTGCAAGCATTGACACAAGTCCTGTTCCTCAGTGGTGTAAAACAAAAGCGGAGCTAGATCACGGTGGCAAGCCTCACTGTACGCACATGAATTTGCACACCTGCAGTGTGCCTATGTGCACATGGTCAGAGGCTGTGCCTTTATTTATGTAGAAGGGTAGTCCTACACTTCCTTTCTTCCTCCTGAGAGGTTCTCAGGGCAGCTCACATTTAGTTTTAAAAGCACAACAGGCAGTTGCAGCAAGGGAGTTCCCTGCCTTGCTGGGTTCCTTTCTTCTTGAGTCCCTTTTCATGCAGGCTGACTTACAGATGCAGCACATAAGCCTGTGGTTTGTTCAATGTACACATTTTGGGTTGTGAAAAGGGGGTGATGGTTCAAATGAACATGATGCTGAACTCAGAAATGGGAAAACTAACTGCATTGTAAGTTGTGCCCAACTCAAGAGTCTTGAGCAAGTCCTCCATTAACGTATCTCATGAGATTACGCTGAAGACTAAAATGAATTGAGGATATATTGTAACCTTCCTCCTTAACTAGAGCACAAAATATTGCATTCATAATACTGAAATCCACATTAATGTGGTTCTTCTGACTGCACTATGTGTATAAACGTAAAGTCCTTTGGTCCATACAGCCAATTGTGTGAAAGGCCTATTTATTATACTACTGTGTGGAGGCTGACACAAACCATTTTGTTCATAGTGGTATAGAAAGACAAACTCTGCAGGGAGCTGATATAAAAAAGGCTTGCCACACGAAATAGCTTTCACTGGCATTAATGCAGCCCATGAGAACCGGCCTTATCTCTACAGCAAAGGCATTTTTTCATGAAATATAAGTACTCTCTAGAGCTTCTTTTGCAGGATGTCCTGTAATCATATTCCTTATTAAGTAATCTATATATATAAAGAAGAACGTATGTATGTGTGTGTGTACGTGTGTTCCACATAGGCTCCGCAACGCCTGGAGCGATTGGCACCAAACTCGGCATGCACATGCCTTGCGGCCTGGCGACAAA
>JAJKFI010000006.1:29160022-29223668 GCA_029204185.1 Lerista edwardsae
AAAACGTCCGCCATGCCCTGCTGGAACGCCTGGAGCGACGCGCACCAAACTCGGCATGCACATCCCTTGTGGCCTGGTGACAAACACTGCAGGGGTCAGGCCCCCCTAGTGCCCCCAGGGGTGGGCGTGCGCAGGGGCCCCCGCATGAAAACGGCCGAAATCGGCGTCGAATCTGTAGTTTCTGGGGTCGCCGGGATGAGCAGCTACGCTCCCGACGCTGTTTGAGTTCTGGTTCGGCCTCCCTCAGCGTGGGGGGGGGGGCAGAAGGGGTGTGAAACAAAACATCCACACTGACTCGCTGGAACACCTGGAGCGATTGCCACCAAACTCACCACGCGTATGCGTTATGGCCTGGCAACACACACTGCGGGGGTACGACCCTTCTGTCGACCCCAGGGGTGGGGGTATGCAGGGGGGCCCACGTGAAAATGGTCGAAATCCACACTTTTCGGGATCGCTAAGCTGATTGGTGACAGTCCCTATGACATTTCTTACCCGGGCAACACCGGGTACCAAAACAGTAGTAAGAAATAAAAGGTTCTGCACAATGTGAAGCATAGACTTGACTTCTGTTAATTCTCTTTTGGCAGAACAAGGAAGTGGGCTATGTTGATGTTGGGGGAGCCTACGTTGGACCAACCCAGAATAGAATTCTCCGACTTGCTAAAGAACTTGGTATTGAGACATACAAAGTGAACGTAGTTGAGAAAAACATCATGTATTCATCTGTAAGAATTTCATTTTTGTATCTACCTTTGAAAACATTCGTACATTAGAAAATATTTGATCATGATGAGAAAGGCATAATTTCAAGCAGAGCTTTTCTGTTTTATTTACTGAGAGCAGAAGATTTATGTATGTATGTATGTATGTATGTATGTATGTATGTATGTATGTATGTATGTATGTATGTATGTATGTATGTTTTAGTCACACTTGCTATAGAAACATGAGTGAAGGCAGTTGATTCAAGATTTGATACAACCCTGAATTTTTGTAGCATTGCACAACAATAATTCTTATGAAAGAATTGCCCTTCTGAAGTGAAAGTGAAAAAGCTCTTTAACATAGAGTTGCAAACTCTAGGACTTCATAGTTTGGTTTTAAACACTAAAGAACATACCTATTATTCTGCCAATGGAAATAATTGGGAAGGAAGAATTGTGCCTTCTTTCTAAGATGTGGGAGTTAATCTGGAGAGGAATTGAGGATGATGAATTTGATGTTGTGGGGTGTTAGTTTGCATGCCTCAAGTTCATAGCCTACAGCTCCTCTTCTTCTATAAGTAGCCACATATTTAAATAATTGCTTCTTTTACTGTATATATTTTTTCTGGAGTTATATACCATGTAACTTCAGCAATAAACAGTCTGTAATATTTGCTGCTGCAAATGTTAAAAAAGAATACAAATATGAGACTGGGCTGTGCAATAAAATTATATTTGAAACAATGCAGTTCTTACAGCGATGCTATAAGATGGTTGCTTGTCTTGGTTTCTGTTTCGTGTGACAGGGAGCACTATGGTCCAAGTTCATTCTTTTTGGCCCTATTGGGCTTGCTGCAGCAACTTTTAGGTGGCATTTTATTCCATAATTCTTATGGTTATAGGGTACCATTTTGTTTGAGAAGTCTGCTCAATCATTGCCTGTTCTCCTGGTATCAAGGGCAATGGTTTCTGTTCAGAAGTGCTTCTCTAACCTCAGCAAATTGGTTCCTATTGTGGGTCATTATTCTTGCAACATCCCACACTGTGGGCTTTTCCCCTTTATGCATTGGTCACAGATTGACTCATTGAGATGTCAAAGAGCCTCTTTGGGGAGGGGGAAGAGGAGCACAGATCTGAGGAAAACTGAACATTTTGAGCTGAAGAGGCTTGAAGGCAGGGTTTCATTTAAGATGGCTGTACTGGGACCCAATCACTTTTCAAGCCCACTCAGCTTCCAAATGTCTGTGAATAAGAAGATATTCCAGGTTTTGCCAGGGTTCAATGGTGGGCCAAACTACCCATAATGTAAAGCCTGTTATTAGGGTTGATGTCCTTGATTTTAACTGAGTAGTAGCAACCAGGTTAACTAGAAGCAGAGATCCAGTTGTGGCAGGGGGAGGGCTAGAATATTAAACCCCATCATAATTCCAGTTTGGATCATTGAGTGTTTTTTATCATTGAGTGGATACAAAGTACTTGCAGAAAAGTTGAAAGAGTTCCTTCTACCTCTTAGACGAGTTTCTATCATGATAAATATTTGCTTGTGTTTATACAGGAATAAACATGTTTATTTGTTGCCTTGAAGGGATGTGGTGCCTTGAAAGGATGAGGCCAGTTTATAAACAGGTGCCTTATTAGAACATTGAAATAGGAGCTTATAGTTTTGAGAAGTCTCCAAATTTTGTGTTGCTCATCCATCTGTGCTGTGCCAGTCCCCACCTGGCGAGCAGGAAGTGCATCATAGGTGCACCATAAAACTCAACCCATTACTGTAATTAATTACAGCTCCATTCCCACATGCCCACACACTCTCACTGTGGTAATCAGCTCACTAGCAACTCCAGCCTGCCACAATGGGTACAGCAGCTTGTCACAGTGTGGCATTCCGTCTTCTATCCAGGAGTACAGCCACGGAGTCCCCTGCTTAGCTCTTCAGGCACACCTGAAGCGCTCAAACATCAGACATACCTCCTGCCCCCACATCTCTTGATTTGGCTTTTAGTATCGCAATGCAAACTTGTTTTGTGTGGGCTATTTGAACTTTAGTAATATTCCAGTGGAATATTTCTAGAAAAATTTGTAGGTAATAAGATAAAGCGTTTGCTTAGTTATTTATTTTACTTATATTTGGGGTTTTTTTTACTAGAATTGAAAGTCTCGGGTTTATGTAATCATTGTGAGAGTTAATTACTAGTTAATCTTTATATTGAATAATGATCAGGATCAGAAATGACTTTCTTTTGGTTGTGGCTGTGGATTAGCAACTTGTAGGGAGGAAGGAAATTGTATTTTGGAATCTTGTGAAAACCATAACTGGCTTTGCTTATTTGCTGAAAACTTCAGATTAATTCATTTTTTTTAAAATGCATGCTGTTTGTGAATTTGTTCAGTTTTGTTTACTGAATGTTACTGACTAGGCATGATAGTCACATGTTAATTATTGCTTGTAGAGACTTAAGATTAGCTACTGGAAACAAATGCATGGTTGACGCATGCATATTTGTCTATTTCAGGGGAAATCCAAGTCATTCCGTGATGCCTTTCCTTCAGTGTGGAATCCTTTAGTATTTCTAGATATGAACAATTTTTTTAGGACAATGGATGAACTGGGAAAAGAGGTATGCTTCCATGAAGGTACACTGTCTACAAAGGAAAAACACGGACTTTTTGCAATATTTAGAAATGTTTGCGTAAAAAACTATTTATTCTCCATCTAGATAGCACACACCATTAAAAAAAATCCACCAAGGAGCAAAACGTATTCGTCATCTAACATTGTACTGCATATACCATGTTGATTCTTTTTAAGAAAAGCTGCATATAAATCCAGTAAATTATCATCATTATATAAACTTTAAAATCTCCCACCGTAAAGTGTATGGGACAAATGAGAAATTGTACCATTTGGTGTGATCAGTGACCAAGTTTTACTGTGTCATGTGGACTTCAGGAAAAAAATTATCTTTGTCACAAGCCTGCTTTTTCTTGTTTTCGAAGGAATCACAAGTTTTAAATGAGAATGAGAGTTATAATGCATATTGTGATTTAAAGATAGATTTTGTGAACTTGTACAGTAGCTTGGAAAATATCACTGAATACATTTCCCATCTTCAAAGCATTTGTCAGCTATCTTGACTGATTCGATCGGTGGTCCTAGTTCTCAAAACAGTAATGTACCAATTCTATTTTATTCCACATGAGTTTACATCTGTGAAGCCCATTTATGTATGTTATTCTGGAATTGCATTTGTATAGTTTGATATTTGCATGAGTATATTAGTAGTGACTGTGGAGTAGAGACAGTGCTTGAATGTTCTCTTGCTGATGATAATACATACATGAAGTATGTCTTGATCTGAGCATATCTAGCCCAGAAAACAAGGACAATGTATTAGGATTGCAATACATTTTTCTTTGCCTTATAGATTCCTGCTGAAGCACCCTGGGACTCCCCACATGCTGCAAAATTGGACAGGATGACAATGAAAGAGTTCATAGACAAACATTGCTGGACAAAGTAGGCGCTCCAATTCATTTTGAAATGCTCCCTTAAAATGATGGTTGTTTGTTCCTTAATTTGTTATATGATGCCCTTCAAGCTGCTTGTATCAAAGGCGTGCCCAATCCTTGTAGGTTCATATGTAAGACTTACTATGTTCAGTAGTTCTTATGCCCAACTCAATAGGCATAGGATTGCAGTCCTAATCATGTCCCCCTTCATGTGCCCCTTCAAGTAAGAGCCTACAAAGGCCATAAGCATTTGAGAGGACAACATAAGACATGTAGGACAGGCCTGACAAAAAGGTAAAGCTCACTCGACAAATCTGATGTGCTTGAAATCTTTCTAAAGGCCAAGTCAAAGTGCCACAAGTATGAAGGAGTCATACAGAGTGCTCCGGGGCCCATTCCATACACTCTAATGCAGTGTTCTTCAACCTTGGGGTTGTGACTCTAGTGAGGTTGCAAAATCTCAGTTGTGGGATCATGGCAACTTATAGGAATGAAAAAACGCACCACCAGGTAAACAGGGAGGCATCTGATGTACCCCTTCAGGTACCAGGAGACTGTGGCTGCAATCGTATCTACACTTACCTGGGAGTAAGCCCCCATTTACTATAATGGGATTTACCTTTGAGTAGACATGCTGCTGGCTTAGTTTATGCCAGCCTAACTCAGTTTAGGATTGCGTCTTCAGTCTTGCACAGGTTCTTAGGAACGGCCAGGACTCATGGTAACTTTTGCTGCTCTCTGATAAGACTATTTGGTTACAGTGAACAGTGTTGGGAGGGTGTAACAGGGTGGGGTGGATAAAGTCCACGAGGCGGGCAGATTCAACAGTGGTCCTCAGTCTCATATTTTATTTATTTATTTATTTGGGTTTGTGGAACAAACAAAGTTAAAGACCACTAACCTAATGTAAATAGATTTCCCACACATGCAAGAATTTCATTCACTTCAAGATGATGTACAACAGATTCATAATTTAATAGATTTACCCTTGCAGGGTTGTTACCACTAGTCTCCTGACACCAGTTCTCCTTCCATTATCAATTAAATACAAATGTCCTGCAGTATGGCGCTCAGTATCCTGAGTACCAGACTGAATAATATGGCTTCCTCTCAAGCCATCCCACCCAACACTGGGATCACTGTTCCCACAAGATCCAGGTTGCCCCTATGTTACAAAACATTCATATGTCATCACTGCTGTGCAAAAGTGCTTTTATGAACTAGATCTGAGGAACAGTTCAATGAATGTGTTGCATATATGGAGCTCTTTGTCATACAGAAGATAATTTGAAATTTCTGACATTGCAGACTGCAATGAACCCTGGATCCAACACTCACAAAGAGCCACTGGATTGGGGTGACAGTGCTCCCACAAAAGTGAAGAGTAATTTCATAAGTGATAGCCAAAGGACATTTGATAAAGTTTTCTATTTTTACATTCCTATCCACATTGGAAAGCCCAAGACATGCTACAATTCCAAACTATAATCTATCCTATTGTCTCATTATGTCGCATTATACAATTGTAGCCGCTTGGAGAGGCTCCTGAGAGACACAAGGTATGGCAGGATGCGGGCTGCTTTCTTCCAAGGCAAGGGTGCTTGCAAAAAGTTTTTAAAGTGTTTTAAAAACTTTTTTGCAACCTACCAAAAATCAGCTCATAACCCACTAGTAGGTCCTTAACTACAGTTAGACACATTCAGGGCTGCTTGTAAAAGGTCCTGTGCAATAATTATAATACATAGAACAGTTCACTGTGTGGATCTCTTGACTTGCACAGAAAATCATGCCATTACCAGGTTTTCTGATTGTAGCTAGAAAGGTGTGAACATCTACATATGATGAAGATGACTCTATCTGGCCAGAGCAAAACATGCCCTTCTCTATTCAGAAATGATGGGTCTTTCTGAGCCTCTTTTTGTTTGGGGGGGGGGAGGGTGGAATTTCTAGTAAAATGTTTCATCTTTTTGTGAACACTCTTCAAGTACTGGAAAGACCTAAGCAGTGGGAGCACTGAGGCAACTGACTATATTAGCAAGTAAATTTTATTTGGGTATCATGGAGAACTTGTATAGACATCGACTTTTATTTAATCCAAAGCATCCCATTGCCAGAAGCAAAGAAGGAAAAAAAATAGCCACTACTTCCTAATTTCTCTTCAAAAGAATAACATATTTGGAAACAGAAGATGGCATCTGACTTGCAATACCATTTAGAGGAGCAGAAATTGCTTGTAGTGAACATGTGGCATTTAAGAGTTCACAGAAGAGGCTGTAATGGAAATCAAGACGAAAGTTGCTGTATGTCTGCTATTTACGGGGTTAATAGTGCATGACTTGCAAAATAGTGAAGACAAGTGCCCTGACCAGAATCCACTGCCTGCTTGAATTTGTAGATGTCTCTTTTGTTTCAGTGGAAGACTACACACCAGTAGAGTGTGTTGAACCTTGGGTTCAAAGCTGGAGAAGTTAGACACAAGTTCCAGTGTGATTTACATGCTAGTACTTCCTATAGGCTTATTGATGCTAGAGAATTTGCTTCCAAGCAAGGCATCTTCCGCAATTTATTGGAACCAATAGTGGTGAAGAAAAGAAGCACAAGTGATTTACTGCTTAGCCTTAAACATACACAGTGTTCAAGGGAGAGTATGCATAAATCAGACCAAAAGACAGTGGAGTTGCTGTTTTTAAGAGCTACAGAAGAAACAACTAAGGCCACGAGTTGGTCATAGCAGATCTAGACTTGTGTTTCTATGATGGCCTAAACCTTGCTTTGCACTTAATATAAATTTTGGGCCATTAATTTTTTTAGTGGAAGTGGTAGTATGTGAGAAGGGTGGTGGCATGGCGCTGTTCGCATTTTCTGAAAATGAGGGGGAAAATATAACCTTCCTATTCTCATTTTTTTAAAGGTAGCTCCCTTTAATAAACAATTAAAGGAGAAAAGTACTCTAAAGCACAGCAAAATAAAACGTCCTCCAATCTGTATTGTCTCTGCCTTTGGGTTCCCCCACAGAACTGTCAGGAATTTGGCAACTCTCTTTGTG
Source organism: Lerista edwardsae (assembly GCA_029204185.1). Lineage (NCBI taxonomy): Eukaryota > Metazoa > Chordata > Lepidosauria > Squamata > Scincidae > Lerista > Lerista edwardsae. The sequence goes on from JAJKFI010000006.1 coordinate 29,167,286, forward strand.
AATGTCAACGTCACTTCTGAGCTGCATGAAGTCTCTGCTCTCTGGCTGCTGTGGTATGTGAAGCTGTGTGGGGGATCAACCAGGATCTTCTCCGTAACCAATGGAGGGCAGGTACGGAAATTGTTCATAATCCTTCCTATAGAGAATTGGTAAGGATGGAGTATGAGATACAACACTTGTTGTAAGCGGTGAACAATTTAAAACACAATGATGCAAGCCATTGTGGTTTTGCAGTCCTGCAATAACCAAATAGAACACTGTGCTATTGGCACCTTATTTAGACTTCTGTACACATTAAATTTAGCCTCTTTCCCTTCACACCATATTTCCTTCAGTGCAGTTTTTGCTATGCTGTTGTAATAGGGATCCAATTTAGTTTCCATGGTTACTAACCCAGTAAACTGGGTATTTAAGAATCCTTCCCGCACGTTTACAATCAGCACCTCTAGCTAAATGTAGATGCAGCTGAAGCACTGTTTAGGTCATCCAATACACAAGGGTCTTTGAGACAGTTTTTCCATTAGAGAAGATTTTTTTAATGGCTATTTGTGAGAACCTAGATATCATAAAGAGAGATCTTTGCAAGGCGGTTGTTCTAGAGAGCACAACTGACTCCACGGAAATTGTAATATTTCCTATCTTGGAATGTTGCGATTTGTACTTTCTATAAGGCCAGGTGCTCAGGAAAATTTACAATTGATACAAGAGAGGCTGGCAAAAGATTTTGCCTCTTTCATAATTATGGCTGAATGCATTATAAATATGTTTCAAGGTGGGGAAAAATATGCCAAAAATATGACTAATAAATGTCATTGAGAATGTTTTTATACAGGTATATACATACCGTGTGTGTCTATACATACATACTGTGTGTGTGTCCATCTGTGAATCTATGTATCTGGGATTAATTGCTTTCAAAGTCACTGCTGCCATGTCTCTGAACAATGGATAATGGCAACTTATGAAATATTTGAAGAACAGGATTTTCCGGCCTAGCTTCTCAGCACTCAGTTCCAGTCTAAATCAAGTGCCGAGGAAACAGACTGGAAATAAAAAGAATATGAAATTCTGTTTTGGCATCCAATAAGTGAGTTATATCTGCAATTCATCCTCATCCTAGTATCAGTACTGTATGTGCTAGAAAGTGGCTTGTTATAGTTCTGGTAGTAATACAACGTGTATTAGCCATTTGTCACAGAAATTTCATGTACACCTATATAGGTTATTATCTCAGTTCTACAGGCTTCTACCGCACAGTCATTGTGCTTTCTCTGCTAAGGAAATGTATCTGTGCTGCTTCCTCTTGGGCATAAATTAAGCCTCTGCTGTGTTGTGCAGTCTTCAGTGATGCAGAAACCAGCTGATGTTCTTGGTGCTCATGAGAAATGTTATATCACATTAACATTGAATAAGTGGCTGGCTGCTTGGAGTAGATATTGTTAATTGTTTGGTTTTTCTCGTTTTTCTGTCTCTCTTCCCCTCTCTGGTTATTGATGGTTTCAAAACGTAATAGCTTAATCCTGTCCCCCCGCTAGTTCATAGCATACAGTACTGTTGACTCAGCATCCACTGCATTCTGTGGTGGAAGGACCAAATGGCCTAAGGGAGGTAAGTAAAAATATTTTATACTTCCTCTCTTTAGGCAGTCTGGTCATCAGTGGGTCTCCTTGAACCTACACTTCTCTTTTGATTGCATAAGTCTGAAGAGGAGGCAAATCTCAGCTTGGAAAGAGGGATAGGATCTGATATGTGCTGCTACCAAAGGCTACCCGGTAGCTTCCCTTTACCTGCTCCCATGCAGTGGGCAGAAGGCAGGTGTGTGGAGTCTCTGGTTATTTGTGCTGGCAGGTCTGGAGCACCCAACAACAGCACCACTGGTACTGCAGCAGTAGTTCACAAGATCCACTGTCATAGGCACAAGATAGGATTGGGCAATAAATCAAGTAGTTATGGAAACAATGATAGACGATTCCCAAAGGGAACGGAGGCTATAATGCTAAACATAATTGAATCTAGTGCTTAATCAGCTCACATGCTTTTATTGCCCTGTAAACAGCGGGTGCAATTGCATGAGGCAGTGGAAGGTCATGGATTGGAACTCCTACAAAGATGTTGTGTTGCTGGTGTCTTCTAGTTTTAAAAACAGCCATGAGATGCAGAGAATGGATCAAGGCCATGGTACTGGGCAAGGAAGTTAATCCTTTTATAGAGGGCTCTATTCCTGATTTAAATAGTTCCCCAGAGTTGCCATTTGGCAAAGCCACTGTCACCTTGTGTGCCCCAATGTGTGGTGGAAAGGTGGGGTAACAATTATTTTTCAATAAATAAATAAATTTGCCTTGTGGGGCAAAGCAGACCCTAGGTGCCTTTGCAACAGTTTCAGGACAGTTTCATGTTATCTAAGGCTGTGTGCTCCTTGGCATGAGTGGCTGGGCACAATGAGCACAATTTTCCTTGCATCGCATGAGGGGATAATGTTCCATTCATGAATCACGCTTCCAGATAAGGCTCCATGCGTATGCTGAAATGGAAGAGTGAAAAAAAGACTTCTAGGACTAGTTGTGTGACCCTGTGCTCCTTATGTGATCAGCTTCGTGGTCACACCGTCCAGCTGATGGTCTGTAAGCAATCCTGCTGACTACCTGTTGGATGGCTTCCAGTCCTGTCCCCGCTTCCAGCATCACTGTGCAACAGTTGGCTTCTTGCAAAGTAGATTCATTGGAGTTGCTCTGCAAAAGGATATTGGGATTGGGGCAGTAGGTATGTGACTGGGCATGAGCAAGTGCCGCCTCATTTTTCAGAGTAACTTGTCTAAAGCTAGTACAGTCAGATTATGATGTTCACATACTAATAGCTCTGTATTCCTCTGAAGAGCAGTTTACGTGAGTTGATTTTTATATTAGCTGGGTACAACCAGTTCTATTCATATGTAAATTTGGTACCTGCAAATTTGCATATCTGCAAGGGGCATAATTGCTACCTGCTGTACGTTTCCCCGATGCCATTTTCAGCTATCCATAATCTAAATGTGTCTGCAGCCTTTCGAAGGTCTCTGCTGGCTTGCTGAAGGCTGCAGTTCAAAATGGTGACCATGACCAGGGCAGAGCCTTTGAAGCAGCTGGGGAAAGCAGAAACCCTACAGGCAAGTCACCCCTAACCCTAACTCACTGCACCTAACCCCATTGATCTCATAGGATCAATGGTTCATTGTGTGCACATTTGCTCTCTGCTAGGGTTTCCAGAAACCTAACCCTGCTGGGTAGTGAGAACAGATTGCAGATTCTTCGCTTCACAGTCCAGATCTTCAGGAGACTTTTTTTGCAAGATCTTCATCATTGTTATTATTTGGAAAGCTAGTTCCATTTCTTTTTTCTCTCATCCCTCTTAAGCAAGGGCTACGCATGATGTAGCAGCCATTTACTACTGATAATGACAGTATCTTCCCGTTCTGTTGATGTCTGTGTTCCTAGGAGAGAAAGTTTGTCGGAGGTTCTGGACAGATTACAGAGAAGATAATGGAACTGCTCAAAGACAAAGTTAAACTGGAAAGACCTGTAGTCCATATTGATCAGTCAGGTGATAATGTCATTGTGGAGACACTGAATCATGAGATATATGAGGTAATCCAATAAGAATAAAAAATAGTATGCATTTAGTAGGGAGTGTGTCTGCTATAGCTTTTAGCCAATGTAATCAGCCTCACTCTTGTACATTGCTCTGCTCCTCGCACTACTCAGGAGGTCTTTGAAATCTTTTTATTGATGTATTTATGACAACGGCTCCCTCACAGGATACTCGAATTAGCCTGACTTCTATATATCTTCTTTGAACCTTGGTTTCACTTTTGATTGGGTCATTGGACAACCAGGGTGCTTACGGCTTTTATCTTGCACAAATGTGAGTGATAAGATTGATTTATTGACGAATTGAGCATATCCAGAAAGTACAGTACGTATGAAGCTTCCTTTTACTGAATCAGGCCACTGGTTCATCTTGCCCAGAATTGCTTATTCTGAATGGCCTTGGTCTTCCCCGTCTCTACGCAGGGATATCAGGGATTGAACTTTAGAACCTTCTACATGCAGAGCAAGTGCTCTATCACTGAGCTGTGACCCTGAAGTGTGAAACACAAATCTGAAGAATGAGCTCATGAAACATTTGCTTAAAAGTAAAGCAGGGATGCTCAATATCCCTCACTCCAGGTTGAAAGACCTTGGGGATTTTCATGTGTTCCAGCGGATCACGCACCAAATCCTTGAGGATTTATCAGTCGTCAATGTTCCCCTTACTAAGCTACCCACTTTGTTTGCCCTGACCACCTCCCCTTTCCCTAAGTCCAAGTTTCTAAAAAAACAAAATCTTGGCACGGGAATCGGGAAGTGCTGAGTGCTGGTCCTCCAGTCCCAGCAGAACACTATTCCTTTCACAGGGAAGAACCTCAGGACTTCTTTTCTGCTGCAGGAAAGACACTCTGCTGGCAACTGGAGCGTGTTTTCGGCTGCACTGAGGAGCCTCTTCTGCAGCAGAATCCAGCTCAAGCCCTGCAGGGGGCTCCTCAGTGCCTTCTCTACAGTGGGAATGGCTGCACTCTGCTGGAGAATTGACTACCGTCTCTTCCTTCCCCTGCTCAAAATAAGGGCACCTTTTTTGGTTTCTAGGATTCTGGGTTGTAACGTCAGGCTGAAACAGTCCCGCTTGCCTGCTGTGAGCAGGGCTGAATTCAGCCCAATTCTGCCCATGTGCACTTGATGTTGCCAGCACCTCCAGTTGCTGGTAACTCATGACATCTCTGTAAAAAACTAACATGATCACCCTTCTAGAACATGTATCTGATGTTTTACCTCTGTTATAATTTACAGGGCAGGTATGTGATTAGCGCCATTCCACCCATTTTAACCATGAAGATCCATTTCAAGCCAGATCTGCCAACAAAAAGAAACCAGTTAATCCAGCGCCTTCCCATGGGCTCTGTTATTAAATGCATGATGTACTACAAAGAAGCCTTCTGGAAGAAGATGGGTATGTGTGAATTGTCTACAGCACACTAAAGAATTGGCAGCACCTTGGCGCCAAATGGAAATACACTTTGCACAGGGTTCAGTCTAACTTCCCAACTGACATTTGTTTTTAATGCAAAGCTGCTGCTGGAGGCTACTACCAGTGGAATGAAGAAAGTTCAGTAGGGAAGGAGTGCTTAACCCCTTCTGTGCCCCCTTCCCCCACTTGCTTTTTCTCCCAGCAGTAAAAAGGATTTGTGAACATTTGCTCCTTATTACAGTCTTTAGTGGCTTTTCTTCCTAAGTCAGGACACTTTTGTAGCCTATTGCACTAACTATTTATAGCTTCATACTTTGGTTTTGTATTCCTTATCAGTCCTTTTTGTACTTTGTAATTTGCAAAATGTTAATACCAACTGTATTTTTTTAAAATCACGGAAAGAGATACATAACATTCTGCGAAATGTCTTGTTTGGCCCCATAATACAATAGCTTTAAAGCTGTGAGCTCCTAAAATCCTTCTCAAATAATTCTGATATAAAATATCAGAATTAGGAATCATACCTTATCAGAATCATACCTTAGGAACAGCTTAATGTGTGCAAAGCAATTTCAGCTGTTTACACATTTTTCTGAGGTAAATTCTTGCCATTTTATGCATAATGGTGACATTTTATGCTCTGAGCCACCAGCCATGCCAGATTGTCCACTAGGGGCTCAAAACATCATCTGACTTCTGCGTTCTTGAGACTGAAATGCACGGTGTAGGGATGGGACATCTGGCTGGCTGCAATAAGGTCGTAGAATCACAAGTTATACAGACCTGATCTGAAGTGTCTTCAGGTGACTGTACACTATCAGTGTTGATGCCCTTGTGCTAGTCAGTCATATTTATCACAGCATTGATATGTAGTGTATTTATCTCAGTTGTTTTGATGCAACTATCATTGTATATTACAGGAAATAGAGGCATTTATCAAAGTAAAAAAAACACCCAATGAATTCAAACATATATTCCATGGAAGTTTAAAGAAATGTCCTAAAAGGAGGATTTATGCTGTACAACTAGTCTTTAATTGAATATAGAAAAGTTGATGTGTGATTATCGGAGTTGTATGCCTGGAAATTATGCACACGTTAGAGAGGTGGTTCCTAAACTGTGGGTTGGAAGCCCTTCCAGTGGGTCATGAACCAATTTCAGGTTGGTTGCGAAGTAGCCATATTGGAGCAGCCATATGAAAATATGGGATGCTGGAAAGGGGGTGGGCTGTGTGGTTGTTTTGCTTGTATCAAGGTTGCAAATGGGCTTTTTTCTTCCGATTCACTTTGCTAATGGAAAATGGCTGAGAAATAATCCAATTTATTGCTGCATTCTCAAGAAAGCAGCAGGCTCTGGCGTCACAATGACAGCACTTTCAGTGGGTCCTGGACAGATGGTCATTCTAAAAAGTGAGTCCTGGTGCTAAAAAGTTTGAGAACCTTTCTAGAGTATTTCTAGTGACAATTCTGTTTCCCATTTTTCTTTTCCAGGTTTCTGTGGCATGATGCTGATTGATGATGAAGAAGCTCCAATTTCAGTGACCTTAGATGATACTAAACCTGATAATTCCAAACCTGCTATTATGGGGTGATAAGCTCAGTGCTTATATATTTAACTACAAAAAATATCCGCATAACCATGATATGAAAGTACAGAAATCTCCCTGAGAAGTTTCACTTGTCTTTATAAAATGTGATTTCAATCTCCCTTGAAATTTCTCAAAAGTTTTTCCTTGATTGCATCCTCCTGGTTGTTACCTGTTGCACATGTTACCTGTTTGGCATTGCTATCAGCAATGCTTACTATTTTTTCACAGGACAAGCTCTGTGATTCTAGCAGACTTACTGCCCAATCTTATTGGAACAGCCCAAACTAAGTAGGCTGCTCCGCTGGCGCAACAAGTGTTCCACTAGTGCTGACTGCCTAATGGCAGTTGTAAGAATCTCTGGCAGCACACTGCCAAAGCAACAATGGGAAGGCTAGAGCTTTACCACATGAGCCAGTGGATCCCCCAGGTCCTGCTGAGTTGGCAGAACAAAGTGACAGCAAGAACCATGAGGTGATGGGACAGGGGGTCAGCAGATCAGTCCAAGAAGGGAGCATGTTTGGTGGCTATTGTGACCACTGAATCCTAGCCCCCTTCCTAGACATGATCCTGTGGTGCGGGTCAGTGTGGACTTGCACCAGCAAATTCAGTACTGCATGTCCTAGTAGATGTGCTGCAGGATTCAGTGGTAGTCATTTTGTTGTTGCTGCATCGACAGGTTGGGGGAGAATAGGATTGGGCTGCTAATAATACTTAACATTTATATATCACTTTGAATGTGCACAGTACTTCACATGTTCAGACTAGGAAAGTCCTAATTCACAGCTTCCTCTCTTATAGTGCAGTCCTTTGCATGTCTACTCAGAAGGAAGCCCCATTATATTCAGTGGAACTTCCTCCAAGGGAAGTATGCATAGGATTGCAACACAGCTAATAAGCTGCACCAGTTTAGCACATAGCTTTCTGCTGTTCTTCCAATTCTCTGATTCTATGAAGATCTGTTTTGTCAACATAAAAAAAGTACCTGCCTATGCATACGTGAGATTGAATAATTTCATGTAATTTTCCCACTCTTGGAAAGGAAAGATACCGTACAAATTTTGTTATATAAACAAAATGGTATGTTCATTTTGTGCAATACTAACATGTAATATTTTTCCATTTAGTTTTATCCTTGTAAGAAAAGCCTTTCGCCTAGCTGAAGTTAGCAAAGAAGAGAGGTAAGAATAAATGTGTATCTGATTTAAAAGTCTGTTTTTTTTTCTCTAACAATATTGCACACATTTGTATATATCAGCATACTGTTTCTAGAATTTAAAATTTCTGCTAAGCTCAGAAGCAATGGTATTGTTTCTCGATGTCATATGTTTGCAGCACATATTCCAAGCATTGATTCCAAAATGTATCACTCATGGCCTCTTTATTTTAGCTTCTGGATGTACTGGTGAAATCATGATTTTTATTTTTTTTTGGATGCTCAAAACAGAGGCCTGTTGTTCAACAATCCATGAGATGAAAAAAGGAAAGCACAGAAGAATGTGCTCATTTTGCTTAAAGTTCATCCCCGGACAACATTTTTCATGTAAATCATCTGATAGGCAACTTACTAGTCAGATCAACTAAGTTTTACTACATTTTATGTGAGGAAAAACAGTTTAGTTGATGTAGCTTGTAAGATGTCTCCTAATATTTGGAATATGTATGTATATGGAATGTAGTTGGAGTATTTGGTGTGGAACAATTTTTACTGTCATGACCTTATGGTAGATTTGTTTCTATCCTTGCACATTTTTTTACCACTGTTTCTTTTGTCATGAAGGAAGAGAAAAATCTGTGAACTGTATGCAAAAGTATTGGGATCCGAAGAAGCTTTACATGTAAGAAAGACAAGCATCTAGTCTTTGGAGTATTACTACATTACAGCTTTGTTATTAAATTGATGTGAATATTTAGGATATGCCTGTTACTTTTAGTTAGTTAGGAACCGAAATATAATTAGTCACAATTATTTTACTACTTGGAATTTGAAGGAGAATTTGGCATTTAAATTTGCAAATATGGCTTGTGTTTGTCAGGTCCCAGAAGACGGGTGAACATGGTAGGAAGTATGTGAGAGTTTGGTGAGAGACAGGCTTGTTGTGGCTGTTATGAGTTCAGATACATGGTACACTGACCCGATCATATGCTACCCTATGGCTACTAACATTAGTTTCTTAGGGATAAATCTATGTGATTATTCCAGGGGTTCTCAAACCTTTTAGCACTAGGACCAACTTTTTAAAAATGATACTCTATTGGGACCCATCTAGCTTTACCAGACTGAGAAAAAAGTTTCCATTTAACAGCCCTTAAGCCTTTGTTTTTATCTTTTTTTTTACTTTTTTTTACTATGGGGGCGGGAAACTGCCTTCTGGAGCATTTGTTAAGCTCCACATTCATCAGATCAAGACCACTATGGATGTGGTCCCTTTCCCAGTAGCCTGAAACATGGTTGCTGCCTCACAAGTAAACATGCACGCATGGTTCAGTTTTGCTTTCCATAGGGCAGATAACAAACGTTGCAAGGGGTACCATCTGCCATCAGAAGAATCCAGTAGGGACCCTCGAGGAGTCAACAGAGTGCAGCAGGAAGTGCCAAAAGATCTCGGAATGCTGCCAAGACTTTCCAGAGGCTGCAGGGATCTTCAGAATGGCCCCTGCGGCCAGCATGGACCCCTTAAACATGGCCGACGGATGCTTCTGCCGGCCCTTTTAAAGGGATCAGTGCCCTGCAGCATTTGGAAGGTCTCTGCATAGTGGATAACAAGGACAGAGGTGCAGATAACAAGGGAAGTAGCAGTTCTGCCGCTCACAGATAAGCATGGTTGCTGATAGCAAGGTTGCTTATAAAGTATGTAAATATGTCAACAGAAACTACTTTCCCCTCTAGTGGAACAGGAATCCACTGTTTCACAGGAATTTTTTAATGCTCTATGCTGTCCTTCACAGGCATCCAGAACAACTTACAGTGTGAGCCTTTGCATATTTACATAGAAGCAAGTTCCGTTGTATTCAATGGGACCTACTCCCATGAAAGTGTGCATAGGATTGCAGCCTAAGGCGCTAACATGGTTGTTGCTGCCTCTGCGGTTGCTCTCGCACTCATCCAGTTATGTGTAAAGAATTCCAGTCATGTGGTCCTTCCAGACAGCATGTTTCCATACCGCATGACCCACACCTCTTCCATTGAGAGGAATGTTGCTTGATAAATATATCGTCGGGGAAGAAAACATGTAGATATGTACTTCAATCAGCAGTAGGCAACAACTAGCAGGCAAAAAATTGTAATGGTAGAGGCATATGGAAAGCTGGTCACAGTTTGCCTGCCTGTCCTTCACTGTAGAGTCTACTGTACATGAGATTATAACACATACACTTTGTCCCGGGTGGTAATTCACAGTAGTGGTTCTGTACCATAGACCTGTAGCAAGAATAACATTGTTCTATTTTACCAAGCATTTCTCAAAGTTGTCTGTTGCTGCAAGTTTCTTGGGCGAAATTGTCTACAGGATTGCCCCTCCATGTAAGGATGGGATCCAGCTCAGTCCAAATTGTGACTATGTTGAGTCAGAGCTTCATAAATGTACAACCCTGCTAAGTGTTGCATCAGTAGTATTCTATTTACATGAATGTGCACACAGATAGTCAAGTAAATGGGAAATCACCCACATTTCCAATTCTGCCACAAATCAGTAAGTTTTTACTTTGCTTTTTCTCATGTCCGGCTTACTCTTGCAGCCAGTGCATTATGAAGAAAAGAACTGGAGTGCAGAACAATATTCTGGTGGCTGCTACACTGCCTATTTTCCACCAGGCATTATGTCCCAATATGGAAGGTAAAATTAGATCATATGTTTGAATGTTTCCACAATTGTTGACATACAAACATATTTTACATAAGGCTCAGAAAGCAAAACGCACTGTCTTAGTAAAATGGCAGAAAAGTATGAGTGACAGTGAGGAGACAAGACACCTTTTCTGTACTCTTAAGTACACTTGCCAGGTTGTCAAAATGACAATAAGGGACGCACAGGTATCAGGATACTGCTTTCTATCCAACCACTCCATGGTTATCAGAAACAATATAAAAATTGTGCAGTTAGCCGTGGCGAGGCAGCAGCAACAGCAGCAGAATTTTAGAATGGGATTTTTTAAGTCCCGTTCAACATTATACGGGACACAATTTTTAAATCTTAAATACAGGAAGTCCCTTATAATAAGGGACACCTGGCAAGTCTAACTCTTAAGTACAATTAAGTTGAAGCAATTCTGTTTTAGTTGTAAGACTTAAATAATCACAAATATGTGACTGGAATCTTGGATGGGAAGAGCAGCTTAGGGCACAATTTGGAATCATTCATTAGTGTTCCTTTCCTAAGATTTAAGTAGGATGTTTTATCTTCAGACTAAGATGTGGCTGAAGACAAGGGGGAAAGAGGAAGTAGCTAATGAATAAGCTTTGTCCATTTTGCATGGTGGAAACATTTAAAATCCTGGATATTACTTTTATGAGTATTGAGTTGAGAACAGCATAAATGGGAGGATCTCATGAGCATTTGTGTTGCCTTCCAGATGACCCTTTTCTGATTTTCCACGCTTCCCCACTTGAAAACAAAAATGTGAGGCAGTTTGCAAGACAAGAGAGCCAGGAGAAAAGATTGGAAGGACTGTCCTTGTTGCCAAAGCAACTGAGCCAATGCTTACCCTGATCCAGTCACACTTAATTGACTGAGAGCACAAGCCTAACCAACTTTCTCTCCCCAGGATAAGGGCAATGCAGCTCTGAGGTAAGGGAATAAACATTCCCTTACCTTGAGGAGGCCTTTGTGACTACTGCTCCACTACAGGATGCAGCACAGGCCCAATTGGCACAGCTAGGTCAGTGCTGGAAAGTTGGTTAGGATTGTGCTCTGACTGTGGCAGAATGTTGATTGAGATACATAGTGGAAGAGGGAGTGCAAGCATTTTCACTCCTGCCCCCGTCCCCCCAAAAAATTGCCAAAGAAAATTGGGTCTTAAAAAAGTCTTCTGTACAGCACTATTATCCCATATAGCACATTCATAGAATGCTATATATGATTGCATGTCAAATGATTATCTTACTTGTGATGTTCTGTCCTTGTTTAAAAGAGTAATTCGTCAACCAGCCGGTAGGATCTATTTTGCTGGCACTGAGACAGCTACCCAATGGAGCGGCTACATGGAAGGGGCAGTGCAGGCTGGAGAGAGAGCCGCCCGAGAGGTAAAGAGAGCCATGGTCGTGGGCATATTCTTTAAAGGCATAAATAAGCCAGCTGTGCCAAGAGGGGTTTTGTTTTGGTATTCAAATTTGAACTGCTATCATTGTGCTAAGGAAGTCTTATCAAATTGGATGGATTAAATAACTGATAATAAGCCAAAGCGCTCTCTCTCTTTTTTTTTTAAACAATAGGCTGCAAATGAATCCCAGTTATTGTAGTTTTATTTGTCTTGGAAATTGCTAATCCAATCATATTTTATCTCCAAGCATAATTTTCCGAACAAAAATGCTAATTACACAAACCAGAATAACTTGAATGTCATGCAATTGATATTTTAACTCAGAGAATATGAAGGCCAAAAATAACAGACTTCTGTGCAGCTTCAAACATCATTCAGGACTAGTTCTATCCACAAATAAAAAGCACAAATACAATTCCTAGGGAAACCAATTTTCAACTAGTTGCAGGCATTGTTCAACTGTTAGTCAGGTATTGTTTTTCACATCACAAAGTTATTTCAGTACTACACGCTATGTTTTGTTTGTTACACATCACAATAGGTGGGCCAGTCATGTATAATGGTGCTTACTTCTTGACCAGATGACCTGCTCTGGACCTGCCTTTGTAGATTTGGGTGTCCTAGTTGCACTGTGGGTGGTTTTCTGACTTCTAATGGTTTAACAATGAAACAGAAAGACACACACACACCCCCAAAAAATTAGGCTACTGAAACATAGAACATTTTGTGAGTTCAGTTTTTGGTACTGAAAAGAAGTTCCTGGACTGAACATATGCTCAGAAATATCCTGTCCCTTAATTCTGAACCACCCTGAACTACTGTTTTGCACCTCGCTCTGGTTGGTCAATCTCAGTAAAACAAAAAAACAAAATAAAAAACCCAGGCAATTTCAATCAATCTACAGTATTTATACACCGCTCTTCAGCACAAAGTTCATGAAGCAGTTTATAGGCAAATAATAATGCTAAGTTGCTCCCTGTCCCAAAAAGGCTCACAGTGCAAAAAATAAAAAATAAAAAATGAAGAACTACCACCAGTAATAGCCACTAAAAAAGACACTGTGCAGTGGTAAAGAGTGACACAAGTTTAATCTTCACAGGGGTGAATTTCAGAAGCTTAGTCTTCTCAGCCCCTGTGATACTGGCATGGGTTATTATCCCTTCCCTGTTTGACCTAAACAGGTCTTCCTGTTTCAGACGTTGACACAGTGAGGCCCAAAGATGTGGAAGCAGCCATCAACTGTAGAATTGGCTTTCAGTAGTCTGCAGATCCTTCCCAACTACATGTTTCCTATGATATAGCTACTAATGAGATCTAATTGTTTGTCTCTCAGATATTGTGCCACATGGGAAAGATTTCAAAGCATGAAATTTGGGCAACTGAACCAGAATCTAGGGTAAGTGCTTTCTTTTGTGCCCTTCCAATAAGACTAGATGCAGCATTCATGGGTGCATTCTCTAGATTATATGACATGAGCATAATTGCATGATAATCCTTGTTAAGAAATAGCTATGGGTTTAACAGGCACTCAGTGTAAGGCACTCTCTCATCTGAAAGACAAAAAACAAAATCTTTGTCACACTGATCAGTCACTCTCTTACTTCTTTCTCCACCTCTCACATGCATGTGTGCTGCAATGAGCATACTTCTATACTGGAAATTTGTTACATTTAAAATAGTGTTTCTGTAGCTTGTAGCTTGCTGGGTTGTCATTATGGCAGGAGGATGAGGGCTTTAGTGTGGGTGGCAGGCTGTGCGCCCTTTTAGATTTGGGAGACAAGGCTGCTGATTCTGGTGGGAATCTTTAACAGATATGGAGTGGTGTTTCTACGGGGACGACGACACACTAAGTCTTGCAAGAGCCTGAGATCCTGTATAATGTGGCCCCTCCTCCTCGCCTCCAGAGCCATTCACGCCACAGAGAGCTGGCTTGGCGACTTTGCTCTCCAAGCCGCAGATGGCTCTGGAGGCAAGGGGAGACGAGTTACACAGAGCTCAGGCTTCTGCAAGACTTAGCATTTTGCTCCCCTCTAGGAATGCCACTGCAGATATGCACAAGATTAAACCTAGGATGCATACTTAAAGAAACCAAAACACACATAAGAAATTTCAACTGAACTGACACAAAAACAGTCGACTTTTCCTTCCTGTCTTCTAGCATGTTACAATCGAACATTTGAGTTACAAACATTAGAATGAAGATGGTTCTGTACCTAAACGCTCCTAAGTTGCCATCCTCTACCAAATACAAAGGCCAACTTGCCCACCAGCATCCCTGGTCCCCAAATGTACTTCTTCTAGTTCCTAATACTCTTACAGATGTCTCCACAATTGTATCTCACAGCGCTTGCATTTTCCTGTCCCTTGTGGGTTCCAATTTCAGCTGTGTTTCTGAAGGTTCAAAATTTGATCGGAGAATACCTTGCATCCTCATTCCCTCATTTGTTGAGATCACAGCAAGCAAGGGGGTTCCCAAATTTCTATTGTTAGCGTTATTTCCTGAGGGTTTGCTTTAAACTGAACTGTATGGTAGCAGAGGATGAAAAGTGGTTTTTTTGGTGCAAATGTCACATGTTCTAACCATGAACATATTCTCGCCTAGGATGTTCCTGCTCTACCAATCACTACAACATTTTGGGAGAGAAACTTGCCGTCTGTTCCAGGATTGCTGGGCTTTCTTGGATTTTCTGCTGTATTTGCCTCCATTACTACTGCTGGACTCTTTGCCTGTAAAAAGGGGCTTTTTCAAAGGGGCTTATGAAACTACAGTTTCATTTCCCCCCCTTCATGCTGTGAATGTTGTTGCTGGAGAAAAGTATTCCAGGTCCTCTTTGGAACACCTGAGTCAACACATTAAAACCACTTAAATCAGGGTCCCTTTTCAACCCAAAATTAAACTCTGGTGGAACGAGTGATTTTGTTTTCTTTCCTCATTGACTTTTCTTGATTGATAGAATAAAGTCAGTGACCTTTCTCCTCTTTTGCATCTAATGGGAACAAACCAGAACAGGGACTTGGCACACTTCCCAGTGCCTTTGGAAAACTTCCACTTAATTTTTTTTAATCTTTTGTGAACAAATAAGTGTAAGATGCTTACTCTGGTGACTTACTTAACAATATGCTTATGCTGTCAAGTGCCTATTGTACTTAATGAACTGCTATGTTAAAATTGCAAAGACTGTAAATGTATTTTCATCTATTATGTACTAAACTATGAAACTCGGCATGGAGTTGAATGAAGAAAAAAAGGTTAATTGCAAAAACAAATAAAGAAAAGAGGGGAAGAACTGATTGTTGGGTATTTCACACTTAGTAAATTAATTGAAAAAGGAATTACATTCCTTACTTTGTTCTAGCATGGTGCTTCTCAAACCCACTAGGACCCACTAGGTGGGTCGTGTAACACCTAGCACAGCCATCATTGAAAAAATGGGAAGATGAGGGGGGAGGGCTATGTGATTATTTTGCTTGTGTGAATGTTGTTAATAGGCTTTTTTCCTTTCTGATTTCACTTTGCTATTGGAAAATGACTGAAAAATAACCCAACTTATTGCTGTATTCTCAGGAAGGCAGCAGGCTCTGGCATCACAATGATGGCACTTCTGGCTATGACATCACTTCTGGTGGGTCCCAGACATTCTAAAATGTGAGACCCATTGTTCTAGCACACTTGGTTCTAATTTGTCATTTTTAAAAATAAAATAGGGCCCAACCCTATCCAACTTTTCAGCACCAATGCAGCCTCAATTCAGCAACAAGGTAAGGGAGCAAATGTCCCTTACCTTGGAAAGGCCTCCAGGACTTCCCCACCACCACCACCACCACCACAGAATACCACACACACCCCATTGGGACTTCTACAACAGGGCTGGAAAATGGATAGGTTTTGGCCCTTAATGAGTTTCAGAGCGCTTAACACTGAAGAAGCAAAGCAGATCTTAAATAACATTTGCCTTTTTGAGACAAAAGAATGAGAATGGGGTTTTTTTTTGCTTTACATGCTGACTGCAGAACTTAACTCCTGTGTAAAATGCAATCTGACTGTACCTTACATAGTCCATTCAACTGTCCCATTGGCACAAGTGTACACCAGCCACCATTGGTACAACCAATGAGAGATTGTTTCCTGGATCCCTTCCATAGGACCTATTTTCTGTATGTAACTGCATTCCACAGCTACCTCTGGTACTTAGATTTAGTTCTCACTGAAATGGGAAACCTTCACCACTGGCCTTTACAGCAACATCCTCTAGCTAGGAGACCACATGTTTGAATGTTCCTTTACACCAACATATTCCCTGCATGTGGAAAGCTAAATATATTGGGGAGAAGTATTTTGCCTAGCTGCCTTTTTTCAATGCTAGTTTTGTCTATAGACATTAAATCACATGAGCTCCAGGCTGCAAAGTGATACAGCTTAGACACAGTTCACAAGTTGCAGGAGATCAAGCCTAAGTATCATTTCATAAAAAAAAAAAAACCTCCAGTAGTTGAGGAATGAAAAGCCTAGTGATTTTTTTTTTTGGTATAATCTGTATAATCTAGCTTTCTTAATATTAAATTAATGTTATGCTGCCGTTCTTAGAAAATGTACATACCTGTTTATGCATCTAAAGAAATCAATCTTAAACATTGCCTCTGGGGAAAAGGAAAGCAATTTTTTTTGTGACCTCTTGCCAAATCAAATATGCACAAGAGCAAAGAAAGATATGGAGGCCACATGAAACTCAGTTTGATTCTTGTGGCATGAAATAGGAATCTGGTGAATTTCACTGAGTAACCACAGGCCACCTTTTATGGTATTTATGATAGTGGCATGGGCTTTTGAACCATTTCACATGAAAAGTAGTCCTCTGTGGTGCCATGTGGCGATCTGTCACAGTTCAATCTGTCACCACACCATTATTTGTTTGTTTAAGAGAAAAAGGCTGTGACATTTGAGACTAATTACTATAGAAGTGTGGGCTATGGAATCCTGCTGATCTCTCTTGTGGTTTGCATTATAGGAAATTCAGGATTCCTGAGATGGTTTGAGAGGTCCAGAATTACTGTATCCATACTATGCAGCAACTCATGTTTACACAGAGAAAGAATTCCAGGTATATCACCTTGCTTATTGTTATTTGATTATTAACATGTGTTTTCAGGGAGCACCCACATATTATGCACATGATCACTTATGTAGGGCTGAAAGAGAACAAAGTCAAAATGCCCTGATCTTTCAGTGCACCAATTTCCTTCTTTCTAACTTCAGAGTCACTCAACAGAATCTCAGCACACCTTAAATATATTTCTGCATCATGCTGTGTGGACTTCCACTTCATGAGATGCAGCTGATTCTAGTGAAGCTTTTGCAGCAACAAACTAACATGCCTGCCTTCCAAAAGCTGTGACCCTTTGAATGTGTAACGTGTGAGGCTGAGAAGTATTAAGTGATTGTTATATAAACCAGGCTTGAGGGTCTAAATTCCTGTTCTAGCTCACTCTTGTTGCCCTTATTGTGCAGAGGACAAAGATAAGGTCTATGCAGGGACCTTATGGCATCTCACAGTAATCAGTGCAAAACTCAGTACCATGCCAAAAGGTCCTGCTGTGCCCTTGTAGACATTGGAATGCCACCTTGAGTCAGCATCCTCAGGGGCAGCCTGCCAGCTGGCAGAGAGCTGTACTTAAAGCACTAAAGCCCTATTATGCATGGGGAAGCTCTTCAAGCAGGTTACCTCTTCTCCGGTTTTTCCCATATCCTTGAGAACTTCAGTTGATTGACAGAATGGGCACCACAATAGTAAATTTGGCAAATAGCAAGACTTTCTGTGTGAATGCACATGTGTTCATCATGCAATAGGGTCACAGACATGTTGTCTTATAGTATCTTTGCCTATTGTCATGTTAAAAAACATCACTTTTTATTTTGCTCTATTCATTTATTCACAACAATCCTAGAGAGAGAGAGAGAGAGAGAGAGAGAGAGAGAGAGAGAGCGCAATTAGGGCTTGGTTACATTGTAAGCTTTATGGCAGAGCAGGAATTTGAATCTAGCAGTCTTCCTAGCCTGGGTTCAGCTCTGAGCCATTGCACCATCCTCAGAGTGCACACTGATAATGGAACAGACGGTTCTCTGAAAATGAAATAAGTTATTTCAAGTAAGGCTACACAGGTATAAATTGCTATTAGGCAAATGACAGCGTGGTGATAAGGGACTCTTGGATCTGTTCTTATTCTTATTATTGTAAAATGATGGTCTGTAACTTTTTTAGCTCTGTAATTTAGTGAAATGTGGCTTTGAGCAACCCTTGAAATTGCCATTAAAGTATCCATTTAAAACACTCAGAATGTTCAAGCTGTGTCATTTTCTGACTTTTGAAAGGTAATTTATTTGCTACAAATTACCCATTACCTACAAATGCAGACACACAGAGTCTTTAAAAAACACTTCAGATGTTGCATGGATTACAGTGACAGCTTTAAGTGCTGTTAGCCAGGGCAGCGGGGAGTGGGGGGTGGAGACACCCACAACCAGAGGGATGAAGCTCCATGAGTGTGGCTATGGGTCTTTGGCATTCTGCTGTACTTGGGGTTACCTGCTTTGGGGGAAGTCCCATGCCATGCATACTCCGGGGGGTTACTCATTCAGTCTGTCATTCAGTCTACACAGATCTTCCATATCATGGAGAGAAGTTTGTTTCAGGTTAACCTCAAAGCCTAGCAAATAACTCTAGCTATGGTTTATTCGTCGCACTTTTGGAGCACACAATTACAAGTTAACGTGTGAAATTATACTGCTGTCTAAAGATCTAGTGAGTATGAATCTCTCCCTCCAATTTTTTTAAAACAAACATTTAGCTAGAGATTATGATCACTATCACAACAGGTCAGCCGTTGGGATAGTATCACTTTAATGCATATTTTAAAAGCATATGCAAACAGTATATTGCCCCAGTCTCTGAGGTTGTCATGATGACCCCTTCCCAGGTAATCAGCACTATCAGAGCTCACAGCACTGGTTAACTCTTTGTGGGAAGGAAGTGGACCTACCACACCCTGATGCACGCACAGGCCTGATCCAGGAGTGTATTCAAAGGCAGCAGCTTATGTCCTTGCTGGGTTTGGTGCATTTACAACACGCCTTTTTTTTAGCATGTGAACACAGTAGGCTCCTTCAATAGCTGCTGTCCTCAATCACTTAATGTTGCTTTGTGCAGTGTTCCAAAACTTCACGCAGAGAAAAGCACTTCTCGTGACTGTGGGAGCTGCAAATGGGACTTCAAATAAAAGAGTTTCATTAAAGTTGGCAGTCGCCTACTGCTTCTTGACACCATGCTGTTGCTGCTACAAAGAACAACTCCATCGCTCTTGCTGTCTCTCCCTCTCTCACCGCAGTGGAAGCTTATAAACACATCTTCATTTCACTTCTCTATGCTCCTGACAACCAACTCGGACTTCATATTTACAGTTGGTAATTCCATTCTCCTCCTCAGTCTTCATGTTCAACAGCTGTTATTTTTACATGAGGAGCGTTTCCTAGAGAGTCAAAATCATTCGCCTTAAAATAATAAGCTGAATCTAAATATTGTTGCTGTAGAACAGAGAGATGTGAACAGGTCACTTGGAAGGACCTGCGGAATACCAGTCAGGTCCAAAGAGACTTGCAATTCTTTACATCAGTTGTCTGGGGCACCACACTGAATGCCACACATAACCTGAAAAGAGGAGGCATAAACAGTCAAGAGTTTCCCTCACTGAATCACTGTTAGCTGGTTCTGTTTTCAGGGAATTAGGCTACAGTCCAGCCAACTCTCACTTAGGAATGATTGGTTCCAACAACTCAATTGGCTGTAGACAATTTGAAGTGTTGTGGGAGGAAAAACAAAACAAAAGCCCAACTCTGTCCTGGGGATGTTGCAGGACTTTTTTCCTCCTCAGTAGCTTCAAGGAATCAGGGCCAGCCTTAAGCCAATATGACCAATATCATCACATTGGGCCCCGCACTTTGGGTGGGGGGACTGCACCAGCGCAGCGAGCATATCACCCGCAGCAGCAGCCAGGATCTCTATGGGCTGTAGGTCAGTGGGGCAAGCAGAACAGCATTACCTTGGGACCTTCCACCTGCCCCTGCCTTCAAACAGCCGAAAATGGGCCTCCTGTAAGCAGGTGGTGGTGGTATCATCATGTTGCCATCAACTATTTCCAGGTGCCACACTTTGCATGTGGCACCACAAGAACTCTTCTTGGAAGAGCCCCCCATACACACACACACACTTGCTGGGAAGATGGGGGCCCATAGGAATGCCCCGAATTGGGCCCCACCCATCCTAGAGCTGGCCCTGCAAGGAATCATATCCCATGGTGCACTCTTGGTAGAATTTGCAACATTACTGAAGCTGTGTGAGGACCACGTAGTGAGGCCCACTTACCCGATGTGATATGTCTAGCATTAAATATGAATGTTTAAAGTCCTGCCTTCCATCCTTCATGTGTCCATTTTACCCGCTGAGGTTTTGTTACATTTCTCATTATTTGATGAACAGCTTGCCATTTTAGTAGTAGTAGTAGTAGTAGTAGATTGAATATTATGTTAATAATATCCAAGCAATATTTAAGAAGATCAACATATTACAGTGGCAGAACCCAGAAATATAAACAAAATTTTTAATTTCAAAACAATAATATATATTATTAAATCATTAGAGGGAGCTGAAAGAGTTGGAGTAAGACCTAACAAAGAAGAAACTATTGCATTCTGGAAAAATTCAAAAGAATACAATAAAAGTTGTATTCAGTTGGATGAAAAATGTATAACAAAATTGAAAGGAAAAAATTTGGAAGCTCTACTAATAACAATAGAAAGTTTGCAAAAACGTTGCAAAGTAAAGAACTGGACAGCCCCTGGAAGAGGCAAAGTACATGGCTACTCACAGGCAACCCAATCCTAACCTGCATCCAGCACAGGTTCGGAGGCAGCTGATCAATTCAGAATAAGGGGATAATTTCCCTTTACCTTGAGTTAAGCCCTTGCCTTCCCAGTGGGGCTACTCAGATCTCCGCCTATTTAGCTGGTGAAGGTCTGAGCCACCCTGTTTAAGGCTGTCTGACCTAGGAAGGGGATTGGGATATGCCTCTGCCGATTCTGTGCCTGATCTGCCCCCATTCACCATGCAGCCCCTCCCAATCCTGATCCACCCTCATGGAGAGGACATTTGGTTCTGTTTTGGTTGAGACAAACTGGCTCAGTCTGTAAGAGAAGGTTTGAGCTGCCTGGCCAATTTCTCCTACGTTTTTTCCATGTATTACACTTGCACATTTAACAATACTTAATATATCCCTCCTCCCTTGGCAGATCTCCAGGCTTCAAAATGCCAGCAGTCATTAATTTGACATCTCAGCACATGAAATAAAAGGAAAAGGGCAATGTTCAAGTTTGCCACCCAATTACATTGTTAATTATTACTGATACTGTAACGCAGCAAGGCCGAGCTGGTTTCAGACTTGTGTGGCCTCCTTTTCTCCTTCTTCTAACAAGAATCCCTGTTCAGCAAAGCAATCTGTTGTTGTGCAATCTGTTTCGCCATGCATGTTGGGGGTAGTGTGCCAAATAAATCTGATACAAAAACCCTTGACTTCCAAAGGGCAGACTTCCCACAAATGAGGAACCTAGTTAGGATGAAATTAAAAGGGAAGATGAAAAAAGTCCAAACACTCGAGAAAGCATGAAGGTTGTTTAAAATAACAGTAGTAGAAGCCCAGGGGAAGTGTATCCCACAAAGAAGGGCTCAGCTAAATGCAAGAGGGTGCCGGCATGGGTAATGAGCAAAGTTTGAGAGGCTGTAAAGGGCAAGGAAGCTTCCTTCTGTAAGTGGAAGTCTTGCCCAAATGAAGAAAATAAAAAGGACCATAAACTCTGGCAAAAGACATGTAAGAAGGTTATATGGGAGGCCAAGAAAGACCTTGAGGAACACATGGCTAGCAACACAGAGGAATAATAAAATCTTCTTTAAATATATTAGGAGTAGGTAACCTGCCAGAGAGGCAGTTGGCCCGCTGGAAGGTGAGGGAGGGAAAGGAGAAATAAAAGGGGACTTGGAGATGGCAGAGAAATTAAATGAATTCTTTGCATCTGCCTTCACGACGGAATACCTTGGGCAGTTACCTGAACAGTCCCTTTTGACTAGGGAACTAAGTCAGAAGTTAAAAGAGAAAATGTGATAGATTTAATTGATAAAGATAAATAAGTCACCGGGCCCAGATGGCATTCACCCAAGAGTTATTAAGGAGCTAAAGAATGAAGTTGCTGATCTCTTGACTATAATAAACAACTTGTCCCTTAAAACTGCCACGGTATCAAAGGATTGGAGGATAGCAAATGTCACACCAATCTTTAAAAAAGGTAGGAGGGGGGACCCAGGAAACTATAGGACGGTCAGCCTCATGTCCATTCCAGGTAAGATGGTGGAAAGTCTCATCAAAGACAAAATCCTAAAACATATAGAAGACCAAACCTTGCTGCGGGAGAATCAGCATGGCTTCTGTAAGGGTAAGTCTTGCATCACAAACCTTTCCGAATTCTTCGAAAAGGTTAACAGGCATGTGGATGTTGGTGAACCAGTAGATATTATATATCTGGATTTTCAGAAAGCATTTGACACAGGTCCCTTACCAAAGACTGCTGAAAAAACTTCACAGTCAGGGAATAAACAGTCAGGTCCTCTTGTGGATTGAGAATTGGTTGAGGATTAGGAAGCAGAGAGTGGGGATTAATGGGCAATTTTCACAGTGGAGAGAGGTGGGGAGCAGTGTGCCCCAGGGAGCTGTTGTGGGACCAGTCCTTTTTAGCTTATTCATAAATGACCTGGAGACAGGCATAAGCAGTGAGGTGGCCAAATTTGCAGATGACACTAAACTTTTCCAGGTGGTGAAAACTAGAAAGGATTGTGAAGAGCTCCAGAAGGATCTTTCAAAACTGGGAGAATGGGCAATAAAATGGCAGATATGTTTCAATGTAAATAAGTGCAAAGTAATGGATATTGGGGCAAAAAATCAAAAATTCACATATAGGTTAATGGGTTCTGAGCTGTCAGTGACAGACCAGGAGAGAGATCTTGGGGTGTTAGTGGACAGCTCAATGAAAATGTCAACCCAGTGTGCAGCAGCAGTGAAGAAGGCAAATTCCATGCTAAGGATAATTAGAAAAGGGATTGAGAATAAAACAGCCAATATTGTATTGCCATTGTACAAGGCGATGGTAAGGCCATACCTAGAGTATTGTGTACAGTTTTGGTCTCCACATCTCAAAAATGACATAGTGGAATTAGAAAAAGTACAGAAAAGAGCAACTAAAATGATTACTGGGCTGAGGCATCTCCTTTACGAGGAAAGGTTACAGTGTTTGGGGCTCTTTAGTCTAGAAAAAAGGCACCTAAGGGGGGACATGATTGAGACATACAAAATTATGCACGGAGTGGATAGAGTAGATAGAGGGAATCTCTTTTCCCTCTCACACAATACCAGAACCAGGGGACATCCTCTAAAACTGAGTGTTAGGAGAGTTAGAACAATCAAAAGAAAGTATTTCTTTACCCAGCGTGTAATTAGAATGTGGAACTCCTTGCCGCGAGATGTGGTGATGGCATTGGGCCTGGATGCCTTTAAAAGGGGATTGGATAAATTCATGGAGGAAAGCTCCATTACAGGTTACAAGCTATGATGGGTATGTCCAGTCTGAGATTAGCTGGTCGCTCATCATGGGCCAGGTACGAATTTTTTTTCTGTCATCCAAATTGGCCATGGATGGCAGTTTTTTTGCCTACCCCAGACTGACAAGGGAGAGACAGGTGTTCAGTAGATTACATGATTTACATTTGTGCTTAATAAAGTTAAACCCCCTCAGTCTTCCTTGGGGGTGGTGCAAGGGTAATAATCTACTTTAAAATGCCAAATGCAGTGGAGTGGCAGCAGGATACAGTACCTGGTTGTCTTGTGTGCTCCCTGAGGCATCTGGTGGGCCATTGTGAGATACAGGGAGCTGGACTAGATGGGCCTTTGGCCTGATCCAGCAAGGCTTTTTCTTAACAGAGTGGGAGGTGGGTGAAATGGGGAGGAGATGGAGTGGGGAGGCAGGTAGATTGGGGACGCAAGGAGGGTGTGTTCAGCAGTAGTGGGGCCTGCCAAGTCTGAACCCCCTTGCTGGGCCTGATCCACCTTCACAGGTCAACAAGGACTTGAGCCAGCAATATCAACGGTGCAGGTCTAAGTTGACCCACTAGGCTGGCATGGGTTTACCCTGGGGAAGAGAACACATATTCCATTTCCCCACGGAAGGCTCCCTAGGCCAACCCCTTCCACTTGCAGGATTCAGTGGATACGCTGTTGATGCTATTTGCATTGCTACACGGGGAGTTAGGTAGGGTTGGGCTAGCCGTCAAGTTATGCATTGGGAAATCTAAAATGGTGCCAACTGTGCCAGCACCCTAGAAGCAATATTTGGGGTCCAGATGCCTAGTGGTGGGTGATGATGCGTCCTCTTGGGGTGCTGACAGGTCTAGCCCAGCAGAATCCTGTTGAGTGAATGGGATGGGGAGACTTACAGGAGTGGAAAAGTTAAGCTAAGGCATCTTCTCCTTCATTCCAAATCTCCATGCTGGTTTTTAGCCAAAAAGTAGGTTGCTAACCTTTTATTACATACATTAGCATATAACATCTGAGTATACCTTCAGGATGTCATAACATCCTCTTGTTTAGACTTTGGTAGTAACCAGTATTAAGAATCTGATTCAAGACTTGCCTACTTGTGTTATATATATACAGACAGCCTGGAAACAGCTGTTCATCATTTGTACTCCCACATTTCGACACCGGATGGGCTGGGACTGTTTACCCTGTGCAAACTCACTGCAGAGGGTTGGAAACCACCACAGATGCATTGTGTCTTACCCCTACCCAAAGCAGTTCCAAGAATTGTCCTGCTTCGGGTCTTTTTGGCCAATACATCCAAGCTGGTTCTGCCTAGATACGAAGCCATGTGTATTCATGTCCAACTCCCTTTCCTTGTGTGCCTTTCTAGTTTTCATAATCACGAGGGGTGGCATTAATTCAAACTGCCCCTTTACATATGATTCAAGTTGCTTGTGAGGGGGCAGTTCAGAAAAAAACGGTGTCCTATAATTATGAAAATTGGACTGGCACAGAGAGGGGGATCATGATGTGACCGCATGGAGCCTTAATCACACGTCATGGGGCTGGGTCAGATGTTGGCCCACTGTCATATCCCGTGTAACAGTTCTGTGACAATGAGAGAATGTGCTGAACTACTTCTCTATCTGTGTGCATTTGTGTAAGTGGGTGCGTACACATTTGGCTATTACGATCACCAAACCCAACTCTCCACCTGAGAAACTGTGGAAACAATAACATCACTGTGTGCTAAAGATCATATCCAAATGATAACCATAATGCTTAGATTAGATGCCGCATAATCGTATTTCTTGCTAATCTTTCATGCTCATAGACCAATTTCTCGCAAGTGTTGCGCTAACATAGTGCACCACAAAGTAGGGTTGGTAGGTTGGGTTTAAGATATGACACATGTAGTACTGACATCCGTGAGCCATCGCCATGACGTCTAAATAGGATTGTGCTGTAAATACATTAGCATTTCAGTGCCATATGACTCGTAGAGCTCAATCCTAACCTGGAGTTAGGCCAGCACAGTTAGGCCAGCAAAGTATGTTTTGACCACTCTCGGAGTCAGGGAGGCCAGCTCACAAATGTGTGCTATCCGAAAGTGGTCCAAACATGCTTTATGGTGGCCCTTGTGCCAGCCAAACTTTGCTGTCCTAACTATGCCAGCCTGGTTAGGATTGCGCCCTTACTGTTACGTACTGTTAAAGAGTTTCGAAGTCATCTCTCTTTGGTA
Source organism: Lerista edwardsae (assembly GCA_029204185.1). NCBI lineage: Eukaryota > Metazoa > Chordata > Lepidosauria > Squamata > Scincidae > Lerista > Lerista edwardsae. The sequence goes on from JAJKFI010000006.1 coordinate 29,193,076, forward strand.
TAGCTTAAATCCAGTATCTCTTTAACTTACAGCCAATTGATTTTTGTACAGCATCTCTTGTTTTATTTGTACTAGAATCATTTGCATATGTGTCCATGTGGATCAAGTTTCCATTCTTTTGGCACAACTAAGCATTCCCACAAGTGACTACAGGATATCGTTATCTCTGTATTTCAACCAAATGTATGCACAAATGGAAGGCAAGGATTCTCTAGAGACAAAAAGGAAAGCTCAACAGGCATTTGGTATGGCAGTGTTTATTCCTTTCCGTTTCAATTTTTAAAAGGGCCACAGCTGCCAAATAAAAATATCTAGAGGACATATTGAATAGAAAAAGAATACAAGAAGGGAATCAACAGAATCAACAATCTGCACAGAGGCACTTGAGAAAAATGCCACAGTTATGAAAGGCACAAACAAACCAGAACTTACAGAATCCATATCTCTGTACTGTAGTATCACTTCTGTTTTACAAAAACAGACACTAGACTAACGACTGACAAGTGAACAAAGGAGGAAAATGATCAACTGCAGTTTAGGTCAGTGTGTAATTTATTTCATTAAACCCTTTTAAAAAAAAAATCACGATTTGTCTGGAGGAGATGCAGTAGCTAAGAAGGTTTGAGAGAAAAGATGCTGGAAGGAATATTGTGTTAAATCAAAGGGTAAATTTACTTAAGCAGGACTGTAACCTGCTTTTAATTGCACAGTTCATACTTGCACAGGGACCTGGTGTGACTCCTGTGAATTAGCTCTTTCATTTTTAAGCACACATTTTTCCAGAGCATGAACTTTCCGTTTCTGAAAATCAAATATTTCCTTTCATCTAGCTGAAGAATGGAGGTTAATTTTAGAAGCCTGCATCTGGCCACAATCCTGATGCTGGAATGCTTTTCACTAGTTCAGTGCTTCTCTGCTAACATGATTCTGTCTAGTTTCAGCTCCATAAACTGGCGTCATAGTTCAAGCCGAGAAAAGCCTCTTTTGTGGCTTTGGTTCTCTATCACCAATACTGTTCAATAAAACGTTGGATCACCCTTGTTGTCTCTTTGATAGCAGACATGGATCCTTTTTTACCATCCAAGTTGCTTCCAACCTGAGCTAGTCCCAGCATAGGAATCTGCAGAGAGAGGGGCTTCTCTGCACTCAGGGTGTGCAGCATTCCCAGTGTGACTCCCTGAGCTCTGAGGGGGATACTTTTCAGTGATCATGAGCCCCCTGTTCTCTGCTTCCATGGGTCAATAAAACAGGGGCAGGGGGACAGGAAGAGCACCTTATCACCAGCCATGTCAGAAGCTGCCCAGCAATGAAGAAAAGGGTCCAATCTGTGTGTATTTGTGGCCAGATGGGCAGGCCGCTGCAGGAGCCATCATGTCATGTGCCAGCCCTATGATTGGCTCATGCAAAGTTCTCTCTGATAGTGCTACAGTCTCCCAGTCAGATGTTCCCCCTTTTCCCCAAGGAGCCTCCTCCAGCTGCCTCAGCACCCATAGGATGCAGCGGTAGCCATTTTGGCACCACTGCTCCTATGGGGGTCTGGCACCATAGGATTGGGCTGCCCTTGGTTAGTATGATGTCCCTCAAGCCCTGTTTGCGAGATCCCCACAATATCTGGCTAGCAATGGAATCAAAGGAGGAATGGACTGGTCTTTGGCCTGATGGAACAGAAAAGCAATTCTTTGCCAATAAGATTGTCTGGCAAGCGTATTGTTTATGAACATTTTTTAAAAGTCACACTGTGGGTTGTAAAATACATTGCTCCATAAAGTATTTATGGAGCACTATTATCACTTCTAAACCATACCTCAAAGATTTGGGCTTCAGGAATAAAGCTCACCACGTTTTGGAGTGCTTTTTTGGAATTTACATTAAAATGACTTTTCTGTGCAGAAGTGGTTCAGAAATTTCTTGAAAATGAGTGGTACACTACATATTCGTTGAGAGCATCTGAACACTTGCAAAAGTAATCAGAAATCACAGCAGTCATTTTGTATGTCATCATTATATGATGGCTGAATTTCTGCAATTGTTACATTCCAGTTTTCTTAGAACAAATGAAATGGGCATAGTTAAACATCAAGCCACTGTGAATAACGTGGTTTCTCTTTGCCTATCTGGTTGTATTTTTTTCTCACTTCTGCCAAATATTCCTAGGGCTTCAACCTTTTTAATAACATGCCCATTACTGGAAAATGTTTAAATAAACAATTGGACTAGCCTCTTGCTCCATCTTGTGGAGGGAGCGTGCTACTAAAAAATATCAAATACTGTACACACTCTAAAATTGAAACTGTCAGCGTCTGCAATCATTTCCTGTCAGCTGCTGACAGCCAGACTAGAAACAAAGAAATGCAAGAACTGTCATGGTTCCAGCTCTCTCTTTTCTCTCATAGTCTGATACACAAAAATTCATGAAACAAGACAGTCATGTTGTGTGTGTTTCTGATCTGCCCGTCACTGGCCTCACGTCACCTACCAGAGGGGCTCAGAAAGCCTAGTGGCATTGTAGCATCACATCACAGGTTATTATCAATGTAATCCTAGGCATATTTCTCTGGGAGTAAGTCCCACTGAACATAGTGGTTACACTGAACACAGTGAAGAGAGAATCCTGCACAGGTTCTGAATAAACCTGTGCAGGGTTGCACTGTAATAGCCCCAACCTGACTAAGGGCACAATCCTAACCTGGAGTTAAGCTGGCACAGTTAAGCCAGCAAAGTTTGGCTGGCACAAGAGCCACCGCAAAGTGCCTTTGGACCACTCTTGGAGTCAGGGAGGATGGTGCATGTATGTGTGTCGGCTTCTTTGACTTTGAGAGTGGTCAAAACATTCTTTGCAGTGTCCCTTGTGCCAACCAAACTGTGCTGGCCTAATTGTGCTGGCCTAAGTCCAGGCTAGAATTGCTCTCTAAATCTCCCCCCTCCACCCCAAGGCAGCCACTCTAGCACAGCACACGCTACATAGTGCCAGGGAGAGGAGCAATCCCTGAGGCCTTCTTTAGAGAACTTTCATTCCTTTACCCAGGGGTGAGCCTCCACTGCCCTGATAGGTTTCCTCAGATCTACACAAGCCAGTAGCATACCACGGTTAGAACTTGAGCAGCCAAGGCGGGGCAATGGGAGCAGTCAGCCCCAGGTACCATTGCTGCTAGGTATGCCACTGGCACCAGCCATTTTGCTGGCACAGAACTTGGGAGATCCTTACCCAGAGAAGACCTCCACAACTGCCCTTTGCAAGATGCAGCAGTAGCCATTGTGGTGTTGCTGAATTGGCTGCGGGGGGGGGGAGAATAGGATTGGGTTGTACGTTTGGGCCCACAGGCCAGCTTAAAGATCAGAGGCATAAGGAGGGTGCTGCAGGGGGGAGGTGGGCACAGTGGGTGCTCACTGCGGCAGGGTGCAGCTGCGCTGAAAAACCCATGTGTATCTCAGCCCCCCCCCACTCTCCCTTGCATCTGGATTGCTCCTAAATGGAGCAATTCTGGGCAAAGGGACATGTCGCCAGGTGACATGCAGAGGTGGGCAGAGCACTGGGGTTGTGGTGACGTTGCTTCCCACCCCCCACCCCCAGATGCACTGCCAGCCTAGTACGGCTCTGAGAAGGTGGGTTTGTAGCACTTCTAAAAGATGGTCGTGCAGGCAAACCTCTGAAGAAGAAGAGCTGTAAAGCATAAATTTACCTTATGTAGCATGCATGGGAAAATTCTGGGTCTAAGACTACGGAAACCCACAGACTTGGTAATACTGGGTTAGACCAACTTAACAACAGTTTGGCCCCAAGAATCCATTTTTTTTCTAACACTGGGCTTAGGGCCAATTCCCAGAGCCCATGTATACAACATAGGATTGCCTTCACATTCCACTTCTGTGTTAGCACATTGGGGGTCAAAGGATAGGCATTTTCACATAACACTAGAAATTCCTTTCAAAATCTACTGAAAGATGTTAACACCAGAGAGGAAGTGAAGAGAACTGCTTCTAAGAGCGCAATCCTAACCTGGAGTTAGGCCAGCACAGTTAGGCCAGCAAAGTTTGGCCAGCACAAGAGCTACCATAAAGTGTATTTGGACCACTCTCGGAGTCAGGGAGGGTGGCGCACGTCTGTGTGATGGCCTCTCTGACTCTGAGAATGGTCCAAACATACTTTATGGTGGCCCTTGTGCAGGCCAAACTTTGCTAGCCTAACTGTGCCGGCCTAACTCCAGGTTAGGATTACACCTTAAATCAAATGTAGATTCTAGACAGTAGAGTTACAATTTCTCACAGGAAATGCAAAAAGCAGTTTTCATGTCATGTTTAAATCCATGTACCTATAGGAGTATGCCAACATTCTTGAAAAGATCTTGCTTTTTTGGAGGAAGATTCATATCCCATGTGATGATTTAAGTAACTTTTCATTATGGTATGATCATACAAAAGCAAAATCCAGTATCTGTTGCTGAAGCTAAGATCCTAACATCTTATTTTCCATTAAAAAGAATCAAACAATTCTTTGGCTCATGCTTATAGAAAAAGACTGGAAGTACATTGGCTGCAGTTGTACACCTGAAGGGCTTTTGTCCACACATCTTCAAAATCCAGGCAATTCCCTCTTTCCAAACATGGCACACTTTCTGCTCTCTAGCTCAGCAGTTATCAAACTTTTTAGCATCAGGACCCACCCAAAAGAACCCTTCACTTTGCCAGCAACTCAAGCCTCTGTGGCTACAATGGTAATTAGCTAGTAGTGACACACACACACACACACACACACACACACACACACACACACACACACCCTCAAATAGCAAGTTGTTGCACATAGCCTAATCTGCCTTGTCAGTTTTGCAAACCACCAAAAATTAGGTCTTGACCCACAAGTGGGCCATGGACCCACAGTTCGAGAATCACTGCTCTAGCTACAGTTTTGAGCTGCCTACTGGAATACAGCCCAGTGTTGCTCACAATGGCAGGAATAAATACTAAGGACACACAACTCTTCAAAATGTGCAATGGTCAAATTTCTGACATAAATCTGGAGAGGCTAACAGAACAGGTCCACACACTTCACAAGGTTGATTGCTGTGATATTTCAGGACCATTGAATTAGAGGAGCCATGGTTCAGCAACAGAAACCATCTCCATGTAGACCATCTCTTTGCAGGAAAAGAGAGTTTACATCTCCATGTAAACCATCTCTTTGCAGGAAAAAGGCATCTTCCAGAGAATTGGCCAAGTCCCTGTTACTCAGAATAGTGTGGACTGGGTCCAGTACAAGGCACCTCCTAACAGACTCTCATCTTTGGTAATTTCTTCCCTGACTCTGTATTTGCAGCTTAACGTTATGAGAAAGTGACCCTCATCTGGGATTTAAACCTGGGCTCAGTCTGGATTTATTGTATCTTCGTGATATCAAGAGCAGAGCATTATGACATGAGAGGTGGTTATACATTAGAACTCCCCGGGGCTTAAAATAGTCCAGTTTAATATGTCATACAGCCCAATTCAATCCACCACCAGCCCAGAGGGTGCAACACTGCTGATGGAGCATGTGTGGCATGCTACGGGCTGGCAGGCAACCAGACAACCCAGGACAGGTAAAGAACATCCCCATAGGTTACCTACAGTGCTACAATAGATGTACGCCAGCTGCTGCTGTTACCACCAGCATTTCGGATGGTGGATCTGAAATGCCCGTCAGTGACCCACTTTCTGTGACGTCGTAGGGCCTTTGCGACACCACGCTAGAGTTACGATGTTGCAACCAGCCCGATAAGATTGGGTCATCGGTCTTACAAATGCTGATATACATATGCAGGAAACATTCAGGTGTGTTTGTTCTTGCATCATAGGGTCGGCAGGTAGGTAAATATTAGTACTGCACACTTATGAAATATACAAAGTCCCAAATACAGACTCACAGGATTTTAGGAAAACTCTTCGGAGAGAAATCACAAATCGCTGCTGAAGAACATAGGCCAAAAATCTGTTAGGTGTTTTGTTGCTGGAATTTATTCACTTGTACCTCATCACTTAAAATGAACTTCTCAGCTTTACTGATCAGTCCTCTGAAAGATGTGCAGGTGAAGGATAAGTTTGCACAATTAGTTTGTTCCCACCATGTGTTAATTTTTGGTGACATCTATGTGGCTATTTCTTTTAAGGGGCTCTGGGCCACCATAATTTTTTTTTATGGCAGCCAGTTGTGTACTGATTTGGGAATACATACTGGACCATTTCAAGTCTGTTTCATAGGATAAGTATATGGGAGAGTTGCAATAAATCACTGTTTTGTGGGCATAAAATGATTGTGTGAATGCACCCAAACGTGCAGTTCGATACACAGCTTCATATTAGCAGGCCCATTTACAATTTCGTGCCAGCAGACCCCTTTTACATGCAAAGAAGCCAGCTGCAGCCACCGATGTGAACAAAGTAGAGAATCCAATCAATTTCAGTAGTCCCGGTACAGAAGGGAGGTTCCTTTCCCAAAAGGTGGTCATGATTGGCAGAGCTGGGACATCCTAGACAGGAGAACATTCTCTATTAATGTGAACTTGAACAGAATGGAGCATCAGAAAAATAAAAGCACCGAAAACACAGGTGTGTTTAGACAGAAGCCCCTACTATTAGAGGTCTCCCTGTCTGAATGTCTCCCCACTATTCCATTAACGATGTTGGAGAGATTAAATAGTGCTTTATCTTTACAACGGGGGAATAAAAAAGAACCCCTGCCCTCCTTACCTTTCTCCTTAGTGAACAAATAGGAGTGAAAACATACATGGGATTCGTGGCCTGATCCTATCCCCTCCCTTGCCGATGTAACTAGCATTGCACCAGCAGAAGCTGCTTTACAGCTGTTGTAAAGCAATCTCCATTGATGAGCACAGCAGGCCAGTCAGTGGAGAAGCTGAATATTGCGGGTTGGAGGGGTAAGGCCAAAGATGACGACTTACCAGTGGAGAAGGTGTAATAGCTTCCCATGCACTGGTGCGTCAACAGGCACTGGAATTGCTCCATTTCAGAGCTATGTGGAGGTGAAGGTGGTCCCAACATCACAGCACTCACTGGTTTAACACCTGGAACACTGCACTGTGTGCCACCCCAGTCATCTCCCTCAGCATACCACTGGATTCTTGGATACCCCCATGCAGCCTGACATCTGCCGCCTGCAACACACACACCCCGGCCACCCACTTTGTATGCTCCTGGAACTCAGGGTTCTTCAATGAAGTTCTGGGCAGGGAAATGGAAACAATTCTCGCCTACACATTATTAACTTGTGGAACTCCCTCCCTCAGGATGCAGTGTTGGACAGTACCTAAGAGACAGTAAACCTCCAAGTACCAAAAGTTGGGGACAAACAACAGGAGATGGCCATCACTTTGACATTATGTGTGTGAGCTGCTTGTGGAATCTGGCCAGCTGTTGTTAGAATGAAACGCTGCACTAAATGGACCTCGCATTCCTCAAGTGTTATGTTATTCTTCATTACAGATCATGCACAATGCATGTCTCAAGGGAGCTGAGCAAATAAATGCAGCACGATTTCACTTGACTCTTCTTATGAAATGAAAAATGACCACTGAAATAGAACTTACACGAGATTCTGGTTCAGATTGCCAAATTTCTCCTCCTGAAATTCTACCCATTGAGCCCAATATCTGAAAAGGAATAACATCACGTATTAAATCTGACCCATTCTTCAATGATACATGACTTTCACAGTCTGCTTTAAACAGCTGTCATCGCTGTCGGGAAAAAAAAAAAAGCTTAGAAAACAATTTTACATGATGGCACATGATGGCAATCCTTGCAGAAATAAATGGGAGTTGAACAAAAGCACACATAATGTGGGGGCCACAAAAGGGACGTGGTGGCACAGCGAGTTAATCCGCTGTTGCTGGGCTTTCGACCGGAAGGTTGGGAGTTCAAGACTGCGCAACGGAGTGAGCTCCCGTTGCTTGTCCCAGCTCCTGCCAACCTAGCAGTTCGAAAGCACCTAAGTGCAAGGAGATAAATAGGGACCACTTCGATGGGAAGGTAACGGCATTCCATGCAGAGTCATGCCGGCCACATGACCACGGAAGCTTGTCCTCGGACAAAAACGCCGGCTCTACAGGCTTTGAAACAGAGATGAGCACCGCCCCCTACAGTCGGTCACGACTAGACCATTCGGTTGTGGGGAAACCTTTACCTTTACCTTTACACATAATGTAAACTTACCTAAAACTATGCAGCACCTCACATTTTGAACTATATGGATCTGTTAGTGAACCAGAACAATTCACACAACAAAATATTTTCTCCAGATAAGGTGGAATAAAATAAATTGAAATAATGTCTGAACTGCTTCTTAGAGCACAATCCTAACCTGGAGTTAGGCCAGCACAGTTAGGCCAGCAGAGTTGTTATATCACTTATTTCATACACACTTATTCAAGCCCCAGTGAATACAGTGAGGTTCACTTCTGAGTAAAGATGTATAGAATTGTGCATGATACGTCTTGACATTGCAAATGAGATCCAAAATATCTATCTATTGGCTGATATAATTAGCAATGAAGAGACTACTTTGCTTCCCACAAAGCACTTTTTAGGGGGTTACCAAAATACCCAGACCGAGAATCACAACAGCCAAATAAGATAACATATTTCCAGTTTGTGTTATGAAGCATCATTGGTACCTCTCTGGCCGCTCTCTCTCCAGCCTGTATAGCACCTTCCATGTAGCCGCTCCATTCAGAAGCCGTCTCAGTGCCTGCAAAAAAGATCTTCCCAACTGGCTCACGAAGGATCCTTTACAACAGTCACAGAAGGGGGAAAGCAGAAGTTAGGCGAGACTATTCCCAGTATCATTCAGTACATGAATTTTATTCCTTAGGACAGATGGTGATAGCCTTCTTAAGGTTTCTACAACTATTTGGATAGCAATACTCTTGCCTTGAGAACTCTACCATTGGGCATAAATCTAGCATTTCGTACAGGAACCTAGAAGGGTTAACTTGTGAGTGAAGGAAGTATCACTGTTAGTGAAGCAATCATTTGTCATCAAATCAATGCTTCCAAGAACAGAGTGGCTTCAATAAAAACAGACAGGCCATGCCAGGTAGGTCTGCATACTGCTTATGATTAGGTGTCTGGCATGTGCCTTCAAAAGCAGCTTGGAAGGCCTCAGCTCCCTGCCATGGGTTCAGTTCCCCCTGCAATCCCTCCTGCCCCACAACAGAAGATAGGTCTTGTCATTCATTATCACACCAACCATCTGCAGATGGTTTTTCTGCATGGGCTTGACATAGCCCAGATGGCTTTATGCTCAACCCTTGCACAGGATCCTTTTGTATGCACAACAACCACCAATACAGCAAAAGAATCTCTCTTCAAACGCAGGCCAATCTTGTCAGATCAGATCAGCTAATTCTGGCACAAAGAATTATGTCTAAGGGCACGGGCAGGGCAAGGTGAGACTGGCAGGGAGACACAGGCAGCCCCCTGCATCCACTGACCACCGCCATGGCTATCTCCCCTCACCCCCTTTGGCCTCCGTACCTCTCCCTCCTCTTTGCTCTGCTGCTCTGTGTTTGGAAAAGGAAAGCCAGAAGAAACACTGCCCCACTTCCCCAAAAAATCTTCTGACATGAAGGTTGGTCCACCTATGTGGAAACATCATACACTTTCGTTTTGGGAAGTGGCTTCGTTCTCCCAGCTTCCTTGCTTTGGCAACACTCAAAACACAGAGCAGCAGAGCAAAGAGGAAGAAAAGGTAGAAAAAGCGGGGACAATGGATGGGTGAGCTGGAAGACCTGCCCAATCCTATTCAGGGCGCAATCCTATGCAATGCCGGAATGGCGAGGCAGACTTGGCAGCGCCATATCCGACGCTGCATAGGAGAGCCCCCCCCCCATAGAGCGTGTGCTCCCTTACCATACGAGAGGCTCCAGCCTCCCCTATGCGGTCCACGGAGACCGTGCGGCCCAAATCAGGGCCTCGCGGCTGGGCTTAGGATGTGGCCGTATGGCCACCTCCCAAGCCCACCCATGTCCTGCCCCCAGCCTCCCTCTCTCCCATCAATCCCCGTCCCGATATGGGACAGAGCCTCTCTTGCGCCGCCGACCAGCTTCGGTCGGCGCAAGGGAGGCTCTCCATTGGCACTCTGAAGCTGATGCTACGAGTAGTGACGGCTTCAGAGCATTAGCGCTGATGCGGGGGTGCTGATTGGCACCCCCGTGTCAGCACTAATGAGGTAGCGCTGACGCAATGACGGGCTATGTCCTTTATAGGATTGCGCTGCCCATTCCTTGCCATCGCGTGCCGACATGCCAAAATGTGTGCCAACATGCTGCACGCTATGGTGGGGGCCGCAGATCGGAAGGCTTGGGAAAGGTAAGGGAAATATATTCCTTTACCTCCCTGTATGTCTTCTGATACCAATGGGTCTCTTCAATGGTAGGGCTGGAGAAGGAGGCAGCAGGTGTACTGATACCAACCCAATCATTCTCCTTCCAGGAAAACTACTGGGAACAGAACTGCCGCCGCCTCCACCACCACTACCTCCTCTCCTCCACCACCACTCCTTCTAAACAGGCTGGGCAGAAAAGATTCTGGGAGTGGAACTTCCAAGTTACTTAGCAGAAATGGCTAGTTTAGAAAAAGCAATAAACAAAGAAGTGGCTATTGGGGGGGGGGAATGGATCATGTGCTGATGCCTGACACAACCCCCCCACAAGGAGAACAGACTGTGTTCAATAATCACTAATCAAAAACTGCAAGTCAGAGCGTGGCTCCTATCATATTATCCCATTATATTTCTGGTTTGATCTTGAATGAGCTGCTTAGTGTGACAGCCTGCGTGTTGCAACAATACCTTCCAAACTGAGTCATTATCCCTGGCGGGAAATAGGCTGTGTAGCATCCTCCAGAATATTGCTCTTCACACCAGTTCTTCTCTTCATAGTGCACGGGCTATAAAGATAGAATTAACAACATATGGGGAAACAAGGGGAAGCTTTCAAAGGATCAGTAGAAAGATTTTTTAAAAATAGGAAGCTGAGACAATATCTGTATTTCTCCCCCCACCCCCAACTGCAGCCAGGGATGGGCATTTTGATGGGGAAAACAGCAGGCAGGAAGGGTTAAACATGCTGGAAGGGTTAACCCCCCCCCACCAGCATCACCACTCCAATCAAACTGGCAGCCCCCTGTGGCTGCACTTCATGAAAAAACACTGGGAGGTCCGATTCCATATCTCCTGTTAGGTCGGCTGGCCACCTCATCCAGGGACAGCCCAAAGTATTATACTCACCCCACTGCCCTGCCCCAAAGGGGAAACTCAACATCACAGGGTGTAGTGAGGGAAATGACACGCTGAGCAAACAAAATCCCACACCGACTTTGCACACAGAGTCACAGAAATGCTGCTAATGCAGGGGTTTATTGTTGGGGTTCTGTATAGAGGGAAGGGAGATGAATACCTCAGGGGTCCCTCTTCAGGCAGTGAGACCAGCAGTGTCCCTTTCTCAAGGATTTGACTGATCCTCATCGTTGGCTCAGGGCCCGGCTTTTAGGAGTGCCTTCCCTAGCGGTACACTCCTTGCCCCAGGGGTTAGAGCCAGATGGAGGCAGGTTCAGGAGATGAGGGCAGTTGTGCCCTGGGAGCTGCTGGGAATGGCTTGGAGGCTCCCAATCCACTTGTGCCTTCCCTGTACCTTTGCTCCTCCTCCCTTCCTCTGCCTACCCCCACCAGCTGTCTCCACTTTCCTTCCCCTTCACTTTCACCTTCTTTCCTTCTATTCTTCTTCTACCTGCCTCAAAGCTTTCTTCTCCCCTCTTCCTTCATCTTTACCTCCCCACTCTCTGTTTGCTAGTCAGATCTTGAGGCTGCTCCTTTTTTGTTCTCCTTTCATCTTGTTCCTTGTGCCTCAGCCATGCCCTCCTCTTCTCTCTCGTCTCCATCCCTGACTAGTTTTAGAATGTATTTCCGTCATCAATGAGTAGCCTTAGTTCGACCCCAGGCATCTCAGTTTAAACGAGTTTCTAGATCAGAGAACCTGGTCTCTAGATGGGCATGAGCTTTGATGCTGAAGATCCAGGCAATGTTTCAAGCAAAGGAGGCCAACCTTAGCACCTTATAAGCAAGTATAACCCTGCCTTGAATTCAATACAGAAATATTTCTTTGTCTTAAATCTCTTAGAAAGGCCTGATGCTTGGCAACTGATCTCCATGGCAGAACTTGCTCTACACTAACCCTGAAAGTGCAATCCTAACCTGGAGTTAGGCTGGTGCAGTTAGGCCAACAAAGTTTGGCCAGCACAAGAGCCACCGAAAAGTATGTTTGGACCACTCTCGGATTCAGAGAGGCCAGCATACAGATGTGCACCATCCTCCCTGACTCCTAGAGTAGTCCAAACACTCTTTACATGTTTGCTGGTCAAACTTTGCTGGGCTAACCGCGCCGGCCTAACTCCAGGTTAGGATTGCGCCCTGAATCTTTGCTTGTGTGCTCAAAGCCACTGAACAGTCCCTGACATAGGTCAGCTATGAAGAGACTCATATGGGGCAAAAAAAAACAAACCCTAGAGGTAATATGGCACCCACTCTCAATAACAGGAAAACCCTGAATGAATGACCTCTAAAAATTGTTGTATAATTTGAGTGCTTTCTTTTATTTGCTGCAATTCTCTTGATACATATTTCTTGTCTTTCATATAAAAATGTAGATTCAATCAGCCATTAATCAATAAGCAGTCAATTTTATTTATGTATTTATTATTCATTTAAAGTATTTTTATCCCGCCTTTCCTATGTCAGAGCAAATGCTCAAGGTGGCTTACAGTTGAGACTAAAAATCTATATAATAAACAAAACAATAAATAAAATCATCATAAAGGGAAACAGACACACACCAATTGGAGGAGGGGAACTATAAACAAAGCACTGCAGGGGTGGTAGATAACAAGGTATCATTCAAACAGCAACACAAAACAAAAATGTTTTGAGCCCTCGCCAAAAGACCATGAGGGAGGGGATAGACGTTAGTTCTCCCGGGAGGTACTTCCATATTGGGAAATTCCACAGTTCCAGAAAGTGATGCCACATCTGAAATTTTTTGTTACACTTAAATCTATGAAAATATTGCAGTTGTAAGGAAAGATCATCCTGGTTTGTATGGCTTACAAGTTACTAAGAAAATTTATTTGGGAGCATTTGCAGACTATAATGAAGTCTGTAGAGCCATCTGCCAAGTGAGCCCTGGGCGAAAGGCTTGCTATACTCCGTGGACAGGCACAGCTCATATTGGCTGCATTGATGGCTAGAAACATTCCTCTTGTCACCTTCCATTCTCCGCCTCCTTCATCCTCATTCATTTCAGTGTGACAGTGTTTCATTATCATATTTTGGAAATCAACACACTTTAGAAATTCATAAACAGATCACTAAACTAATCTGTACGAACACCGTATATTGCAAAAAAGATATGTAATATAATGAATATTAAAATTCTTACGTATAAAGCTTCCTGTGATCCCAACACCTTAGCATAGAGCTCGCAGATTTGTACTTTCCTATAGAAGAAATATTAAAAAGACATATTGATGATGTATACAAAAAGAAATCTGTTCTGAATTTGAATTTGAATGGGTCTGCTTTAAGATTTAGATTTCTGAATGGTTTGCCGATAAGGACTTCCAGAGGCATATCTGTTTCAGAGTGCAGTCCTAACCTGCGGTTAGGCCAGCACAGTTAGGCCAACAAAGTCTGGCTGGCACTAGGGACACCGTTAAGTATGTTTGGACCACTCTCCGAGTCAGAGAGGCCAGCACACACACAAGCACCGTCCTCCCTGACTCCGAGAATGACCCAAACATGCTTTACAGTGGCCCTTGTGCCAGTCAAACTTTGCTAGCCTAACTGTGCCAGCCTAATTCCAGGTTAGGATTGTGCTTAGTCTGCAGCAACAAAGAGTGCTGTGGCATCTTAAAGACTAACAAATTCACAGTGATTGATGGTTTCTCCTTTAGAAATCAGGTTTTAAAGTCCCTGGGCAGAAAAATCCTGACCAGCACTTATGCCGGCTTGGTCCCTTGCGCTGTCTTTAAGGTGTCACAAACATGCCATACAGAGTTAGGTAGGCTGGTACAAGGATGTTCACCAGCCTCCCAGCACCAGATCTAGCCTCAAAGATGGTGAGTTTGTGCTAGCTCAGGCAGGCCAGTATAGCAGGTGGATACTGGGGACGCCTTTTTAAGGATAGGGGAACAAACAAACAAACAAACAAACAAGCAAACTGTTAGCAAACACAAACAAACACAAAGAGTTAATTTCAACAAGAAATTAACGAAGCGGTTTACAGGCAAAAAAATCAAATTAAATGGCTCCCTGTCCTGAAAAGGGCTCACAATGTAAAAAATTATCAGTGGAACATCAGTAGTTTTGCTGAAACAAGGTAAAAAAAAGAGAGGTTTGTTTAAGGTTGCCAGGGCTGGATGACTTACAAGCTGGAATCAAGACTGGGAAAAATATCAACAACCTCATATATGCAGACGATACCACTCTAATGGCAGAAAGTGAGGAAGACCTAAAGAACCTTCTGATGAGGGTGAAAGAGGAAAGTGCCAAAATGGGCTTGAAGCTCAACATCAAAAAAACTAAGATCATGGCAACCACTCCCATCACTTCCTGGCAAATAGAAGGGGAAGAAATGGAAGCAGTGACAGACTTTATCTTCCTGGGCTCCAAGATCACCGTAGATGGTGACTGCAGCCATGAAATTAAAAGACGTTTACTTCATGGGAGGAAAGCTATGGCGAACCTAGACAACTTAATAAAAAGCCGAAACATCACCCTGCCAACAAAGGTTTGCATAGACAAAGCTATGGTTTTCCCAGTAGCAATGTATGGTTGTGAGATCTGGACCATAAGAAAGGCAGAGCGCTGAAGAATAGATGCTTTTGAAGGGAAAAGGAGAAGGGGGCAGCAGAGGATGAGATGGTAAGATAGTGTCACTGAAGCGATGAACATGAAATTGGGCCAACTCCGGAAGCTAGTGGAGGACAGGGAGGCCTGGCGTGCTGTGGTCCATGGGGTCGCGAAGAGTCGGACACGACTTAGCGACTGAACAACAACTCTAACTGTGGAGAACTGAAACTATCCCGAATCAGTGGATACTGGGGAACGCCTGTAAGCAGACACCAGAAGAGAGCTATTCCTTTTGGTGCACAGGTTCTAACAGTCCTAGCTACCTGTTTAATCCCGGGAGCTAAATCTAGACAGAAAAAGCAATTTTTAATGCATTTCACGTAGCAATGGAACCCCATAGCTGAACAATGTACAGCAATCCAAATACTTTTGATTTAGCAAACAGACAAATGTTCCACATCTTCCTGCTAAAAGCTAATCTTCCAAAACGGCAAGGCATTTTTATGGTCAGATGTATGTTCTACCTACCAATAAAAACTCTGTTTTTATAGTAACCCCCAATAAACAACCCATCATTCATTCATTTCACAGCAACAGGAACCACTCAAGGGCTGCAAATGCTCAATAGCACTTAGCACACAGGCACAAATTGAAACATGATAGTTGGAGCTTATGGCAGTCTGAAATGCTAAATGCCGTGGACACCCAGAAATGTGCATGGTTAAAAATCTATGTATTTTTAAAGCAATTCTTCCCAACAAATGAGACACAAAAAGCACTTGACTTGCAGTTTTCAAGCTAGTTTCACTTGACTTACAGACTAGAATAACACTATGCAACATCAGTAATTTGAAGATCATAACACTGTAATTTGTTCCTCTCCCAAAACATAAATGCAATTGACAATGTTTGCTAATATTCTTGTCGTGGAATAATGCCATCTTGGGGCTCACCACATGCACTGTTATAGTGTGTCATAAAAAGCTTTAAGGATGTTCCACTAAATACTAATACAAAAAAAAAAGTATTTCTGCATTTGCCTTCTCTAAATTGAATTTAAAACCTACATTGGCTGGAGCATATGGTCTATTGCAAAATAAATATCCCCATGCTTACTATCCTGCATAAGCAATATACTCAAAGGTACCCAGAAAGTGAGTGAGGATGGGCTCAATGGCACTTTTGATATAATGGATGAAAAACACCCAGACTAAAAGCTTGAAGATGCTTCTTTTAAAAACACACATATTTTCAAAGGCAACCCTGACGCAGAAAACTGACTGTGCAAGATGTTCTCTGATCATTGTCATCACAGCCTCCTTAAATAGAAAGCCATATCAGGGCCCAACCCTGTGGGCAATAATGCCAGCAGCAGGTGCATACTGCCAGCTCTTGGAGTCGTAAACATGTAACATACACCCAAAGGATAGGTACCGCCTGCAGTGGGGCCACACAGGGCCGTTGCTATCATTAGGCCAACTAAGTAGCTGCCTCGGATGTAGATGACGACTGACTGTATCTGCATGAAAGCGATACCTAGATGCCCCAAATGAGTTGATGAAACAAAAGTAGCGTGACTGTGTTTACAGGATACTCTGGTGGTGTCTTAAAGACCCTTTCCTTGCAAATGGCCCAATAGGGTGCTATATAAAGGATAAGGAATCATAGTATTTTAAATCAAGGCTTTATGGAACAAAAGATTCCACTCCGGAGAGCTGGCTCTTAAAGTGTGACGCTTTGAAGCTACAACCCCACTGGCAGGGCAGAACCTGCTGCCACAATATTTAAAGACACTAAAGTTGGGAGCTGATTTTTTTTTCTTTAAATGACCACATGGAAAGAAAGGTTTATTGTTCATACCTTTCATCCTTCGTGAGATGAGCCAATCTCCGACATTTCCGAGCAAGAATGAAGCTACGTTTTACAAACACAGAAAAAGGAATAAATGAAGAAAAATGAAAGAATGAAGACACTTCTCTAATAAATACCTTTTAAAATCAGACCAGCTGGTACCACTTTGAAAGTGCAATCCTCTACCCCCGTTGAGCGGGTGCTACGCTCTTGTGCCGGCCAAACGCTGTCGCAAACGTGCCGTCAAGAGCATCAGCGATGGCAGTACGGCCCTGGACTGACACAAGCAGCAGCACCAACGCTCGGTGCTGCCATGACCACCAGCAGCACCAGCCTTGTGCCAGTCGAGCATCGGTGGCGTGCAGTCAGCGCTGGGCCTTGCCGATGGCATTCCAGAGGCGTGCTGGGGGAGTAGCTGGGTGGCACAGTGGGCGGAGACGGGGGTTGTGACGCAGGATGGCCACAGTGCCAAATCCTAAACCCCATCCCCAGCGGCCCCAATTTGGGACACTCCTGTGCACGTGCGCCTGTGCCTGCAAAACAGCAGGCGCAGATCTGAGCATCCCCATTGGGATGACTGGGGCTTACATGGGTGTAAGGGAATGAAGCCTGCATTTCATTGCTGCTGCCCCCAATGGACTTTAGGATACAGCCCTGTTATGTTGGCCTTACTTAGGACTGGGTTGTGAATGATAATACGGCACTAAAACCCCTTTCCAAACTTTCAGGTTGTCTGAGGGTAACTTTTAATGACACGCGGAAACACCAAAACACAAAGCATGGTGTCTTTCCAGTGGGATTCCTATCAGGGTGGAGTGGGGTGGGGGAAATGCTAAGTGCTGCAGAACACTGAACTTCTGTGTAATGTGGCCCCTCCTTCTCGCCACCAGAGCCATTTGCTGCTCGGAGAGCCGGCTCAGAGGCTTTGAGATCTGAGCCGCAAATAGGAGCTCAGGCTCCTACAACATTTAGCATTCCCCCCGCCCCGTAGGAATGCCACTGTGTCCTTCCATGCAGCGGTGTTATGCTGCCGGAACACTGGGTGGGACATCCGGGTGATCGACAGCCCGCCCGTCACGTTCTGCAGCATTACGCTGTTTGCGTAACGTACGCAAGTGGCGTAATTGGTTACGCAAACGGCGTACCGCTCCGGAACACAACGGGCGGGCTGTCGGTCACCCGGATGTCCCGCCCAGCGTTCCGGCAGCATAACACAGCTGCTTCCATGTTTCTAAAATACTGTTGAAAGGAAGGGATGTAAATCTCACCAACACAAAGACACATGGGCATGTGATGCAGGGATAGCTTATTCAATTCAGACCTGGGAAAATGCATTTCTTGCCTTTTGCATGTGCAAGGAGGAAACATGCTCCCCATTTCAGAGCTTCTACCCAATAAATGAAGAAGCCCTGAGATTATTGCAAACACCGACATGGGCTGTACCAAGCCACCAGGAAAAAGACAGGCAGGTAAAACTAAATAGGTGCGAAGCTAAAGCATTGAAAGTCACGATAAATCCCATTTGGGACCAACTTGGATCCTTCTTTCATGAATTCTCAGACAATATTCTCTTCACATTCAGATCCTGCTTCTTACCCTTTCTCCCACTTCCTACAACACACAGTAGGAAGCCTTTTTGAGTCGTCTTACCCAATTATGGCTGGAAATGTTCCATCTGGTTTGGTATCATCTAGTGACAGGCCAATTGCTGCGTCCTCATCTTCAATGATCATGGTACCACAGAAATCTAGTGAACAATAATCTTCATGTTAAATAATCCAATTCGTCCTATGAAAAGCCAGACTGAGGTCAATCTTGTGCCTGCCAGGCACCCTTCTTAACAAGAACACAATGGGAATATTTACTGAATTGGACTCATAAGCGGACCTCAATATCCACAGAGGTTCCGTTACTGGAACCTCTGTGGATAGTGAACCAAAATCCATGGTAATTCAGACCCACGCTTCGAACCTTACTGAAGCTGTGCTCCCTCACAGGGCTTCCCTGGGCCTCAGAATGCTCCTGAGATTAAAATGTTAAAAGGCATTTAAAGGCATTAAAATGTTACTTCCAGTTTTCCAGGGAAATTACATCTTTTCAGCTGAAACAGCCATTCTATGGCTCACAGAGGCCGTGAGCAGTCGCCTTCAGAGGGTCCAAGTGAATCCCTCCCCTGCAGGTTCGGGAACTGCAAATTCTGAAATCTGTGGGTCCTGAATCCATGAATATCGCAGGCCCACTGTACCTATTAATATTCATATTGCGACAGTTACTGTGTGAGTGTCAAGCAAGCTGTCACTCCAAAGTCCTACGATAGCCGAGAAATGACCCAACTTATTGCTGCATTCTCAGGAAAGCAGCAGGCTGCGGCAACACAATGATGGCATTTCCAGCCACGATGGCACATCCAGGGGGTCCCAGACAGATTGTCATTTTAAACTAAACATTATACTAAAACATTTGAAAACCACTGGATTAGAGGAATGAAGAAGTAGTGATAGGGAAACTCTGCAGATGGGCCTTCAGGCTTCTGGTTGTACATGCAATACTCCCTACCACACCAAAAGATATGAACGTGATTAGGTTAAATGTGTTTGTTTTCAGTAATGCCTCACTGGATACCACACCAATGAAATACACCTTTCCACACACATAGGCTTGAAGTTTTTTAGGTAGAGAATTCAGAAAGCTTTGAAATTCCTTATGAAGTTTTGACATTGCTTACAAACATGGATTACAGTAAAGTGAAGTACTGTACATACACTTACTACAGGCAATTCTCTTTTCTATTTTTTATTCATTTGTGGATCTGAATCAGTGATGTCATCTGGTAATGATGAATGGGAACTCTGGGCGGGACTAACACGTGATTGGCAGCCCGTCCATTCCGTTCCGCGGCTGCCCAGGCCTCAAGGGGGCTGCCCCCGGTTGGCGCGCCCCACCACTGCTCGCCCAGGCACCCGGCACGCCCCCCACCCATCCCCCCCAGCGAGCAGGCGCCCCGCTGAGGCCAGGGCAGCTGCGGAACGCAACGGACGGGCAGCCAAGCACATGTAAGTCCCGCCCAGCATTCCCGTTCTTCATTACCAGATAACATCACTGATCTGAATCCAACCTTTCCCACAGATCACAGCTCCAAATACACAAATACAATAAGAAAATTATACTAAAAGCAACACAGAAATGAAAAGCAACAAATAATTAGCATGAAATACCCTTTTTCCTCCAGAATGCTTCACTGTAGTATACGATGCATTTGATGACTGATCCCATAGGAACCCGGTTGATCAATTGATTTCTCATTGATGGCAAAGGCGGATTAAAGTGAATCTTCAAACTAAGTGATGGGGGGATGGCACTAATAACATATCGAGCCTTGAAAAGAAACAGAAACAGAATTAAATTTATCTTTCCCGGGAACATTAAAATTACACTATGATGTAAATATGTTCACAGTGTTTTAAAAGTATCAAAAGTATATAAAAGTATTTATCACAGAACACAGAAATGATTATTGGGGAGGCCCAATACTGAATGACAAATAAACAGGAGATAAAAACCAAAAATAGATGGCTACAGTTTTTCTGAATAATAAGAGAGAAGGCTATTGCAAAGGCTGTAAATGACAAAAAAAAATACAAGGGTAGTTTCAGATCATTTTCATTTTGAAACTGCCCAACTTAAGTTTTCTTTTTTATTGTTCAGTGGATATTTATTTATTTCATACATTTTACCTACTTTTCTTCCATCACTATGGAGCCCAAGGTGGCTTACAAAACACCATCTATTTAAAAATAATGCAGAAATAAAAAAAACAGCAACAGCAAGGTACTATTATTCTTGAAAATGGCCAATTTGGACCAAAATACATATCACAAAGAATGCATAAGTTGTTCTGCTCTTTCCCTTTAAAAAAAAGCATGGAGATACAAAATGCCTATAAATAGTCACAGAATAAGAAAACAATTAATGACTGATTCATGGCCCCAATCCTTTCTGCGTGATTCGCTGGAGGAGTCCAAAATCCGCCAGCTTATCTTGAGGTCTGCCATCACAGCATCTTCTCCGCTTGTCTGCAATGTGCTGCTGCTGCTGGTTCAAGACCCAGAAGGGCTTGTACCACTAAAAGTACAGCTCAGATTAGCTGCTGGCACAGTTTGCTGGCAGATTGGGACGGGGGGGGAATCTCAGCAGTGGTGACAGCCACCAAACCTTCCCCTCCCCTTACCTCATAAGTTTCATGGTCTAATGTCTCCACTATGACATTGTCACCTGTCTGATCAATAAAGGTTACAGGCTTCTCTAGCATAACCCGTTCGCCCAGGTATTCCATAATCTTCTCACTAATTTGACCAGAACCACCAATAAACTTCCTCTCCTGAAACAGATAGAAAAAAATGTCATATTACACAATGAGCAAAATTGTGGAGACAGAATAATAGAACAATATTTAGGTACATGGAACAGATGCCTATAAATGCAATAGAATAACCCACTATTGTTTTAAACTTCTAGTTCCAGTTGAACAAATAGCTGTTATATTGAAAAACAAATGGAATCCCTCAAGTTGGCAACATACTGTATAAGCTGGCAGTTTATACTGTAAATAAGACTTAAGTTGCTCAATCATTATAGCTTTTCTGTGATTTATACCTTTATCCTATTGAATTCAATGAAACTTGCACGGGATTAGGCTATAAGACTACAATTCTAGGCAGGTTGACTCAGAAGTATGCCTTACTGAATTCAATGGGACTTGTCACCTGCTCCCAGGAAAGTCACTACTGTGTTGGATTGAAGCCTAAAGATTGTACGTATGTGCACTGGAATAGCTAATGAAAGTGGTCATAGGATTGATCAGGACATATGACTTCTTATACCTGGCCTCCATTGGTTGTTGAAAATATCCTGGCTGTCCCACCACACTGCTTAACATACCACAGGAACCAGAGAGCAGAGACCTCGTGTGGTTCAGAAGTCACATCAACATTGACAAAGAGAGTAGCAAACCGCCTGGCAGCACTGCATGTGAAACCAAAGAAAAAAGAATGTGGTTGGACCGTGTCTTCTTACCTTGCACTCTTGCAGAAAGGAAAGCAGCACTTCTGGGAACCTTTTGCTCTAATGGAAGTCAGCCTTGCAGCTATTCTTTGCCTTTCAGTTAATGAAATAATTTACCTCCCACCATCATAACTTAGCACCTGGCAAATGTATTCCTCCTCACTTCTCTGAGTTCTCTCTATGCAAGATTCTGCTCTCTTCTTCTGAAATCACATGACCAAGATCCTCTCTCATTTGCACCTCTCTATCATTTCAGGCACTGGAGAGAGAACTGGAAGAACCAAGTCCAACAGAAGGACCTGAGAAAGGGTCATAATGGAAAGGGTGGGAAACAAATACCTGTGCTGTTCCCCTCATAATGTTTCTGGCTCATTGTGAGGAAAGCAGAGAAAAATTAATTTGTATGGAAGCGAAGATACACAATGATAGGTGATGTCGTCGATTCCAAACCCTGCTATGATGCAGAACTCACTGAGGGTGCAATCCTAAACTTAGGCCAGCATAAATTAAGCCAGCAAAGTTTGGCCAGCACAAGGGCCACCATAAAGTATGTTTGGACCACTGTCAGTGTCAGAGAGGCCAGCACACAGATGTGATCTATCCAGCGTTGTCATGCAGCCGGAACCCTATCCTCCCTGACTCCGAGAGTAGTCCAAACATGCTTTATGGTGGCCCTTGTGCTGGCCAAGCTTTGCTGGCTTAACTTGTTGTTTAGTTGCTAAGTCGTGTCCAACCTTCGCGACCCCATGGACCACAGCACGCTAGCCCACCCTGTCCCCCACTAGCTTCCAGAATTCGCCCAATTTCATGTTCATTGCTTTGGTAACACTATCTAACCATCCCATCCTCTGCCGCCCCCTTCTCCTTTTGCCTTCAATCTTTCCCAGCATGAGGGTCTTTTCTAAAGAGTCCTCTCTTCTCAGGAGGTGGCCAAAATACTTGCGCTTCAGCTTCAGTATTTGTCCTTCCAGGGAGCAATCAGGCTTGACTTCCTGTAGGATTGCCCGATTGGATCTCCTTGCAGTCCAGGGGACTCTCAAGAGTCTTCTCCAACACCATAATTTGAAAGCAAATTCTTCGGCGCTCCACTTTTCTTATCGTCCAGCTCTCACAGCCGTACATGACTACTGGGAAAACCATCGCTTTGACTATGCAAACCTTTGTTGCCTTTTTATTAAGTTGTCTAGGTTCACTATAGCTTTCCTCCCATGGCTTAGCTTATGCCAGCCTAACTCCAGTTTAGGATTGCACTCTTAGCCTAAACCCTTTTTGTCAGTGTATTCAATCTGTAGGTTAGAAAGACCACAAGTTCCCCAAGTGACATATACAGCTGTGCTACCCTTCTTGCTTCCAGCTGGTTCTTGATGATTGTACTTTAAGCATTTGAACATGTGTCCAACTCCCAGCTGCCTCACATGATGCTACATACCGTTTGTGCCTCCATCTTTGAAAAACAAATTTAACAACAGTCACATGCACATGTGCTTTTGTGTATGAGAGATTAGGATTGGGACCATGGAGCATAAGAAGGTGACGTCCAACTCTTTCCTCTCACACTGCAGTTCTGATAAAAACACCCCCCTCCCAATTTGCTATTAGTCTCAGGAGGGAAGTTTCCACTGTTACCGATTAGCTGCTTGGGGTAATATCAGCTTCGAGGAGGGTCAGAGGGCTATTTCATTAGTTCAATACATTGAGTGTAAGGATTAAATCTTCCTGCATACTGTGGTCCCCTGTGACTTTTTTTTTTTTTTAAAAAGAACCATAAATGATATTAGCATCACACCCGGTTTGCCTCCCAGAGATTAGAAGACTCACAGCCCAATCCAGAACTGCCTGGCCGCCATGGACACAGTGGTAGCCAAAAGGCTACAGCTGCATCAAGTGGCAGCAAGGCAGCTACTGGAGTCTCCCTGGGAGAAGGGGCCATTTGTCCCCTTCCCCCAGGGAAAGCCCCACCGCCCACAATGGGGCCCCATAGCTCACTGCCGGCTATCTTGCTGGCTGTGAATCAAGCAGCCCCATGTCAGGCTGCATGAGCTGGGGTTAAGATCCAGTGGTGGAAGCCGCCACCCCCCTCGCGGCCAGCTCCTCCCCGCCCCCACACAGTTCCTCTCCCGTCCCCGCCTCCCCCCCACCCCAAATGGGCTTCCCAGCTGCTGGTGGTGCTGGAGCGCCAGCTGGCCGCCCACTCACATTAGGGCTTGGCGCTGTGTGAGTGTTGCCCCCGTGCAAGTGGTAACGTGTCCCGAAGGTGCTTTATGGCACATTCGCAACAGTTTTAGCTGGCAGTGCTTGTGTACCGCCGGTGATAAGGCCTTCGGGACTGGGCCCTCAAAAAGATACAAGTGTTCCATTGTGCTATCTCGCAGGTGAAAATGTGTGTGTGTTTGTCCATGGATCCATGGTCACGTGGAGAATGTAACAACTGGTTCATCCAAGGATATAACTTCAGAAAAAATAAATATATTATTCAGGCATTTTTTTCTTCCTTGAATTTAGTAATACCCACAACAGAAATCAACATCTCCCATTTGTTTCATGCTGAAAGAGCAGGCTGTGCTTCAGGGTGGAGCTGTCCTCTGGGGAGACCTGACATTTGATCTCTTTTCATGCACATTTATGACAAGAACGTAGCATTTCCAGCCATTGAAATAGCAATACTGCTGTTTTCTGCAGCACTGATTATATGTTTCGACAATCATGACCGAAGGTCAAATCTAGGAGATGTTTACCACATGCTTAGCAATTGTGCATCTCATTTTTCCTTTTCTAAATAACACTTGTAGAAGAGGGGATCTGGATTGGAAGCCCCCACCCCACCCCACCCCACCGCAGTCCTCCCTAGATTGTCCCTCCCATGGCTGCTACTCAAACAAGAAGAGATACACTACTCTTAAGCACTCAGTAAACATCTTACCTGGTTTGACCTTCAGTTGCTGTTTATCACTCCTTGATCTTCTCTGAACAGGCAGCCAAATAAACATGAAAAATGGTCCAGAATGGCAGAGATATTTTCGTCAGCTATTTGGAAAGCAAAGGAACTGCACAGACATTTCCCAAGTATAAAGAGCCACATTTGTCTAAGAGATAAGCGTCCGATGCAAGCGTCCGACTAGAGCAGAAAGTGGCTGGTATAAGCACAAATCAAGACTTCCCTGGCTGAAACGTCACCTCTTCCATGAGCTCATAAAGTAGACTTAAGCAAACAGGATGACCCAACTATGAGGTCACCTGAAGTGTTCATATGGCGTGACACTTGTGGAGGGACGGCAAATGAATCAGCCTTTCACACATCTGTACACTGTATTCCCCAGCCTACCGCTCCACTGGGTGTCCTGATTCTCCTGTGGCAAATTCTCTTGTGATTCAGTAGTGGCAGCCTCCTTTTCCCTCCAGCATCTCTCCCCTTACAAAGCACCAAGTAGGCAGGGAAAGGCACTTTGGAACTTGCCTGACCCCCTTCCCTACAATTACAAGTTTGTTGCATGTAGCCTCTCCATGCATGAGCTGGGGATGCTGTGTTCCCAGCATTCCCTGCACCTGTCCATTACAAACAGAGGAAGCGCGAACCAAGGAGGCCGAAGCATGCACACTTTTGTAAGTAATGGGGAGGGGATGGAAGCATGCCTGCTTGCTTGCCTTCTGTAAGAAGGGTTTGCACAGTGCACATTAACAGAGTCAGCAGTGGCTGTTGGATTGAAACACTGCCCTTATAAGCAAATCGCTCTGCCTCTGTTGCAGTATGAAGGTAATGCTAGCTTAACTTAAAGTGTTGCTGTAAGGATTAAATCAAAATAATACCTGGATATGCTCTGCCCAATCAGAAAATCTTAAGTATTATTAGAAATGTTTGCCCTGCCTGAATTTTGATAACTTTTAGTATTTTGAAAAATTAGAGGAGCCTAGGAATACTCCAGTACTACCATTTTGGCCAACAACAGGACCAGGATACAAAAAGTCCTGTAAACTAGACTTCCAGTACGTTTATTGCTTTGTCCAAATACAGCTATTTGCATTGGGTTAGAAGCCCCTCCCAAAGCTCTCCCAAGTTTTCAAGCTGCCTTCTTGAATGGCACCGAAGTGTGTTATTGGTTTCAGAAATTGGGCCTTTGGAGCACATGGTTTAATCACAACAGATACCTCTTTTGAACACTGAAGAAAGCCGACTATTTAGCGCACAATCAATCCAGAATGCTAACTTTTTTTATGCAACCCATGACAGCTCACAGCAAATCAATATAAAGACAATCCTATGCAACAAAAGAAATAGCAGCAAGCCAAAAAAACATACCAAAAGAGTAACCAATAATCTAAAGCTAGTAAGAAAATTCCTTTATAGCAACAGACAAATCAGCCAATCCCAAAGACTTTGAGGAAAGTCATGCCTTTACTGGGAATCAGAAGCAATATATACTGTCAGAGCCAAATGTAAGAACATAAGAGCATAAGAAGAGCCCTGCTGGATCAGACCAAAAGCCCATCTAGTCCAGTTTCCTGTATCTCACAGTGGCCGATCAGGTGCCTCAGGGAGCATAAGAGACAACAAGATGCTTGCATCCTGTTGCCACTCCCTTGCACCTGGCATTCTGAAGCAGCCTATTATTAACGTAAGGAGATTGCACAACCCATCATGGCCTATAGTCCACAATGGACAATGTACCTCAGCAAGGACAGTATACTGCAAAGCTGAAGCCACTACTAAAAAGGTCCTGCTCCATGGTGCTGCCCATTAAACTTCAGATGGCAAAAGGACTCAGTGCAGTGCCTCAGATAGTACAGTAGGTGGCGTGTATAGGGAAGCACACATGGGAGTTCTTAAGATAGCCACAACTGAAACTGTTCAATAAAAACCAGGACCCTTAACTTAGCCCCAGAAGCAACTAAGTAGCCAGCCCAGATGAAATGAAGTTGCAGCACTATGCTTCAAATGTGTAGTCCTTGGCTGAGAGTGCAGCTGCAGCATTTTGTGTCATCAGCTTTTTCCAAAGGGTCTTCAACCCCACATAGTGTGTTACAGTAGTTCAATCTGGAGATGATACAGATTGAAAACATTGAAAAGCTGCAAACATTCTGTGCCACTGGTAGATTTCAGCTTCCTGTCTTTCCAGCCATGACACTTTTACAGGGAAATAGATGATTCTCGGTTTCATGTACTATGGACCTGAGTGATTTATTGTTGGAATATGTGCAGTTTATAGGAAATCATCTAATTGTCATTATTTCCTGACATAATTCTTTAGCTGCATCTCGGCTTGCCAAATCCGACTGTTTACCTAATACGTCATGCATTCTCAGCTGCAAAAAAACATTCCAGCATGCAATAGCAAACAAAGGCCAAGTTGCTCAATTTGTCAGCAGGATGAAAGAAAAATGGAGATTACCCTTCTTATCTGCTTCATTGCATCCTATGGAAGAGAAGCCATTTCAAAAGACAACATAAATCTTGATTGCAAAGGCAAACCAGGCATATAGGAGTATATGAAACAAGTACTGTGGCTGGCTTCCAAAAGAGGAGAGAGGATAAGCTGTACTCTCTTAATGGAAAACCTTTATCCAGGATAAAGGCTTTGAGACAAAGCTCTGACCTAGAACTTGCTTCCATGCTATATTTTTCTAGATCAAAGTAGATGAATACTGTGACTGCAGACAGGGTCTAGCTTGTGGGGCTTTATATTTCGTTGTAGTTTCACCACTGTCTCCACTGTCAACAGGGGTCTCCAAACATTTCAGTGCAAGGGACACATAGTATATTTTACACACGTTTGCAGGCCAAAAGAACCCATTTTATAAATGAATGAATGAAATTTAAATGAATGAATAAGTTTTACTTGAATCTTTTTTGTTGTAACCAGCGTGATATGATTCAGAACAAAAGAGAAATGTGACATTTACAAAGAAACAATGCCATGCTTAAACTGAGAAATGATATAGAGCGCAATCCTAACTTGGAGTTTGGCCGGCACAAGAGCCACTGTAAAGCACATTTGGACCACTCTTGGAGTCAGGGTCGTGGTGGTGCACATCTGTGTGCTGGCCTCTCTGACTCAGTGGCCTCTCTGACTCAGTACAAACTTCCACAATGTTTTCCCAGTTGAATGTTAGCTCTGGGGATCTTTGTCAGTCTTGCAGCAGGGTGTTAATTTAGGAATGCTGGTGGTGAAAAAAATGTTAACAGCCCACAAACAAATGCAAACACTGGAAGCTAAGATGACCTGGCCGCAATTATTCATGTCTTAGACCAGCTGTCTTCAAACTCTCCCGGTTCTAAGACTGCTGGTAAATGTTTGCAGGGGCAGGCACAGGGAAGGTGTGTGTGTGCCCCGACAGTACCACAGGGGCATTGATCAATTGCAAACAGGAAGGATTTTCGATTGTGAAACGGAGCTCATTGCTGCAGCACAGAAGGGTCTTGGAGGGGGCTGCTTCCTTACCCTCTGAGGTCCCTTTCCACGCCCCTGGATCCACACAGCACCGTGATCACAGCAGTGCTGTCAGGACACCCATTCCTGGGCCACTCCCCTTAAGGGGGAATGGCCCTTTCTTGCTCTCAATGGTGGGGAGCACCCTCCATGTGAAGAGCACTATCTTAGAGCGCAATCCTAAGTTGCACTGGAATGGTGAGGCCTGCGGGCCTGCGCCATATCCAGTGCACCGTAGTGCCCTTGCCCCAGGGGAGGCGCCAACCTCCCCATGGGGTTCCTTGGATCTGCGCCTGCTATATAGCAGGCGCAGCTCAAAGAAACTGTGTGGCCCGAATCGGGGTCAAGTGGCCCAGGGACAGAGCCCTGGATTCGGCCTTCCGGCCGCATCCCAATCCCACTCCCCTCCCTGGGCTAACACACCCACCAGCCCACCACACCCACCCAGAACTACCGTCCCTCTTCCCAGAACCACCCTTGCGCCAGCCAAACCTTGCTGGCCTAACTGTGCCAGCCTAACTCCAGGTGAGGATTGCGCCCTCAGATTGGGACACACTACCGTCCTCCTGAGCAAACTGTACTCTGTACATATTTTTAAAAATTGCTATGTATAGAAACCATATCTCACTTTGTCCAGCACACTTTGTTGATCAACTCTTGCATCGTCATTTTGTCCCATTCCTCTGCGTGTGGGGCCTTCCATGGAGCTTCATTGGGAATCTAATAGAGAAAAGGAGTCACACCTTGAGCATGGAAAAGCCTCATACGTAACACTAGAAAGCCCCAGAAATGATACTACTAAGTCATGATACAGTGTCATTCTGTCTGGTACTCTGAGTTTTTTTTTTTAATTGATGGTTGTCATGGTTCCCATAATGCCATCACCAATACATTTCATCCCACTACTCCCCAAAATGCAAATGTAGTATCATCCCTCTTCTCAGTGGTGTCATCTAAATGATTTAAGAACAGGTACTCACTTTTGATTGGCATGTGTCGGGACCTGCCCACCAGAAGTGACATCATAAGCCAGAAGTGATGTCGTGGCAGGAAGTGACATGAAAAAAGCCCTTTTTGAAGCCTCAGATGATTTTAAACTGACCCAACAGTTGCAACAGTATTCCACAGCACCCCCAGAACATGTTAAGGAGGCCTGGCATCATGTTAAAACCCCAGAGCAACTCATTTTTCAGTGGCAAGGAAAGGAAAGGCTCCGCTCGCTGCCTGCCTGCCTGCCTGGCTCTGAGAACATGCAGGCAACTCAAACATGCAGGAAATTCAAACGTTGCAGAGGGCGGAGTCGACGAGTGGGTGGGTGAATGGGCGGGGCCAGCTGTAATCCTAGAAACAGGTACTCGTGTATCCCTGCGTACCCCCTGCATGACATCACTGCCTCTTCTATCCCTGAGTCCTCCAAACTTTCATCTTAGCTCTAGGGCGCAATCCTAACCTGGAGTTTGGCTGGCACAGTTAAGCCAGCAAAGTTTGGCCTGCACAAGCACCACCGCAAAGCACGTTTGGACCACTCTCAGAGTTGGGGAGGATGGCACACGCCTGTGTGCCAGCCTCTCTGACTTCGAGAGTGGCCCAAACACACTTTACAGTGGCCCTTGTGCCAGCCAAACTTTGCTGGCCTAATTGTGCCAGCCTAACTCCAGGTTAGGATTGTGCTCTAAATCAAATTCAGTGGACAGAAAGGTTCCTACCCCAGCCACATGCCTATTTCTTTTTCAAATATTGGACCATTTTTAGCAACTGGAAAACAACCTAACAGCACAAGGAAGGCTGCCCTGACCCAACATCACTGCCCCATTAAAAAAAAAAAAAACAGGCAGAAG
Source organism: Lerista edwardsae (assembly GCA_029204185.1). Lineage (NCBI taxonomy): Eukaryota > Metazoa > Chordata > Lepidosauria > Squamata > Scincidae > Lerista > Lerista edwardsae. The sequence continues at coordinate 29,223,144 of JAJKFI010000006.1, forward strand.
AACAGCCTCCATACTTCCACGCCACATTCCTTCCTCCCTTGTGCAGTTCTCTTCCAGGAAGTGTGGTCTGTACTGCTTATATTTAACAGGGCTGTGCGAGAAAGGAACAAGGTGAGTGAAGCAGATTACCAATTCTCAACCCCCTCACCTAGCTGCTTCCTCATGCAGTGCGAGAAAGTCTCACACTTCCTGTTTTTGACCATGCAAGGAAAGAGCAAGGTAAGAAAACAAATGCAGCTCCGTCCAAGGTGGAGGCTTCTCCCTGGCCACCCACTGCTCAATACAAGCTGTGCTGTCCATGGATGGGCTGGCTCTGTACTCAGGGGCACTGAAGAGCAAATGAAAAGGGCTACTGTTCCAATAAACTCCACCAACTGAGTAACTGAACTCCTTAAGTAAGCATGCCATACCTCCTTCCCCATTTCATCCATTGTCAAATGGTATTTGCATGCCATACCTCCTTCCCCATTTCATCCATTGTCCTCCACAGGTTGTTATAGTCCAAGTAGGCAATGGGATTCCACA